>CM075815.1:26153466-26576997 GCA_037975025.1 Excoecaria agallocha
CTCACAATCCTCTCTCCACTAAATGCCACCAATGAGGGAATAAAGTGCATAGGAAAAAATCCCTTTAGCTCCTTTTTGTTTTTGCATGTTATAAAATATCCCTTTTCCTTTATTCTTCTCATAGATTCAACCCTATCTTTTTGTCCTTTAATTTCTAATTAACCCCAACTTATTTCTACTTTTTAAAACTGACCCCATATGAGCCACCTTTACAATTTGATCTTAAACTTTTTATTCTATACTTCAATTTCACCCTTAAATATTTTTATGCCAAATAATTCACATTTAATTCATATAATAAAATAAAATTTTCACTAGTCCTATAACTCATGTCCAAAATTCATTAATTTAATTTAATTTTAATCAAATGTAATTCTATAATATCATGCCTTTTTTACTAGGGTCATAATTGGGGCCTTACAACTATATCCCTTTTAAAGAATTTCATCCCCAAAATTCATACTTGTTTTAAATAGTTAGGGCTACTGTTCTTTCATAACTGCCATCGGTTTCCGAGTTACTTCTTCCATACCATGGTGTTGCCAAAGTACTTTGACAAGAGGAATTTGCTTGTTCCTCAGCTGTTTAATTTCCCTTACCAAAATCTTTTTAGGTTCTTCATCGTAGGAAAAGTGTGTATGAATCTAAATATCTTATACTGGTAGAAATTAGGATTTATCTGAACTGTATCTTCGAAGCATCGACACAATAAACACATCATGTAATTTGGCTAATTCCATAGAAAAAGCCAATCTGTATGCTATTGGTCTGACTCTTTAAAGTATTTCATATGGACCAATATATATTGGGGTCAATTTACCTTTCTTCCCAAATCTCAAAACTATTCTCCATGGGGACACTTTTAGAATAACTTTCTCACCAACTTGATACTCAAAGTCCTTTCTTTTTAAATCAGCATAGGACTTTTGTCTATCACAAGCTTCTTTCAATCTCTGCTTAATAACCTGTACCTTTTCCTTTGTATCTTTAACAAGGTTAGGACAAATTATTCTGTGTTCAAATAACTCAGTCCAGCAAATTGGAGTTCTACATTTCCTACCATACATAGCCTCATATGTCATACCAATACTCCTCTGATAAATGTTATTATAAGAAAACTCCATTAAAGCCTAATATCTATCCCAACTTCCTGTGAAATCCAAGACATAACCTCTTAATATATCCTTTAAGACTTTGATAACCCTCTCAAATTGTCCATCTATTTAAAGATGGAAAGCTGTACTGTATCGAAGCTGTATTCCCAATACTTTTTGTAGGCTTTGCTAAAATCTAGATGTGAACCTTCGATCTCTATTAGAAATTATAGACATCAATATACCATGTAACTAAACAATCTTATTAACATAGAGTTTTACCAACTTGTCAATAAGATAATATGTTCGAACAGGTAAGAAATGAGTTGTTTAACTGAACTTAACAACTATAACCCATACTACATCATACTTCCTTTGTGGGAGAGGTAGACCTATCACAAAACCCATGGTAATGTCTTTTTATTTCTATTGTGGTGTTGGAATGAGATTCAACAATCCCGAGGGCAATTGATGTTTCGTTTTTACTTGTTGACAAGTTAAATTTGAAATATAGGCTAGTATATCTTTCTTCATACTGGGCCACCAATAGAACTATTTTAAATCTTGATACATCTTATTCCCACTAGGGTGCATAGTGAACACTGTATTATGAGCTTCATGCAACAAAGTTCTTTTCAATTCCCTGTCATTAGGAACATATAATCTATTTTGGTAGTACACACCCCCATCTTCTTTTATTGTGTACTCATGTTGATTTCCTTGATGAGATGATTGCATAATCTGTTGAAATTTTCCATCTCCTTTCTGAACATCTAACACTAATTGCCTCACACAAGTTCTAGCCTTTAACTTAGCTATCAAAGCACCATCTGATACAAATTTCCATCTATTTTGGTGTAACATCGTCCTGGGTGGTAATCTACTATATAATCATAATCCTTAAATAGTTCTAGCCATCTTTACTGTCTGAAGTTGAGTTCCTTTTGAGTAAGCAAATACTTGAGACTTTTGTAATCTATATAGATTCTATGTCTCTCCTCATACAAATAATGCTGCCAAATCTTCAAAGCAAACACTACTGCTGCCAACTCTAAGTCATGGGTTGGGTAGTTTTGTTCATGTGGTTTCAATTGTCTAGATGCATATGCCACTACCTTGCCATCTTGTATTAACACATAACGCAAACCAACTCTAGAAGCATCACTGTATATGGCATACTCTTTTTCTAAAACTGGTTATGTCAAAACTAGAGCCTTTGTTAGCATCTTCTTTAACTGGACAAGGCTTGCCTGACATTGATCAGTCCGCTAAAATTTATACCTTTTCTCAACAATTTAGTGAGTGGTAAAGCTATGATTGAAAAGCCTTTTACATAGCGACAGTAGTATCCTACTAAACCCAAAAAACTTCTCACTTCTGTATATTTTGAGGTGGTCTCCAACTCATTATAGCCTTAATTTTGACTGGATCCACTTTAATGCCTTTAGAAGACACTATATGCCTAAGGAAAGAGACTTCCTTAAGCCAAAAATCGCACTTGCTCAATTTTACAAATAGTTAATTCTCCCTCAGAGTCTGCAAAATAATTCTCAAATGTTCAGCATGCTTTACATCATTTCTTGAATAGACTAATATGTCATCTATAAGCACAACCACAAATTGGTCCAAGTAGGGTCTAAATACCCTTTTCATAAGATCCATGAAAGTAGTTGGTGCATTTATTAACCCAAATGGCATTACTAAAAATTCATAATAACCATATCGAGTTCTAAATGAAGTTTTGGGAACATCCACATCCTTTACTCAAAGTTGATAGCACCCTGATCATGACTTACTGACTGAGGAAATTCTTAAGCAGTATAAATGTAGTACGAGGATGAAAGTCACCCTGAAAGATCTTGAGTTACTCTAACAGAACCATAACGAGTCCTTCTATGAATATCTCACTAGATGGAGGAATAAGGTGATGGAGATGAAAAGGAAACCTAATATAGCTGATCATATCAAGTTGTTTATCCAGAATGCAAGTCCATATCTAAGATATGGTTTGAAGATGAAAGGTCTAAAAGACTAGGAGTCCTTAAAGGATATAACTATAAAAGCTAAATGAGAGTACTTAGCTAGAAGGACAAGTAGTGAGAAGGAATTTTGGCAGTAACAAGGCTGTTGGGAATAGTAGTGGGCAAAAAAAAAACTAGAAAGACCATAGAGGTGTTTACTATAGAGGCTAGTCAGAGGCATTATTCTGACTTGGGTAAATCACTATCTTTGGTTTTGAATAGGTTGGTTAAAGAAGGGAAGCTTCAGTCATTACCATTAAGGCCTATAAAGAGTTAGGGCCTACCCTATCATAGGAAAGATCAGTACTATATATGCCATCAGTAGACAGGGCATTTGTTCGATTATTGCTGCACTATGAGGAATAAGTTTTAGGATTTGATAGATAGCAAGCAGATTTTAGACCCTAAGAAGAGGGATAAGAAGAAGAAGAGAGGATACAATGTTGTACCCTCGCCAGTGTACATGATTGGCTCTAGCTTACCTAAGTGGTATGTGATGAAGGATCTATATGGGAACGAGTACTTGGCCATCACTCACTCCACCCCAAATGTAACAAAGCAAGTTAAGGAAAATTGGCCGGTTTCTATGATTGACTATTAGGATACTCACACAAAGAGTGAATATAAAGGAGCTTTGGTGCTCATTGATATTTAGAGTTCAACTAGTAAGGATAAAGGCAAATTAAAGGAAGAGGAGGAAGTTAAGGTAGTCACAAAGAGTAAGAAAGTGGCCCCAAAATGCCAATAAAGAAGGAGATTGAAGATGATCATATAATCAAATAGTTGAAGAAGACACAAGCTTATATTTGTATTTGGGATTTGTTTAGGCAATGTCCTTCGCACAAATAGAAATTGCTGGAGGCTTTAAGTGAAGCTACTATTGCTAACAGTATCTCACCTTCTGAGCTGCTGGACTTGGTTAGGGGAGAAAGTCATGAGAACGTGGTGAACTCTGATTCTGACTTGCTTGTGAAAGGAAAGAATTATAATCATCCCATCTACATCAAGGCTCAAGTTAATGGTAAGCACACGGCTTGTGTGATGATTGATGACGGGTCTGCCACTAAGTCTGCCCTTTGATGGCAATTTCATCTTTGCCTATGACAACTCTTATTTAACCATTTTTGCCTATGACAACTCTAAAGGCAAGTTGTTGGGACCTTTGAAGCTATGGTGAAGATAGGGCTTGTTGAGATTGAGGTTGAGTTTATGGTTTTACCTATCTCAGCAAATTTCTCTCTACTTTTCATGAGATTGTGGTTTCATAAGCTGAGAGGAGTACCATCTACATTACACCAGATGATTAAAATTTCCTATATTGATTAAGTGGTCCTTATTAAGGCAGCGAGGGAGAACCAAGTATCTATGCTCAAAATAGCCAGGCTTTTAGTTTGTATTTGAGCAGGCAGGCGAGTAGCCACCTCCATCACCTCAAGCTATAGCTCCAGCCTGACCTTCCAGACTGCCAACATTCAAACCACCATCAAGGCCATCTTATTGCCAAGCATTAGGGTTAGGGCCCTTACAGTAATTTATTTTGTATTTAAGGGGTTTACTTTATTAAATATAAAAAAACAGAGTTATATATAATTTATTTGATCATTGTATGTCTCATTTATGCTTTCTGTGTTTGGAAAATAAGTGGATTTGAATGTCATGAAATTAACAAAATGACTTGTAAATAACCATACGATGACAAAACAGAGCAAAAGGAAAGATAATGATAATAACAAGACTAAATAATATAAATAAGACACAAAGAAAAGCCAAATTCAATAAACAAAACACTAACATTTAATATCTTCCACATCAAGTACTCAAAACCCCACCAAGGGGGCATAAGTTTACTTCTTCAAACAATAAGAAATAAAAGAACCCACCTTTATCACCAAGAATTACCCAAATAGGGGTTCATTAACTAGAGCAACTATCACCATACTTCATAGTGGGAGTGGCTTTGATTCGAACACCTCAAAAGCCATAAGGCTGATGTTGAAAATAAAGAATTACTGGATAAGAGATAGTAGGGAGTATGCCAGAATAGATTCTAGCATCTCAGTGACACCTCATAAAGGCATGTTTACCAGAACAACTTAGTGATTCCCCAATAGAGTGCCACCATAACACACGCTGAAGTTGACCTCTCATTTTCAGTTGGATTCTTGAAGGCCTAGTATTAGGGCCCAAGACCAGAGAAGGCTCGCTTTTATTCACAAATATGCCATTCCGTAATAAAAAGGATTGAGTCTAAATTATTACTGATGGTCAACCCATGAAGGTGTCTACTAGTAAGCTCAAAGAGGAAGGTGCCATGGAGTCGCCACTTAACAAAACATTGGGAATTGAATCTCGACCTTATTTTAATACCTTAAAAAAGACTGGTGTTTGGGATGTCCCTCTTATTAGGCATTTCGATTAGTGTTGGTTGATAATTGAGTTTTAAAGTTAATCTCCTCTCCTCTCCCACACAATGCATTTCACTGTAAAATTAAGTAAACACCCCATTCAACTATGTAAAGACAATAAATAAAGTCCTACTTAAATTATTACATAAGTAAATCATCCCAAAGAATAATTCAAAACAATATTTATTTAAATGCATAAAATAAGCTATTTATTTAATTTGGAAGCATTGGCTTCCTCATGCATTTTTACAAAAAGACATTTATCACATTGTGTGAATTTGGGTTAAAAATTGGACATTGCTCCATGTCTTGGAAAAAAACCCAATTTATTTGCTAGAAAATGTTTTAAGTGTCTTTTTATTTTAACGTGCTTGAAAAATCCTTTTTTACTAAATATTACAAGTCCAAAAAAATAATAATACATCCAAACATAAAATAACCAATATTGACAAAAATAATAAATAAATAAACAAACAATGCCATGATGAATAAATAAAATAAAAAATAAAATAACTGATGTAACCAAGGAGCGGAGATGGTGATTAGTGTGGGAGCACGACTTTCCATGCAAAAAACCATAAGCCCTTCATAGCCATAAATATATCAATTACTTGAAAAGATCACACAAAACAAATAAATTAATATTTATGATAAAATAATTACATCTTTTTACAAAGAGATTAATTATAGGTATAAGAATATACTGTAAAATAGAAAAAATACATCAAATAATGCATAAATATTGTAGGAAACAAATAATTTATGCAAAAAATACATAAAGGCCTAAATTACATGCAAAAATACCATAAAATACCCTTAGGGATTGCCAAAAAGAGTGAGCAATAGCCTCTAAAGGAGTAAAGGATGGATAAGAAGATGGGACTAAGATGTCCCATCCATCAAATAAGGGACGACAATCTTTCAACCCATCTTCCCATTTGT
This sequence comes from Excoecaria agallocha, assembly GCA_037975025.1. Taxonomy (NCBI): domain Eukaryota; kingdom Viridiplantae; phylum Streptophyta; class Magnoliopsida; order Malpighiales; family Euphorbiaceae; genus Excoecaria; species Excoecaria agallocha. The sequence goes on from CM075815.1 coordinate 26,159,929, forward strand.
CACCTTTGGATAGAACCAGAAAATGCAAAATTTCATAAAAATGCAGAAATATCATACAAATTTATTTCTTAGCTCTAAACATGCGATATTAAGTGCTAGATCATGCCAAAATGCCTTAAAATTCCTAATCATACATTAACTACATTAAAATCACAAAATTACAACATATACAAATAGAAATAAAAGCTTTACATGCACAACAATGGAGGAACCTCAATAAATCTATCATGCCTCTAGCATATTTTAACAAATTAGAAATTAATTATACTCTGATAAAACATGCATATTTATCAGGTATAAAAATTAAAATGAACCAAATCAATGTTCAATAGTCATGTGAATGAATTATAAAGAGAGAAAGTGAAAATGAGCTTAAAATATTACCCTCAAGAGATATTCTAACTCTATAAATTATGTAGTCCATTTCTCTACTCCAAATCATGCTCTTTGATTCTCAAAAGAAAGTATGAAGTTCAGTTTGAATGAGTGTGTGTTTGAACAAGAATTGCTAGAGGAAGATACCTTAGAGAGAGAAAGAAATTAAATTTCTTCTTCTCTAATAGAGGAATCATTATTTTGTTGGATGAGTGTCTATCATCATATTTTATACATAGTGCTTTAAATTCTTGGTCTTTGTGCCTTTGACCTCTTACTTTCCAAAGAAGCCTCTACGAGGTATTTTCTCTCTTTTTTTCCTTTTCTTTCTTTTTCTATTAATTTTCCTTTCGGTTGTTTGTTTTTTCTCCATCATTTTCATTTTTTTGCACTTAAGCCGTTTAAGAAAATTTTGTTACCATGAATACTAGACTTGCAAAATTATAACAACTACTAGATGACCCAAAAACTTGGGAAGACCCTCTTTCAGCTCCATACTCGAGTCTAAGGTTTTTGAAAAGAACATCTTTAGATAGGAACCTATTGCTTACTGCTGTTCAATATTGGAACCCAAGACTTCATATGTTCAGGTTTACTCACTAGAAGTTGTGTCCTTTATCGAAGGACCCAAGACTTTATATGTTCAATATTTGAGCCTGACACCCAGCCATACCTTCCTTTTTCTACTATTAGCTATCCCAAAGAGGTGGCATATGCCTTGGGTGTCCTTTCTTCTGATTCTAGAGTTTTAGTACCTTTGTAGACACTGTAACTCGAGGTAGCCTAGATCAAGGTTACATGATGATGAAGAAATAGCATATTACTAACAATAGGTTCAAATTTTAAAGTTTGATCTTGAATTTCTCACTTTTCTTAAAGATTTTCCATGATTTTCAAAATAATTTCAAATATTTCCAAGTGTTTTAACAAGATATGCATAAAAACTTAGTGTTAGACCTTTAGTGGTGACAGACGACTGCTTGTCACCTGAGGAACGCTTGTTTGTAGGCCTCTTTCTCCTATGCAGGCTAAACTAAGGGTATTTTTAGAAAATTTGGGGTTTAGTAATAAGGGATGTCCGCCCCTCATTGATGGGATGCCCATCCTATCTCAAAACCAATACTGTCCCACTTTTAAGGTTTTAAAAGAAGAAGTTTGACCAAAAAAGGATTTCTTCCCGATTTGGGGGATTTTATCTCTAAATTTGAGGTGATTTGAGTTGGAATTGAACTTAAACTCTTCCTTAGGTATAAATTCTTAAACTTAGGGTTTTTTGAGGGAGGAATGATTATTTTTAGAGCCATCTTTAAAGAAGAAGAAAATCTAATTTCTTTCTCTCTCTAAAAACTCTTTGCTATATCAATCTTTATACGTCACACAAAACACATAAAAATGAATTTCATATCTTCTTTTGAGAATTAAGGAGCACAATTTAGAGTAGAGATCTAGACTACAAAATTCATAAAGTCAGAATATCTCTACAAGTAACATTCTTGGTTCACTATTGCTTTCTCTCTCTAAAATTTAATTTGCATAGTCACATGATTCTTTGATGCATACTGGTATGTTTTAATTGTTATACTTGAGTGATATGCATGTTTACATGAAGTATGATTCATTTTTGGATTGCTTCATGTGATAGAGGCATGATAGGTCCTTTGATTTCCTCTATTGTTGTATATGTGAAGCTTTTATATTGCCCTTTTAATTCTATAACTATGTGCCTTTTTATCTATTTTATGTATGATTCATTGTTATAAACTATTCTTACCATGATTTGGATTATAAAAATGCATATTTGAGGCTAGGAATTTATGTTGTATGATTTTTTCACATTTTTGCTGCATTTTTCTAGTTTTTTATTCTATCAAGAGGTGATGGACGAGAAGATAGACCGATAGACGAACGTCTGTCATTTGAAAAATGAGACATTCTTGACATGTCTCTCCATCCCATCCCTTGCTCCCTTTGTGGCCGTCCCTCACCCCTTTTAGCCATCAAAAAGTGTATTTTGAGGCATTTTTACATATATTTTAGGCTTTTATGTATTTTCGCACCATTTATTTGTTTCTTATAATATTTATGCATTATTTGATGTGATTTAGCCTCTCTATAATATATTTATATATCTGAATATATTTTGTTTGTGTAAATAAGTCTATGATTATTTGTATTGTGAATACTAATTCATTTGTTCTTGTGTGATTTTTCGAGTAATTGATACCTTTATGGGTTCGCAGGGTTTGTGGTTTTTTGCATGGGAAGTCATGCTCTAAAGTAGGTTACCATCTCTACTCCTTGGTCATCGTAATTATTTTATTTTATTCATTTATTATAGTTTTATTTATATATTTATTTTTTGCCATTATTTTTATTATTTTTATTTTATTTTTGATGTATTATTAATTTTTTGTTGTAATAGTTAGTAAAAAAAGATTTTTGTGCACAATAAAATAAAAAGACACTAAAATGTTGTTTATTAAATAAATTGGGTTTTCTTCCAAAATATGGACCAATGCCTAATTTTTTAAACCCAAATCCACATAATGTAATAAAAGAGATTTTTGTAAATACGCATGAGGGAACCAACGTTCCCGAATTAACCAACATCCCAATTTATGTATGTATATTAATTTTTTCTTTATTTTTATGGGAACAATTTTCCTCTGTAATAATTTTTAAGTAGGATTTTATTTATTTATCGCATTTTGTTTGATTGGGACATTTTAAATTCTACTGCTTGCATTGTATGAGAGAGGATAGGGGATTAATTTTAAAACTCAATTATAAGTAAACACCTAACAAAAATGCCTAATAAGAGGGATGTCCAAAATACCATTCTCTGTTTGGGCATCAAAATAAGATCAAGAATTAATTCCCAACATTTTGTTGGGTGGCGACTTTACGACACATACCTCTTTGAGCCCACTAGTAGATGGCTTCATGGGTTGACTGTCAGCCATATTTTGGGCTTAATCCTTTTTATTGTGAAGTGGCCAGTTTATCATTAAAAGTGAGTCTCGTTTGTTCTCGGGCCTTAAAAGTGAGCTTCCAAGAATGAACCCGAAAGTGAGCGGTGGCTCTTTCGCACATCACAGTGGCAACTCCGTTGGGGAATAAACAGACCTTGGTTTGAAAAGCATATTGGTTAAGTTTTTTATAATTGGGTTAATCCTATCTCTTTTCTAAACTGCATTTCCTGCATTCATCTTAGAGTCTTAGATTAAGTTAGGCATCCCTTATTAGCCCTAGTGCTATCCTAAAGCATGCCCTATGTTCACTCAATGTAGGGAGCTGTTAAGGAGACCTACTGGCCCAAGTTTAGTACCGAATGAGCTATACCTATTGGTAGGGACCATGCTTTGGTAGCCTTAGAGTTTCGTCACCCTTGACTAAAGCCTATGTAATGACAATAGCAACTTCCCATAGGTTGTATAAATATAATAATCTTGTACTTGCTATATGGACCTTCGTGTATTGACCAAACTCAAACATATTAAGAGGGTACTAGTCAAAGGTTGCCATGCCTTAGTACGCCCAACCTGATCTTTATGAGTTATTCAAAATAGATAATGGTCAAAACCCATATACTTGTGCTTCCAATTATAGAGGTTATGCTGTCGGTTTTCTTCCATGCACCATACATGTTCATTGGGTACCCTATAATGCTGATGCATTACTTATCATGCGCTATTCCTAACGTTTGATTCTTGAGGCCATTGTAGATTCATTTAGGTTATCTAAAGGGTTAAATGGTCACTTGGTCCAAATATTTATGTCTGAGCTATCGAGGCTGAGGTCAAAATCAAGTTCAGTGTTGGAATCAGAAGTCAATTAAAGGTTAAGTTTGGACCAATTTTTGGGAAGCAGTCAAAACACTACAAAATGATAGAAAATCTTAGGGTGAGAATATCTACTTTAAGGGATAGATTAGCCTCTATTTTGGTGCCTCCAACTCCACAAGATGCATTAGATAGAGAGTTATATTAAAGATTTTAGGAATTTAAAAAGAATTTATGGGTTAAAATTGTAAGCTTGCTGGACTAAAAATTGGCATAATTTGAGAAAAGTTTGTTGGCTAAAATTAAGGGTTTACTTGCACTATAAGCTAAATCTCAACATGTGTCCCCGTTATTCCCACCCACCAAAACTAAAAAGACCTTTGCAATGGTTAATGGCGAAGATATAAAAGAGCACCTGACCAAGAAAATGAACATCCAAGGTAATAATAGGGCCACAGAGGATCCAGTTCCAAGAGGATTCATTACACTGTCATTGACAAACCATTGTCTTGGCACATTACTCATCTTAATAAGCAATGAAAACTACAACTGTTCACACCTAAACCTGTCAAGGGGTAGGGAATGCCACATCATTGAGTAAACCAATATTATGCCTATCATCAGCACACATGACATCAAATGGATAAATGTCAGACTCTAAGAGATCGTATCCAAAGCATTGTTGATTCTAAGCAAGAGACTGATGAGGGATGGTCACTCGATGGGGAAATCTCATTAAAAGAGGAGGTGCTAACTTTCCAAAAGGGGATGGGACAAGAACTAACATGAATAGCAATGATGAGATGGTTGAAGCATTCACCCCTAAAATGGCTTCACCAATTGCTACAAATAAGCTATTATCCTATTATCTCACTCACTTAATGGGACAAATAAGTCCTAAATTCGAAGAGAAAAGCATCAAGAGAGTATGTTACAAGAGTAAGTAAAAGTCATCGAAAGACAAGAAAGGTATCAACCACAAAAGTAGCTCAATGATAATACTTTAATTTGGGCAAAGAATGAAAAAATATATGAATGTTCATCTTTAGTTGTTTAACAAGTGGAGAGTTAATGGTTAGTAAAGAATTGTTGTTTCCTTACTATAAATATCTTGAGGAGTTAATATAAGGATGTTTTACGCATATTGGTATTGACTTAAGACAGTTTGAAAGGAGGGGTAAACATTAAACTTGGATGGATCTCCAATTCTGACAAACCACCCTTTGAAATCGAGCAAGTAACATATGCTAAAATAGAGAAATAAGTGCTTCTAGAAGATGTCACTAAAGAGGGTTAAAGAATGATCTGTGAGATATCTTATGAGACCCCATACGTGACCCTAATTAAATTTCATGTTTTGAGAGGAGTTTTTATTTGATTAAGATTAATTATTTAAAGACGAATTCGTATAAATAAGTGGTTAAGGGATAAATTATGTTATATTTATTTTAATGGCATGGAAAATAAATTGATTAGTGTGATGTAATTTGAATTGAGGGTTTAATTGGAGTATAAATATTGATTTGGGGTAAATTGGTAATTATGACATTTTAATGGGGTCAATTGAGAATTAAAGAATAGTGGAGAGGTTAATGTAAATAAGAGGTTAATTGGTGGGGTTGAATTATGAATAGACTAGCTTGTGAGAATGAATTGTGACATGCAAGATTTGGTGGGAAGTCTTGGCACCATGCAATAAAATGAAAGGATCATTTAGGGAATTTGCCTTATTATTATATAAGTTGAAATGTAGTGGATGGAAAGAGAAAAGTGAGAAGGGAGTGTGGTGTGGTCGGCAATGGTGAGAGGAAAAACTAGAGATTCAATTCCTTTCAATTTTCAAACAAAGTCTTTGAGTCTTCAAGAAATTTAAGTGACAAATCTTGATGGTTAATTAAGGCAATTAAGTGCATAACTCTAAGGTAAGTGGTCTCTATTGAATTTCATCATCATCATCTTCTTCTTCCTCTCATCTTGGTTGAGGTAAATGATGGATAAATGCTGGAAATTATAATTGATGATGATAATGATGTTTGTGAAGGAGAAGAGGAAGGTAGAAGGAATAAAGGGAAGGATATTGCAAGGGATTGAAAGCTAGGGTGATAAAGGGTTCGGCCAAGGTATGGCATGGTACTCTCCATGCATGCAAGTGATTGTTAACTAAATCAAGAAGGTGTTTATGTGTGATAGATGAAACAATGGAAATGAGATATGAATTTAGACTTTGTATCAATATGTATTGCATGAAGATTTGCTTAAACTATTGACTGTAATTTAGATATAAAAATGAGTTTGTGACCTTAATTTAAAGCTATATGAATTTTGATAGTTTCATATGAGATATATGTATAAAAGTGTAGTTGAAAAATAGTACTAATTTGGCCTTTAAATTATCCCTACATTGATTGAATATTAGATACATCTTTGAATCCGATTTTGAACAGCTTGGGGTAAAATCTTCATAATTGATTGTAAATTGAGCAGAATGACAACGGGTTAATTCCTAATTAAAATAGACTTCAAAACCTAAAATTTCTATGAAGAAAACGAAGTCAAATAATGCCTACAACATTGTCTAATTTTCACTTGAAAATCGGCAATTCTGTGTAGCCTAAAATGATGAACAGTCTTTAGTAATTTCAATATATCTCGAGTTCTAGAAATGATATTGAAAATATTTTTGACGTTATAGAAACTAGAAATGTATATCTACAACTTTGTAGAAGACAACGTTTTCTAAAAAGGCCGTTTAGTGTGTCAAAAACGATGTACAAAATAAAATTATTAAGCAGTTTGCAGGATTTTGGGGACAGGGTGAAAAACTCATATGGCCAAGCATACTGTCGCGAGCGCGACAGCATGATTTTGGCCCCTAACTATGTTTTTTATTCACCTTTAGCAGTATATTAGACTACCCTCATGTGTTGCACATATGACTGAACAAAATAGACCTTGAATGCAAGTATACGAGAGTCATATACTCGTGTGTATATAAATTTGTATCACTTACATTGGAAATTGCCTATGAATGTATACCTATGCTATGAAATAGGAAACATGTTGATATTTGTATAGTACATGATTTGATTAATCATAAATGTATGCACATTGATCAACATGCTTATAAGAATAAGCCTACTATAAGCGAATGTATCTACAGGTATGTACATTTATGATTATGTATATGAATGTACGAGCAATTGAATAGGTATGATGCATTACTTGATTAACATATCATGATTATGCTAATATGAGATATCTAATGATGGTATATAAAAAGTAATTGTATCATAAAATGAACTTACATATGCAGTTATGTCATAGTAACAATGTAGCTATCATATGATTATACATGTGCAAAATGAACACTATAAGTGCAAGTATGATATATGAAGGAAAGATTAAATAGAATTTTCCTGTAGTTATAGTTCAATTGTGGATAGATAGGCGCCTATAGGGATATTGCAGCTGCCACAGTCGACCTTTTTAGGTCCACAGTATAATTGGTCCTGTTGGATCTTGCACAGCCATTATGGTTGTTACTTGCCCTCGTGTGGGTCTTTGACCGGTCCATCGTACAGTTGGCCCTGATGGGTCGATAGTTTTGATATCTTCGGATATCCATAGTTTTGATACCCTCGGTATCCACCGATCCCGTTATCCACTCTTAGAACTTAAGCAGGCTAAAGTAAAGCAATAATGTATCACAGTGAATCACAGTATGAACTATGCATCCGATATATGATTTATCATGTTTAACAGTGGTTTCTTAAACATGTATTGGTATCTATTTATATTATATACATATCTCATATTGAATTGTATGAACTCAAGTATGCTGAATAAATTGTGAAGGGTTATCTTGTTATGCAAGTATTATTATTATTCAATTGTTTTGAATATCCTATATATTTTTTTGATGACCACTGTGAGTGGTTGTCTTTCATGTTTAGAATCCCTACTAAGCTGTATAGCTTAGCACGGGTTATTTTGATCCGTGTAGGTTTTGGTAGTCACGGCTTTTGCACAGGAACTATTTCTGCATCAGGACAGGCCAATACCAGTCTATAGAAGTGGATGTAGGAAACTTTTGATAAATCTTGTTTAGTTCCTTACATGTTTAATATGTATAAGGGTTGTAATATATGTATATGTAAGTTATATGGAAATGAAGTTTATAATAAGCTCATAGTGAGAATGCTGGTTTATGCATGCATCTAGAAGCTATAATACTTCATATAAATGTGCTGAAATGCTGAATGATACACATAAGAAAGAAAAATAGCTAAAGTATGATGATATAGTATAATTATTAAGATATTGGGATTGCATATGAAGTCAATATGCTTATTCAAATTTAAATGTACAGGAAAGATGTGAAAGTCCTGATTAGTATATTAGTTATATGATTATTTGGATAAAATGACGTAGATTGCATTATATATAGTAAAGATGTGGTTTAGGGTGTTTCAATTTGGTATCATAGCATAGGTTTAGCCTTTTCTAGGCAATGCAAGTATAGAAACTTTAATATGAGATAATGTTGTGTTGGCCTAATGCAAAAGTTCCTGGTTTCTTATAGATTTAAGATGGAGAATTCTTCTAGGAATACTATAGAAGAATCGGCTGAAAGTAATTTGCCGGTTTGATCAAATCCTCCTAATCTAGTGACTTCATCATCACATCGAAATGAAATTCCTACTTCAGTTCCTGGTGAAGCTTTGTTAAAAATTTCTCAGGATATGGCTTAGATTTTGCAGAGAATGTCTATGCCGAAAGCTCCAATATCCGAAATTAGAAAGCATGGAGCACAAGAATTTATGGGCACTAATTTAGAACAATCTGAAGAAGCTGAGTTCTGGTTAGAAAGGCTTGAAAGGATATTTTATGAAATTAGCTGTCCTGTAAATCATAAGGTATCTTGTGCTGTGTCCTTACTTCAAGGCATGGCTTATGATTGGTGGAAGTTGATTTTGAGACAACCTCAGTTACCTGACCCACTTAAATGGGAATTCTTTGAGGGGGAGTTCAGAAAGAAATATGTTACTGAGGCTTACAAGGAGGAGAAATTGAAGCAGTTTCTGAGTTTGAGACAAAAAGTTTTATCTGTGGCTGAATATGAAAAGAATTTAGCCGATTATGCAAATATGTTCCCAAGGAGATGTTGACAGGAGTATTCAAATGCAGGCACTTTGAAGATGGGTTGAATGATAGAATCAAAGAAAAATTGTTTGGATTTACATCTTTAAATGTGGTAGATTTTAATCAACTGGTTACAACTGCTATGAAAATTGAAAAGTATGAGATAGCTAAAAGAGAGAGGGAGCATAAAAGAAGTGGTTCCAGGGGAGGATCATCTACTGGAAAAAGATTTAGGGGAACTCAAGGAGGTCAGCCTGCAGAGTCCATTTTTAGTTCTGCTAATAAAGGAAAGAAACAAGAATCTTCTGCCAAGCTTAAAAATGAGAGGGAAACTTCAGGAAGACAAATTGGTGGTCAAGCACCTGAGTGTTCTCATTGTTCCAGGCACCATTGGGGTAATTGTAGGAAATTGGCTGGAGAATGCTTTAGATGTGGCAGTGCTGATCATTTCATGGCAAATTGTCCTTTGAAATCGGATCAAGGTTTTAAGCAATAGAATAGCAGGGGAGCTTCTAATGCACCCCCATCTGGAAGAGGTAGAGACAGAGGAAGGTTTGGATCAGCTCATCATGGATCTCAGTCTCAGAATATGTCAGAAACAGTTGATAGACCTTTTACTCAAATGGTTGCTAGACGGGCTTATGCCATGAAGGCTCGGGAGGAACAGGATGCCACAGAAGTTATAGCTGGTACTTTTTCTCTTTATAATTGTAACATACATGCACTCATTGATCCTGGCTCTACTCACTCATATGTTTGTATTGGGGTTTTGGGTAGAGATAGTTTTAAAACATAACAGTTAGATTTTGATGTATGTGTAACTAGTCCTTTGGGACATAGTATGATTGTTAACAAGGTGTGCAAAGACTATCCTTTAGTAGTTCAAGGGAGAGAGTTTCCAACAGATTTGATTGTGTTGCCTTTCATGAGTTTGATGTAATTCTGGGAATAGATTAGTTATCCAAGCATCATGCAGTAGTAAATTGTGAGATGAAAACAGTAACTCTCAGGGATGATGAAGGAAAGGAAGTGGTAGTAGAAGGCAATTATTCTAAGCTATCAAATAATGTTATATCAGCAATGCAAGCTAGGCGATATCTTAGAAAGGATGTGAAGCATTTTTAGCTTTAGTCCTTAACTCAAAAAGGGATACAGTGAAGCTTGACAAAATACCGATTGTGAAAGAATTTTCAGAAGTATTTCCTGAGGAATTACCTGGACTTCCTCCAGAAAGAGATGTTGAGTTGTCTATTGATCTATTACCTTGTACGGCCCCAATCTCCAGGGCACCATACAGAATGGCTCCATCTGAATTAAAAGAGCTGAAGGTTCAATTACAGGAATTGTTAGACAAAGGCTTTATCAGACCTAGTGTGTCACCTTGGGGTACTCCAGTTTTATTCGTTAAGAAGAAGGATGGGTCTATGAGAATGTGTATCGACTATAGACAGTTGAACAAAGTGACAGTGAAGAACAAATATCCTTTGCCACGAATAGAGGATTTATTTGATCAGTTAAGTGGTGCTGGTGTGTTCTTAAAGATAGATTTGCGATCAGGATATTATCAGCTCAGAGTTAAAGATGGGGATGTTCCTAAGACTGCTTTTAGAACTCGTTATGGGCATTATGAATTTTTAGTTATGCCATTTGGGTTGACTAATGCACCTGCTGCATTTATGGATATTATGAATAGGGTATTCAGACCCTATTTGGATCGATTTGTTGTTGTGTTTATTGATGACATATTAATTTACTTAAGAAATGAAGCTGAACATGCTGAACATTTGAGAATTGTTTTGCAAACTTTGAAAGAAAATGAGTTGTTTGCTAAGTTGAGTAAATGTGACTTCTGGCTTAAGGAAGTTTCTTTCCTAGGTCATATTGTATCTGCTGAAGGTGTTAGGGTTGATCCAAATAAAATTGAAGCTATTGTTAATTGGAGACCACCCAGGAATGTGCATGAAATTAGAAGTTTTCTTGGGTTGGCAGGTTATTATCGTCGTTTTGTGAAGGGTTTTTCTATCATTGCTTCACCCCTCACTAAGTTGTTAAGAAAGAATATTAAGTTTGAATGGTCTGATCGTTGTCAAGCAAGCTTTGAAAGGTTGAAGAAGATGTTGACTGAGGCTCTAGTGTTGACTCAACCGGTGTCAGGGAAAGAGTATGCAATGTACAGTGACGCTTCTAAGGTTGGTTTGGGTTGTGTATTGATGCAAGATGGTAAAGTTATAGCTTATGCATCTAGACAGTTGAAACCATATGAACAGAACTACCCAACTCATGATCTAGAACTGGCAGCTGTGGTATTCGCTTTAAAGATTTGGCGGCATTACTTGTATGGGGAAAAATGTAGGATTTATACTGATCATAAAAGCCTCAAGTACTTACTTACTCAGAAAGAACTTAACTTGAGACAGAGAAGATGGTTGGAATTATTCAAAGATTATGATTGTATAGTTGATTACCACCCAGGAAAAGCAAATGTGGTTGCTGATGCCTTGAGTCGTAAGTCAATGGCAGTGTTGATGTTAAAACAGTGTAGATGGAAATTTACTTTGGATGGTGCTTTACTAGCACAGCTTAAAGTTAGGCCCATGGTTAGGCAGACAATGATTGATGCTCAGAAGGATGATGTCAAGTTACAACAGATTGTTGAAACAGTTTGTGAAGGTAATCAATCTGATTTTTCAATGAAAGAAGATGGTGGTGTATACTACCATAATAGGTTGTGTATCCCTGATGACAAAGAAGTGAAGAGAATATTGTTGCATGAAGCACATAATACTGCATTTACTATGCATCCAGGTGGGAACAAGATGTATCAAGAGTTAAAACAGTTTTACTGGTGGCCTGGCATGAAGAAGGATATTATTGATTATGTTTCTAAATGTCTAACATGTCAGCAAGTGAAAGCAGAACATCAGTTTCCTTCAGGTCTCCTGAATCCCATTCCGATTCCACAGTGGAAGTGGGAAGACATTACCATGGATTTTGTTACTGGTTTGCCTCTTTCTCAAAGAAAATATGATGCTGTTTTGGTAATAGTGGATAAGTTAACAAAAGTAGCTCACTTTTTTACCAGTTCGAACTGATTATTCCATGGATAGGCTTGCAGAATTGTATGTGAATGAGATTGTATGGTTACATGGTATACCTGTGTCTATAATTTCGGGTCGAGATCCAAGGTTTACATCGAGATTTTGGCAGAGTTTACAGCAAGCTTTGGGAACATAGCTCAAGTACAGTACAACTTTTCATCCTCAAACGGATGGGCAATCTAAAAGGGTTATTCAGATTCTAGAAGATATGATGAGAGGATGTGCTTTGGAGTTTTCTGGAAGTTGGGATAAATATGTAGCCTTAATGGAATTTGCTTATAATAACAGCTATCAGAGGAGTATTCAAATGGCACCATATGAGGCTTTGTATGGCAGAAAATGTAGAACTCCAGTCTGCTGGACTGAGTTGATTGAATGTAAGTTAATTTGTCCTAATCTTGTTAGAGATACAGAAGAAAAGGTTCAAGTTATCAAGCAGAGGCTGAAAGAAGCGAGTGACAGGCAGAAATCATATGCTGACCTTAAAAGAAGGGATATCGAGTACCAGGTGGGTGACAAAGTATTTTTGAAGGTATCTCCTTGGAGAAAAGTGCTTAGATTTGGGAAAAAGGGAAAACTTAGTCCGAGATTCATTGGTCCGTACGAAATTCTTCAAAGAGTCAGACCAGTAGCTTACAGGTTGGCTCTTCCTATGGAATTGGCCAAGCTTCATGACGTGTTTCATGTATCTATGCTTCGAAGATATCGCTCGGATGAATCTCATAATTTACAAGTTCAGGATATTCAATTGCAGCCGGATTTCACGTATGATGAGGAACCGAAGGAAATCCTGGCTAAGGAAATTAGGCAATTAAGGAACAAGCAGATCCCTCTAGTTAAGGTACTCTGGCAACATCATGGTGTACAAGAAGTAACTTGGGAACCAGAGGAAACCATGAAGAATCAATATCCTCAGCTATTTAATTCAGGTATGAATTTCGAGGATGAAATTCCTTAAGGGGGAGAGAATTGTGAGACCCCATACATGACCCTAATTAAATTTCATGTTTTGAGAGGAGTTTTTATTTGATTAAGATTAATTATTTAATGAGGAATTCGTATAAATAAGTGGTTAAGGGATAAATTATGTTATATTTATTTTAATGGCATGGAAAATAAATTGATTAGTGTGATATAATTTGAATTGAGGGTTTAATTGGAGTATAAATATTGATTTGGGGTAAATTGGTAATTATGACATTTTAATGGGGTCAATTGAGAATTAAAGAATAGTGGAGAGGTTAATGTAAATAAGAGGTTAATTGGTGGGGTTGAATTATGAATAGACTAGCTTGTGGGAATGAATTGTGACATGTAAGATTTGGTGGGAAGTCTTGGCATCATGCAATAAAATGAAAGGATCATTTAAGGAATTTGCCTTATTATTATATAAGTTGAAATGTAGTGGATGGAAAGAGAAAAGTGAGAAGGGAGTGTGGTGTGGTCGGCAATGGTGAGAGGAAAAACCAGAGATTCAATTCCTTTCAATTTTCATACAAAGTCTTTGAGTCTTCAAGAAATTTAAGTGACAAATCTTGATGGTTAATTAAGGCAATTAAGTGCATAACTCTAAGGTAAGTGGTCTCTATTGAATTTCATCTTCTTCTTCTTCTTCTTCTTCTTCCTCTCATAATTGATGATGATAATGATGTTTGTGAAGGAGAAGAGGAAGGTAGAAGGAATAAAGGGAAGGATATTGCAAGGGATTGAAAGCTAGGGTGATAAAGGGTTCGGCCAAGGTATGGGATGGTACTCTCCATGCATGCAAGTGATTGTTAACTGAATCAAGAAGGTGTTTATGTGTGATAGATGAAACAATGGAAATGAGATATGAATTTAGACTTTGTATCAATATGTATTGCATGAAGATTTGCTTAAACTATTGACTATAATTTAGATATAAAAATGAGTTCGTGACCTTAATTTAAAGCTATATGAATTTTGATAGTTTCATATGAGATATAGGTATAAAAGTGTAGTTGAAAAATAGTACTAATTTGGCCTTTAAATTATCCCTACATTGATTGAATATTAGATACATCTTTGAATCCGATTTTGAATAGCTTGGGGTAAAATCTTCATAATTGATTGTAAATTGATCAGAATGACAAGGGGTTAATTCCTAATTAAAATAGACTTCAAAAACTACAATTTATATGGAGAAAACGAAGTCAAATAATGCCTACAACATTGCCTAATTTTCACTTGAAAATCGGAAATTCTGTGTAGCCTACTACGATGAACAGTCTTTAGTAATTTCAACATATCTCGAGTTATAGAAATGATATTGAAAATATTTTTGACGTTATAGAAACTAGAAATGTATATCTACAACTTTGTACAAGACAACTTTTTCTAAAAAGGCCGTTTAGTGTGTCAAAAACGATGTACAAAATAAAATTATTAAGCAGTTTGCAGGATTTTAGGGACAGGGTGAAAAACTCGTATGGCCAAGCATACTGTCGCGAGCGCGACACTTGCTGCGTGCACGACAGCATGATTTTGGCCCATAACTATGTTTTTTATTCACCTTTATCAGTATATTAGACTACCCTCATGTGTTGCACATATGACTGAACAAAATAGACCTTGAATGCAAGTATACGAGAGTCATATACTCGTGTGTATATAAATTTGTATCACTTACATTGGAAATTGCCTATGAATGTATACCTATGCTATGAAATAGGAAACATGTTGATATTAGTATAGTACATGATTTGATTAATGATAAATTTATGCACATTGATCAACATGCTTATAAGAATAAGCCTACTATATGCGAATGTATCTATAGGTATGTACATTTATGATTATGTATATGAATGTATGAGCAATTGAATAGGTATGATGCATTACTTGATTAACATATCATGATTATGCTAATATGAGATATCTAATGATGGTATATAAAAAGTAATTGTATCATAAAATGAACTTACATATGCAGTTATGTCATAGTAACAATGTAGCTATCATATGATTATACATGTGCAAAATGAACACTATAAGTGCAAGTATGATATATGAAGGAAAGATTAAATAGAATTTGCCTGCAGTTATAGTTCAATTGTGGATAGATAGGCGCCTATAGGGATATTGCAGCTGCCACAGTCGACCTTTTTAGGTCCATAGTATAATTGATCCTGTTGGATCTTGCACAGCCATTATGGTTGTTACTTGCCCTCGTGTGGGTCTTTGACCGGTCCATCGTACAGTTGGCCCTGATGGGTCCATAGTTTTGATATCTTCGGATATCCATAGTTTTGATACCCTCGGTATCCACCGATCCCGTTATCCACTCTTAGAACTTAAGCAGGCTAAAGTAAATCAATAATGTATCACAGTGAATCACAGTATGAACTATGCATCTGATATATGATTTATCATGTTTAACAGTGGTTTCTTAAACATGTATTGGTATCTATTTATATTATATACATATCTCATATTGAATTGTATGAACTCAAGTATGCTGAATAAATTGTGAAGGGTTATCTTGTTATGCAGGTATTATTATTATTCAATTGTTTTGAATATCCAATATTTTTTTTGATGACCACTGTGAGTGGTTGTCTTTCATGTTTAGAGTCCCCACTAAGCTGCATAGCTTAGCACGGGTTATTTTGATCCGTGTAGGTTTTGGTAGTCAAGGCTTTTGCACAGGAACTATTTCTGCATCAGGACAGGCCAACACCAGTCTATAGAAGTGGATGTAGGAAACTTTTGATAAATCTTGTTTTGTTCCTTACATGTTTAATATGTATAAGGGTTGTAATATATGTATATGTAAGTTATATGGAAATGAAGTTTGTAATAAGCTCATAGTGAGAATGCTGGTTTATGCATGCATCTAGAAGCTATAATACTTCATATAAATGTGCTGAAATGCTGAATGATACACATAAGAAAGAAAAATAGCTAAAGTATGATGATATAGTATAATTATTAAGATATTGGGATTGCATATGAAGTCAATATGCTTATTCAAATTTAAATGTACAGGAAAGATGTGAAAGTCCTGATTAGTATATTAGTTATATGATTATTTGGATAAAATGACGTAGATTGCATTATATATAGTAAAGATGTGGTTTAGGGTGTTTCATATCTACCCGATGCATCGATGTATGTAGGAGGCTTTATAAGAGGTAGCATGATTGTATTCAGTTGAAGTGTTAATGTGAAGAGCGAATTGTGAGTCTATGCAGTGCTTACACAAACGGTTCGGTAAAAAATGGTGGAAAGGGAAGGGAAGGGGAAAAAGAAAAAAAATAGAGAAAATGACAAATGAAAAGAAGGGAAGATCATACACCAGGAGTTCTCCTAACTTGTAATTGACTGTTATAAGTATGTCAAAGAATGTTAGTTGTGCTAACATTATACGGTCTTGAGACATTTGCCAGTTTCTAAGCTATGCAATCTTACATCACCTTGGTCGGTCAATACATGCATTATAGATATCATGGGAATGATTCATACATAGGTTCATTATAGCTGCCATAGATTACTTTACCTAGTGGGTAGGAGTAGAATTCTTCTAAAAGGTGGATACTAAGGATATGGCTAGTTTTATTAAAAGGAATATGATATATAGTTGTGGCCTACCCCATTATATAGTGTCAGATATGGGATTGTAATTCTCTGGAAAAACTAAGCAGATGCTTAGGAAATATGAGATTCAACACCATAGGTCTTCTCCTTACCAACCTCGAGCTAATGGAGTGGTCGAAAAAGCCAACAAGAATTTTAAGAGGAATTTAGCTAAGATGGTTCAAACCTATAAAGATTGGGCTGATAAACTACCTTTTGCATTATAGGGTTACAAAATTATAATTAGAATTTCAACACGGGCTACCTTATTATCCTTACTATATAGAACAAAGGTTATGGTACCAATGGAAATTAAGCATTAGTCTTTGAAGGTGGTTTTAGAAGCTAAATTTCCAGAGATAGAATGGGCTAGACAAAGGTTGTTGCAGCTTAATCTACTAAATTGGGATAGGATGTGATTTTACTACCACAATCAGATTTATCAAAAGGGATTACCTCAATCATTTTGGAAGAAGGTTAACAAGCATCCTCTAAAAGAGGGAGATCTAGTGTTCGAGCAGATAAGACCTAAGATTATAGATATTCAAGGCAAGTTTAGGCTTACATGAAACACCCCAAACTAACATCTCTATTATATATAATGCAATCTACTTAAATCATGTTATGTTAAGCAATTAACTCGATTAACATCTACATGCATTCATGTCATCTGATCTGTCTAATCATATAACTTGTATTCTAATTAGGCTTCTCACATTTTTCATATACATTTCATTTTAAATAAGCATAGTGACTCATTAGGTAGCCCATTATCTTAATAATACTAGATTCAACTATCTTAGTCATTTCACTATCATGCATAACATTCAGCATTCCAACACATTTGAATAAAGTCATTATAGCTTCTAGATGCTTACATGTACTAGCATTTTCACTATGATCTTATTACAACCTTAACCTCCATATGACATACATATATATTACAAACTTTATACACATTAGACATGTAAGGAACTATACAAAATTTATCAAAATTCCTAGATCAACTTCTATAGACTAGTGTTGGCCTGTCCTGATGCGGAAAACATTCATGTGCAAAAGCATTGACTACCAAAACCTACACAGATAAAAATAACTCATAATAAGCTATACATCTTAGTGGGGATACTAAACATGAAAGACAACCACTCATAGTGGTCATCAGAAATATAGTATATACAAAAACAATTGAAAATAATAAAATTTACATATTAGGAATAAGTATAAAATAAAGCACAATATCTTAAACAACAAGGTAACCCTTCAATTAATTAGGCATACTTGAATCTAAACAATTCATAAAGAGATCTGTACATAATGTAAATAGATACCAATACATGCTTTAGGATCCACCATTAAACATGATAATCCATATATCAAATGCATAAATCATACTGTGATTAACTGTGAAATAATAGCTCTTTTCTTTAGCCTGCTTAAGTTCTAAGAGTGGATAACAGGATCAGTGGATACCCGAGGGTATCAACGTTATGAACCTAAATAGGGTTAACTATACGGTAGACCGGTCAAGGACCCAAACAGGGTCAACAAGCAACCCAAATAGGGCTATGAATGATCCAATCGGATCAACTATACTTTAAACCTAAAAGGTCGACGATGGAAACTACAGTATCCTTATAGGCGCCTATCTATCCACAGTTGAACTCTAGTTGCAGGCAATACAATTTTTCATGTTGATTTAAAATATCATGCTTTACTTATATCATACACCTTGCACATGAATATGTTCATATTATAGTACATAATTCTCCACTGTATAAACATGCATTCATGTATATATTCGAGTGTCGGTAAATGAACATACCTCTCATCATGAACTTATACTTGAACATCCTATCTTTAGGCAACACATCATATCACAATCATGTTATCATACATATAGGATCAATGATAACTTTATAACTTCATACTTTCACATATTCATATACTTCAATAAGGGTTATAATATATGGTGACAACATATCTTTACAACTTTGTTTCTATAAGTCATTAAATTAATCTCATGTTTTGCTATTACATAATACTCTCATAGTTAGATTTTAAAATGTTCTAAACTCACATATTAATGCTATATTTTAAGTTTAATTACATGTTTTAACATGCTTTAGATGGGTTTCAAAATGTTAGGGTAAGTGTTGATATTTGATGAGCTAAAAATCATGTATAACTATAAAAGGAAAGGCCCACAGCTAAGACCAATTGGTCCCAGCCAAGTCTAATGGTTGTAACTAAGAATAGAAGGTGCACACGACTGAGACAAAATGGTCTTGGCCATGTCTCCCTGAAATGCCATATGAAAATTTTGTAGACAGTTTTTTTAAAGCAAATTGCACATCATTTTAGACCTTCCAAACGGCATTTTCAGCAAAAATGGTCTTCTACAACTTTTTTCTTCTATGTTTTTAGTTTCTAAAACATCAAAAATCTTTGCAATATCATTTCTATAACTCAAGATAAATTGAATTTACCAAAGACTATTCATTAGGGTAGGCAACACAAAATTCTAGTTTTCAAGTAAAGTTTAGGAAATTTTAGAGGTGCTATCAGACTTTTCTTTCTTCATAGAAATTTTAGATTTTGAAGTCTATTTTTCATAGGAATTAACCTCATGTCATTCTGATTATTGTACACACAGATATCTCAATTTTACCACAATCTATTTTACAACTGAAATTAACAGTTCACATAATATTCGATAAATTATAAAAATTATTTAAAGACAGAATTAAGGCTAAGTTACTTCTACCATCTTCTAATTCACCACATGATTCTACCAAAACATCCAAAAACAATTAGGAAGACCCTCATCCCATACCTTGGCCGAAATCCCCCTTCACTTTCAATCTCTTTCCACTCCTTTACCTTTGGTCTTTCTACTTTCCTCTTCTCCTTAAATCAACAATTGCATCCATTAACTTAAACTTCCAGCATTTGATCATTCAACCATTCAACAAAATTAAGAAGAAGATGAAGGAGAATATGATGAATCATTAGATTAAGATAATTACCTTTTTGTTTAACACTAATAGTCTTGATTAATCACCACATGCAAGGATTTCTTCTTTGGTTTCATAGAGAGATTAACCATGAACACATGAGAGGAAAAGAAGAATTTCAATAACTCACTTTAAAATTCTATCCCACACACCCTCTCTCTTCACCCAATTAACTTTTATTCTATCAAGGAAAATTCCCTTTTTGGACCCTTAAAAATTTGCATGTCACACAAAAACCTTACACTTTTTTGCATGCTTAACATTGACCCCTCCATTTAACTCTTCTCTTAAATCAACCTTTCTATTTATTCCTTCTTTTAAATTTACCTCTCAATTATTCTTCTATTCACAATTGACCCCTAAAATGCCATAATTACAAAATTTACCCCAAATTAATACTTTATACTCCAATTATACCCTCGAATAATATTAAACTATAATATTAAATTTTATTTTCATGCAATTAATATAATAACAAAATAATTTATCATTTGTCCCATACTTTATATGAAATTCACATTTTAATTTAATCTTAATCAAATAAAATCCTACTCCAAACATGCAATTTCAATTAGGGTTATGTTAGGGGCCTTACATTACATGGGAGGGATCCTTTGTAGTAAAAAAAGTTGTTATCCAAAGGAGCTGTTATTCTGACTGATAGTGATGGCAATGAATTCAGAGAACCAATAAACATTGACATATTGAAGAGATTCCATTGCTATGATTCAAAAAACAAACAAGAAAAAGAATAAAATAAAAGGCCTATAATTCAAAAACCAAAAAAAAGTGGCCTTCCTAAAATTGGACGCCCTGTCAAGGTGAAAACAAAAAAAAAGCATCTTGGGCAGAAATTAGGGGTTGTGAGAAAATAATCAATTGAAAAAACCTAAGAGGGTTGATTGATAACAGGAGTTCTGATGCTCTTAAGATTCTAGTTTGAGATTAATTAATATGTGTCATTGAGATGATGTTGAATAATGATCATGTGTAATGAAATTAAATAGAAAAAGCACATTTGTATCCAATACATTATTAATATATTCAAAATTAGCCTTTTCCTATTCAAACTTTAAAAGTTCTAATAAAACACAAAAAGCATAGTTTATGATAGTATATAATCTAGTCTATAAATGTCACACTGCTTTTCCCATCCAATTGCCTAAGCTGAAGCATCCTATTATCTATTGCTAGACTTATAACCCACTCATTTTATATGGTAAAGGTAGCAAAGTCATTAGCACTAATATTAGGAATAACAGTTCTTATAGGGAGTCAGGCTTAAATCCTATGGTAATAACCTATCAAGAAAGGAGTAGAGAGTGGTCCACCTCAGAGAGCCAAAGGGCACTTGAAAATGTCCCGATGGTCCCTATATTGGTAAGCATAGTGAGCAGTGATGTAAAAAGTGGCCTGATGCAAACCATACAGAGGGATGCATCCAAAAGGTCCATCCTTAACCATAGGAAATATAGGTAACCAAGGACACCTAAAACTAATATCACCATCTGTTAGATAGGCTAACTAATCAACTCTCCCATGGGTCAAATAAAACCTATACCATTCATACCCAAGGTTATAATACTTCAGCGGATAAGTGGTCATAGCTCTAGCCTAATGAGGATGCTCCAATAGTAGCTTTAGTTTCTCAGATAGTCATACCTAAATAAAAAAAAGGAAAAAAAATAATGAAAAAAAGTGAAAAAAAAGAGAAAAAATGCCATTGGGGTGAGTTGGGTTCATCTTAGGCAAAAATAAAGTAAGGAAATATGTGAAAATTCGAAAGGACACATTTTCCAATAAGAAAAGATAGCGTGAAAATGCTTAAAAGGCATACTACCTTTAAAACAATGACGTGCTTGGAGTAATGAGGGGCTACAAATAAGGCGAGCAGTGGAATCAGCATGTATAGTGTTTAGACAAAGGATTATCTCTACCAAAGCCTAAGGGAATGGAGTCAACCATTTCCCTATGCCGTTTATATTGTCGAATAACCTATAGTCTCCTACCTAATCATCTGTGGATGATATTAGACATCGAGCAAAGCTGTATAGTAAAATGATGCCAGTCTAGAAGGTGGGAACATTAGAAAAATGATTTGTGACATCAATTAATCACTCTAGTGAGAGGATGTGATCCTGAGAAACTAATCCTCTAACCTCGTAACGAAAAACACCCAAAGCTCTTATCCATTCCCTTGAAAAGATAAAGAAATACTAAGGCAAATAGGGAATAATGCCTGGTGCAAATCTAACTTTAATGATATCAGCAAACTCCTTGGCTGGTGTACATGATTCCTAATGAGTGAACCTGGAGACATGGAATTATTGTTCCTAATGATATGTGGTTGAGAAAATCGAAGTCTTATCTGTCTTTACTCTCCTTAAGAACCTCAAGCCTGAGGAAGGTTCAGATTAGGGTTTTTTTCTATATTTTTGAGTCATCTAGTAGTCTATACAATCTCATTATGGTAGGATTTAGCTTGGTAACAATATTTAAGTAGCCTAAATGCCAAAAATAATGAATAAAAATTGAAAAGAAATAACAAGAAGGAAAAGAAGAAAGAAAGAGCAATACCTAGAAGAGAGCTTGCTTGGGAGGGTTGGGTACAAAAGACCAACAAAAATCAAGCTATCGAAAAGGCATAATAGACGACCATCCCTTAGAGGCAATTCATATCCTGGTCGCCTGCCACTCGGGAGCCTCCACTTTAAGTACATCACCACCATCCCAACCTATATAGATCCCTGAGTGCCCTGTACCTACATAGTCGATCCAAAGGGTAGATAGACTAAAATTTGCTATGCAGACCCTCATCTAGTGACATTAGCAGAATGTGGATAGGATTTTAGGGACTTTAGCAGTCGCTAGAGCTAGATTTGATGACACGTTGTAGGTCACGGAAGCCTCAGTCACTAGTGTGATCTAGTAGAATACAAGAATAGAGGTGGTAAACTAAAGGACCTTAGTGTTAGAAAGTATGCCTTAGAGCCCATGTAGGAAGGGATGTATTTCATGTATGTGAACTCATTTTATTTATGAAGGCATTATTCATTTATTAGTACTCCATAACTGCTTATCTCCAAGGGGGTGAACATAGTTAGGAAGTTAGGCATCTCATGACCTACTTGAAGGTAGTTAAGTAATCAATAAAGGATTCACCATCCCAAATTTATTAAGGGATGTTATCTCGGATGATTCTATAATTGCCTTGTTCAGAGAATCTCTGGCCAAAGTAGGATGCCAAGGTGGATAGGGATTCATAAGAGGCATTTTGAAAACAATGGTTAAATTAATGGAACATACATATTTAGGTTCATATGAGTTGACATAAATCCATACTCAGAACCTAAAAGAGATAAGTGTGGTAAATGGAGTAATTGCACGGTAACTATTTTATGGAAGGGTATAGTCAAAACCATTTGACTTTCCTGACATTTGGGTGGTCATAATGCCTAACTAGAGGCCGTTCATGACATGTATAATAGTGTATCATGAATATATCAAAGAATTTAGATCATAAGAGTTATAGTTCAACTATGATTCTTTGTAAAGAGTCCCAATTTAAGCAGAACTCTTAATTACATATTATACTGCCAACATGGACAGAAAATCAATAGGTCACACATATAGGGTAAAGAAAAAATGTCAAAATGACAAGAATAATAAAATTTGATATTATTATGGGAGAAGAAAAATAAATAAAAATTAAATAATTCAAGAGTTTAATTAATTATGCATATGCAGAAAAGTTTGCAGAGCTTTTTGGAAATGTTTAGCAGTAATAGACCTAATTTAAATATTGTATTTCATAATTAAATTGGAATATAAATGTTATAAGGGCTGAAATAATATTAATAGGACCATTGGAGAAATAGTTGTCGGTCAAGAAGGTTGGTTCCTATGCAAAAGCCCTCTAAAGGAAGGCTTTCACGCAAGACCCAAACAGAAGGGCTTAGAAGCCCAATTTTTGGACTAAAATAATATGGAGTCAACATATTTAATTTGGCTAGATTTGGAGTTGATTTGGGTAATTAAATACAAGTATGTGCATAAAGGACCTATTTGATGGGTTATATGCAAGGTCTATTATGAAAGGGCCTAGAATTGGATTTAATTAGGCCTAAATTAATTAATCAATTTCGAGCAGCTCATTTAGTATTTCTCCAAAATTTTAAATGACCTAATCCCATTAGGAGTGGATTTTTAACCTACATATAAAATCCTAATATAAGTGGAATTAGGGTTAAGTGTCTCTTTCTTCTTTTTCTCCTCCCCAAGTCGTTGCCCCTTTTTAGCATGAAGGGAATTTTGGCCTCCTTATTGTCCCATCAGATCTAGTTCATTTGATTCCTCTCTACTGTGGATTATAATTAGAGGTGTGCAAGTTTGGACACTGTGGCTTGCGACAACTCGATGAGAAGGAAAATCAACTATTCAACAAAACTCAAAGGTGATTTTCTTATTCTCATTGACATATATATTGTATATTCATGGCAAGATCTGTTATATTGGTTAAAAATTTTAATTTTTGCTTATGCATGTGATGCATGTAACTGATCTATTTCCAACACTTAGGTGCTATGGGGAAGGTCAGAGATATATGGAACACTTATATTGGTAAGATGAGAAATGACTTGAGATCTTGTGCGAGCCAGCATACTTTAACCATTAAGGACCCAAGCACAGGGGTTAGCAGGTTAGTTGTGATGATTGGATAGATTTTATGCCTTTTGGCTCGGTACATACTGGGGTTCCACTCCAAGGCATTATCTCTAGCCCTAGAGCCTTCTGTGATAGTAGTATAATCATATCATAAACCAAGGCCACCATCATTATCATTGAGACCTTCAGCCTTTTGACCATTATCTTCGAGATGATCAATCCTCACACCCATCATCATTGTGGTCATCTATACCTTTCCTGTAACACCATACTAACATATTGGCCTTCCGTACATGATGTATATGACTCAGATTAATGTTACAAGTTATTATTGCAATGGGTTATTCAAATTAAAGATTTACATCTTAAGTTTTATTTTTAAGTTCCAACTTATGTTTGGTATCGCTAGGTTACTATTCCTTTGGTAAAAATTTCAGCAGCATAACGGCTTAAAAACCGTGCTACCTAAACTTACGAAATTAAAATATAACACTCCCAATAATCCATATTCGACTTTATAACTTTAATTACATGTATGGCACTTCTAAACTTTCCAACAATCAACAACACAACACGACATCCTTACACAAGTTCTCATCACATATAGATATATATCATATACAATCATCCAAAAATTAGAGTTTTGATACATCAAATAGGTTACATGCCACAACACTTATCATAGGCTAAAACAAAAATAAACCCAAAGTCAATCCTAATTGTTTTGTCACATGTACATGCCTTCAATTTTGCCTTCCTCCACTTTCTTTATATACCTGTCCCTGCGTGCAGTCACTAAACCATGCACTAAGCAACACTGCTTCCTAGTGGTGGATACAACTACATAAAATTTCATTTTATAATATAAATTTTGATTAAATTACCATTTTGCCCTTTTTGTTACTGTTATTAATTTAATTCCCATTAGTTTGATCAATTCATAAATTAACACCCAAGCCTTATTACACTTAATTTTCTTGTTAGTTAACATAATACTCTTACCTAATTGTAAAATTACAATTAGGTCCCTAAATATTTTGTTTACCCAATTTGACTTTGTTTGACTTTCGTTTTAACTCCTTTGACTTTCTTTTGACTTTTAATTTGCTTTAAGTGAAAATTTTCCTTTTTAGTCCTTATGGTGCCCATTAAGTGAAAAAATTACATTTTAGTACCTTAACTTTTCATTAATCATAGTTTTGCCCTTTTTGCTTAAATTGACCTTCTTACTTCCTTTAACCACCCTTTTTATGCCAAATTATTATTTTATCCTTAGTTTATCACGTAATTACCGTTATACCATTTTTGAACATATTAATATAATTTTTCACATTATTTCCATTTATGACTTCTTTTATGTAAAATTTACCATTTAGTCCATGTTTCTTGCATAATTACCATTTTGCCCCTAGTAGTCACCAGTGGAAATCCTCGAACCAAATATACCGGATGAGGAATGTATAACTGTATGAAATTACTGTGTGACTGTATGAGTGAGGTGACCACAAAATTGTAGTCATTCCTCGATAATAATTTACTAGATGATTTTATCATGGTATACGGGTCCCTATGGCTAGCCTAAGGGAAACTTTATTTTTCGCTTTATATAGTATTTCCATTAAATTCACCAAGGTACACACATTATGTAACATCTCATACATCATCATTTTGTTGCCATCATGCATACTATACATGAATTAATAATGTAGGTGAAAAATAACAACTAAACATGATAAAATTATGTCATTCTCACTAGGTATCCCATTCGGCCTCTTATAGACTTCCACCATAACATGTGCTTTCTTACTCCATTTCATGTCCTTTATGTTTCTAAGGTTGAAATATACATGAACATATTAGTTAACATGCATATTACCTTAGTATCATTAGGTTACCTATATAATTACCATTATGTATACATTACAACTACTATGTACACATATTAATTTAAGCTTAAATCAATCATATCATGTTTAATCATCATTATATTAGCCAATTCATGTTTAATTTCTCAAATAACATCAAATAATTTATGGCATCTTATAGTGTACCAATTTGGTTACCACTGAAACACCACCTATATATTTTTTCTTTACAATTTCTTACTTATTCCATGTTATTTCATCATCCTAAAAGGTTATATCAATTTATTTCCCATTAATTCTTAGTTTTCATTAGTTACATAATGTAATTTTTGAGAGAAAATCCAAAATTAAATTAAATTAGTTGTAGAGAGTGTATCCACTAACCTTTATGGTGCTAGAAATCACCTAATCTTGCCTTTTTTGGTCTTCCTCCTCCTTGTTCCTTCCCTCCTCTTGTATTTTACCTTTAGGACAAAGTTTAGGGAGAAGAATTCATAAGTTTATGCTTTAATTTATAGCAATTAAATACCACTACATGATCACCCTAGGGATGCTCTACAATCCCATATAAAAATCCCCTATTAAAACCCACTAAAACACCATGACTTACCTATTTAAGCTTTATTTCTCTCACTTAAACTTTTTGTTTTCCAAGCTTTTTTTTATTCAACCAATCTTCTAAGATGAAGAGGGTGTCTTTTAATGTGTTTGAGTGGAATTAGGGCTTAAGATTTTGTGGGAGGAGAGAGAGTGGAAGAAAAAATGGTGAAAAGGAGAAAAAGAGGATGCTTCAGATTTTTAAGGGAAGAAGGGAGAAGAAGATAGATTTTGAGGGTGAGATTTAGAGGATTTTAAACCCCTCTAATCAGCCTCAAAGTCTACCAAATCAAGGGCCCAAATTCACTCAAATATTATTTCATCTAATAGCTTGTTTTTAAGCCACTTGTCATTATTACCTTGAGTTATACCCATATTTTTACCATACCAATGCATATAGGTGATTAGGACCACTTTTATAATGACATCTATGCCCTTAGATGAATTCATTATGGCCTTTAAGCCCTCTAACTAATTTAACCTAATTTTTTTGCCATTTTTTCTGAAATCAATGTTCTGCTTGTTAGAATAGTATGAAATTTTTCCCTGCTTGCACTTACATATGTAGTAGCATGTGGTTAAAATTTCAAGTCATTCAAACATCATTTAGGTATATTTCTAGCTCCAAAGGAAAAATCAGTCAGTCTAGAACCTAAAATTTTGAAACTATCAGAAAATTATATTTTTAGTTCCAAGAGTTAATTTAGGTCATATCTAACATGTTTATGTGATCATAAAATTTTTGAAAATCTTCAATGTATTTTATGTCTCAGTTAAACTTTTTGTCAATCCAGTTTACGGTATCGGGTAAAACTTCTATATCTAATTTGAAGGCATATTTAAGCTCAATTTCTTCTCGACTCATACCACCATACTCCATTTAACACCTATTTTCATATTCCAACATTAGTTTAAACTGTCCACCAGGTCACCCATTATATGATTTCCCTAGCTCGAGCACGTTTAACTTGTATATACTTTCGATTTTTTGCTGTCTTATTCTACTTCGATTACTCTAAAAACTGTCTTAGGATTACTATTTATACCTTAGAACATATCATGCATGTCATATGTAAATTTTGGGGTGCTACATTTGCCACCATCATCAGGGATAGCATACAGTAAGGCACTTGATCCGCCACAGTAGTTATGTTTTGTATTCAGGGAGTTTAAAACATTTTCGGACATTATAATTTATATAAAACTAATAACATGCATTTATTTATGCTTTATTATACTATGTATTATAGAATGACAAAAACAATAACAAGACAAAATAACAATATGGCAATTAGAAAAGATAAAAATATTTGATAAAAGGATAAAATTGACCATGATGGATCGAAATGGCAAGGTAAAAATAACAAAAAATTCAAATTCAACTTTCAAAGCACTGATATCACATTTTTTCTCACATGTACCAAAGCCTTCTTAAGAGGCACACATGTTCCCCACTCCATAGGGCCTATAATAGACATATTGCATGCTTATGAATGGAGAACTTGCCGATGATACCCATACTAAACCAGATTATAAGGATAAGATATTTGTGAATGGGTAATAGATCGGAATCTGTGATGGTTCCTCTTCCTTAGTTATAGCTCCAAGACACCTATGAAGCCATAAGAAATCAAAAGAGATTCACAACGAATAGAAGTGCAAGTATTTTTTGACTTTGAAAGGATTTGGGGTAGATGGTTAGAAACCACTCTTACCTCCATTAGATAAGGGAATTATTGAACTGATTGGAGACTCACTTCCTTTAATGGAGTTAGTCTCAAGCCCTAATTATGCATGTTGCAAGCACCAATTAGGCAAAACCTTTTTTATCTCAATTTTGCATGCCCTAGGTGTTAATTAGAAAAGTGGAGACTCATCACCTTCAATAAAGTTAGTCTCAAGAACTAATTCTACATGACTCAGGCACTAATCAGGCAAAACCTTCATTTTGTCTCAATTCTTCATGCCCCAAGCGCTAATTGGAGAAGTAAAGACTCACCGCCTTCAATAGAGTCAGTCTTAAGCCTTGATTTTACATGCCCTAGGAACTAATTAGGCAAAACCTTCATTTTTGTATTAATTCTGCAAGCCCTAGGTGCTGATTAGACAAGTGGAGACTCACCACCTTCAATGAAGTTAGTCTCAAGCCTTGATTCTGCATGCGTCAAACACTGATAAGGAAAAACCTTCTTTTTTATCTCAATTCTACATGCCTCAGGTGCTAATTAGACAAGTGGAAACTCATTGCCTTCAATGGAGTTAGTCTTAAACCCTAATTCTTCATGCCCTAGGTGCTAATAAAAAAACATCAAATGATAAGTCAACCAAGAGATTTGTTGCCTCAGGTACACATCTTTTTCTTTATACCCTGAATTTTGACTCACTTTGGCACCAGTGCACTAGCTCCCTAAAATTGGGGGTAGCTGTAGATA
The DNA here is from genome assembly GCA_037975025.1 of Excoecaria agallocha. Taxonomy (NCBI): domain Eukaryota; kingdom Viridiplantae; phylum Streptophyta; class Magnoliopsida; order Malpighiales; family Euphorbiaceae; genus Excoecaria; species Excoecaria agallocha. Next base: position 26,189,495 of record CM075815.1, read on the forward strand.
CTGTGACCTAAGCTAGCCTAGATCAGAGTTACACGATGATGAGAAAATAGCATATTACTAACAATAGGTTCGAATCTCGAAGCTCCAATCATGAATTTCTAATTTTTTTTAAAGATTTGTCATTATTTTTAAAATACTTTCAAATATTGCAAAGTATTTTAACAAAATGTGCATAAAAACCTAGTTTTAGATCTTAAGTGGTGACAAACATCCATCTGTCACCTATGAGGTCCTTGTCTATGGGCCTTTCTCTCCTATATAGGATAAACCAAGGGGTTTTTTTAAGGAAATTTAGGGTTTAGTGATGAGGGATGGCCACCCATCATTGAGGGATGCCCGTCCCTAGCTTAAAACCAAAATTTTCCTAATTTTCTTGATTTTAAAAGAGAAAGTTTTATCAAAAAAGGATTTCTTCCATATTTGGTGGATTTTATCTCTAGATTTGAGGAGATTTGAGTTGGAATTGAACTCACACTCTTCTTTCGGTGAAAATTCCTAAACTTAGAATTTTTCTGAAGGGGAAATGATTATTTTTAGAGCCACCTTTAAAGAAGATGAAAATCTAATTTCTCTCTCTCTAAAAACTTTTTGCTCTATCAATCTTTGTTAAACACACACACCATATACAAATGAATTTTATATCTTCTTTTGAGAATTAAGGAGCATGATTCAAAGTAGAGATATGTTTTACATAATTCATAGAGTTAGAATATCTCCTAAGAATAACATTTAGGGCTCACTCTTACTTTCTCTCTCTAAAATTTAATTTGCATAGTGACATGATTCTTTGATGCATGTTGGTATGTTTTAATTGTTATACTTGAGTGATATGCATGTTTACATGAAGTATGATTCATTTTTGGATTGTTTCATACGATAGAGGCATGATAGTTCCTTTGATTTCCTTCATTTTTGTATATGTGAAGCATCTATATTGCCCTTTTAATCCTATAAATATGTTCCTTTTATGTATGTTTCAGTATTATAAATTGTTCCTAGCATGATTTGGATCCTATAAATGCATATTTGAGGCTAGGAATTCATGTTGTGTGATGTTTTGCATTTTTGTTGCAATTTTTTGGTTTTTTATTATATCCAAAGGTAATGGATGGGAAGATAAATTGATGGATGGCCTTCTGTCATTTGACTAACGGGACGTCTTTAACTTGTCTCTCTATCTCATCCCTCGTCCCTTTTGTGGCCGTCCCTTACCCCTTTTGGCTCCTGAGTTGGTAACCATTTCCACTCCTTAATCATCTCAATTATTTTATTTTATTTTATTCATTTATTATAGTTTCGTTTATTTATTTATTGCCATTATTTTTATTTTATTTTATTTTATTTTGGATGTATTATTTTATTTTGGGTTGTAATAGTTTGTAAAAATGGATTTTTGTGCAAGATAAAATAAAAAGACATTAAAATGTTTTCTATTAAATAAATTTGATTTTCTTCCACAATATGGACCAATGTCTAATTTTTTAAACCAAATCCATATAATGTAATAAAAGAGATTTTTGTAAATATGCATGAGGGAACAAACATTCCAAAATTAATCAACACCCCAATTTATGTATGTATATTAAATTTTGCTTTGTTGTTGTGGGAAAGATTTGCCTCTATAATAATTTTTAAGTAGGACTTTATTTATTTGCCACTTTTTGTTTGATTAAGTCATTTTAAATTCTATCGCCTATATTGTGTAAGAGAGGAGAGGGGATTAATTTTAAAACTCAATTATAAGTCAACACCTAACCAAAATGCCTAATAAGAGGGATGCTCCAAATGCCAGTCTATGTTTGGGCATCAAAATAAGGTCGAGAATCAATTTCCAACGTTCTATTGGGGGACGAGTCCATAACAACTACCTCTTTGAGCCTACTAGTAAATGCCATTATGGGTTGACCATCAGCAATAATTTAGCCTTAATCCTTTTTATTGTGAAGTGGTCATTTTATGATTAAAAGCGAGTCTCTTCCGGTCTCGAACCTTAAAAGTGGGCCTCCGAGAGCGAACACAAAAGCAAGCAGCGGCTCCAGTGCATGTCTCAACCTTATGGGAGGACATTTCCAATGAAGCAATTTATCGATGTATTGACTGACTTTGATGGCATACCAATCTTCCATTTCAGTGTGGTCTTACTTTACTGTCTTGTTCGATGCTTATTGGTGCATGCTGGTGATCTTTTGATCGGGGATTATGAGTTATTTGGCACTATGGATGGCATAATTCAAGACACAATCCATTTCCCTTGATCCTGGCAAAGACAATCATTCTTGGATGCCTTTCACCATAGCTTTCCTTTTCATTCTAGCTCTTATTCCTTCCTCACAAGAAACCCTATGCTTCTTTTGGTACATCTTTATTTTTAAGGGTAGAATACCCCTTTAGGGTTTTCATACTAGCTTTTCTTGTTGAAATAAGTGTCCTTTCGAATTTTCACATATTGGTTTGGCATATTTTTGCTTCAAATGAATCTAACTCACCTTAGCAGCTTTTTTATGAAGTATGGCTTTGCGATAAGCTACAACTATTGTTAGAGACTCTTCCCCGAGTTAGAGCCATGAGCATTTATCCCATAAGCTATGTCACACTTTAACATCTAGAGTGTGAGTTTTGGTCAGTCTAAGATGCAGTTGATTAGCTACGCTATTCAATGTATGTTGACATCATATTTAGGTGCACCTTATTGCCTTTGACTTTTGTGGTTTGAGATGGAGCTTCAGGATATGTGCCTCTGTGTGAACTACATCAGGCTTACTTTTATGTCACTATTCATTATGCTTGTCAATTTAGGGATCTGTAGGATATTGCAGGTGTTCATTATGCTTTCGGGGCGGCGTCCTCACCATTTATTTCCTAATAGAGTATTATCGAAGGATTTTGGCTCGGTTTCCTACAAGGACCTCTATTCCTAAGATTGGTGCTAGTGACTTCACCGCCTTTGACATATACAAGCATGGGGTCACCAGTCTTACCGTCGACAATTGACTTTCTCATCTTAGGTACCTCGATAGGCAGAGAGAGGTGATTGATAAGTGTGAATAATACTATATTTTTAGTATATTTTTAGGTGTTTATTTGAGTCAGTTTAGTCTTCATTATTTGGTTTTTGGTTTAATTATTTAGTTTATGTGTTTTTAGAACTAATTATTAATTTTGTTGTTTTTCAGGGCCAAATTGAAGAAAAAGGGCCTAAAGTGCAAAAAGGAGAAAGTTAGGGGCAAAAGTGAAATTAAAGAGTAATATGGCTTCACTCAAGGGGAGCAGCCATGAATCACTCGGCTGAGTGATTCCCTCACTTGGCTAAGTGATTTGGCACTCTCTAGAGTGAGATTTTCACTCACCCAATCAAGGTTTACATAAAATGCAGTAGAATTTCACTCTCTCAGGTGCAAGGCTCACTCTCTCGAGAATCAAATTCACTCTACCAACTGCAAGGCTCACTCACCCGAGTAAATCTCATATTTAGGCGATTAAAGTCTTCTTATTTCAATCAAATGCAAATTATTCCAAGAAAGGAAGTCATAGGAGATGTAGACTATTCTTGGGAGGCTATATAAAGAGCTAAAGACATCAAGATTGGGGGGGTTGGACTTTTACGAATTTTCTCTTTTCATAAACATACATTAGTTTAGTTTAATTTTGTATAAACTTTATTTTTACGCTGTTTGGCTTTTAGTATAAAGTGGAGTAGTTTTCTTTAACTTTTGCTAAAGGATACATGAATCCTTAACTCTTATTATAATGGTTTAGTTGTGCTTTCATGTTAATACAAGTTGATTGTTTCTTAGTTCTTAAGCAATTTCTTATCTTTGGGTTGTATTGAGTCATTAATTAACATATTGAATAAATGGTTGATGATTGATTTCAATTACAATCTTTGATATGCAATTTCTTAGGTTAATTCATTAATGTTGATGTATGGTTATGTTTTGAATAAGAGATAATTGTACGTTAGTAAAAGTGGATTAAGATTAAGAATAGTTGAACTAAGAATAGACTGTAATAAGATTTACTTGAAGAAAGAGCTTAATATAAGTTTAGGAGTCAAAACTAAATCTTTAAACTAAATGTTAAATTGTTCTGAATAAGGAAATTTAATATTAAGAATGATAGTCTAAATAAGCTATCTACGTTTATTTTCTCTAGTTTTCCATAGTCACTTGTATTCTTTTAGCTAAGTCATTACAATATCAATTAAGGTGGATGGTTCTTTAGCAGAAGTTACCTTTAGTATTGAATTTTACCAACTTTAATTGATTGCTTTGTTTAAGTTTTATTTATTGAATCTTTCATCACCATCAGAAACTTGGGATTTCTTCTATTCTTTGCACACGTTTTTCACCTTAAAATCTGAAATAGGTTGCATTCATCACAGTTTCCCTTGGGTATGATATTTGGGGCCTTAATTTATATTTTCCTATATTACTAATTAATCTAGTACATTTGCTAGACACCAGTCAAGTTTTTGGCGCCGTTGTCGGTGAAACATTGGCATTTGTTTTTAGATTTGAAAGGGAATTTTGTGTGTCTTTCTTCTTCTTCACTCCTCATTAATTTTATTCTTTTATTCTTTGTAGTTGTCAATAGTTTATGATAAGAAGTGAGCCAATTTGGCCTGTTGACCCTAAAATTGAGAGGAAATTCCATAAGATTATGAGGTTAAGGTAAAGAGAGATGAATTTAGAGGAGCAAGAACATAATGACCTTAAAAACCTTAATAACCATCCTCTCTATAACCCACCAATGGATGATCCACGCTCTAGGATAGAAAGGTAGGTTAACCAAGCTCAAGGGAATGGGTTTAGTCTAAGAACCATTAGGGATTATGCCTTATAACCAACATTTTGAGATAAAACCAACCACCATAACCATGGTCCAAAAGAATCAATTCTCTGGATCAGAAATAGAGGACCCAACTCTGTATTTAGGCATTTTACTAGAAATTAGTGATATAGTTCAAATACCCAATGTGTCTATGGATTCCATTAGACTTAAGTTATTCCTATTTACTCTCATAGGTAAGGCATGTTGGAATTTATCGGTTACATGCATCTCATACATAAGCGAAATTTAAAATTTTTAACCAATATTACTGATCTTGCCATGAATATACAATATAACTATATGAGAATAAGAAAAATCACCTTTGATTTTTGTTGAATAGTTGATTTTACTTCACACCGGGTTGTCACAAACCACAGTGTCCAAAATCGAACACCTCCAATGAGTAATCCACACTAGAGAAGGATAAATTGAACCAACTAATTGGTGTGTAACTAAGGCTGGCCAAAATTCCAAAGACCTAGCTTAGGAGTTGGTGCAAAAGGGAGAGAGAGTTAGAATAAAAGACTTTCTTGTGTGTTTTATCACTTAACCCTAATTCCTCATTAGTTGGACTTTTATAATCAGGTTAAAATTCCAACTTCTAATGAGATTGGGCTCTTTAAAATTGTTGGAAAATTATTAATTGGACCTCTGGAATTAATTATAATCATTTGGGCTTAATTAAATTTAAATTAAACCTTTTCATAAAAGACTATGCACAAAACCCAAAAACTAGGCCCTTTGTGCAACTAATTGAATTTAAATACCCAAATGGATTCCAAATCCAACCAAATTAAATATGTAGGTTCCATAACACTTATGTAACATATATAAATTAATTTGGTACAAGAAATAGGCCATTAAGGCCTTCTTTATGGAGTTGGCGTGTGGCCCTTTACAGAAGGGCTTCCACACCAGCTCCATTCCTCTGGCCCCTTTATAACTTCTCCAATGGACTTATTAATTATTATATTAGTCCTATAACACTTATAGTACTCCTATAACACTTATAATAAAATAATAATTAATCATGAAATACATTATTTCAATTAGGTCCAATTTACAGAACATTTCTCAAACGTTTCGCGTATAATTTTACTTGATCATAATTAATTAAACTCTTTAATTAATTATTATCTTATTCACTTCTCTACCCTCATAATAATATCAAATATTATTATCCTTGTCATTTTACCATTTTATCCTGCTCTCTATATGTGTGTGACCTATTGGGTTCCTGTCCATGTTGGCAATATAATATGTAATTGTGAGTTCTATTCATAACTCACATGATTTAAACTCCTTCAAATCATTTTATCAATCCCCATTGATATTTTTGAAACATCATTATACAAGTCATGATTGGCCTCTAGCTAGGCATCATGACTACCCAAATGTCAGGAAAGTCATGTGGTTTGACTATACCCTTCCATAGAAATAGTTACCGTGCAATTACTCCTTTCACCACTCTTATCTCAATTAGATTCTAATTATGGATTTCTGTCAACTCATATAAATCTAATTATGTATGTTCTATTAATTTAACTATTGTTCCCAAAATGCCCTTCATGGATCTCTATCCATCTTGGGATTTTACTCTGGTCAGAGATTCTCTAAACAAGGTAATTATAGAATCATGCGAGATAACTTCCCTTATTAAATCTGGGATGGTGAATTCTTTGTCAATCACTCAACTATCTTTAAGTAGGCCATGATATACCTAATCTCCTAACTATGTTCACTCCCAATTGGAAGTAATCAGTTATGGAGTCAAAGTATACCACTTGTTACTTAAGATAACTTTGGTGATCTCAAGTCTAAGGATACTTGCACAACCGCTATGAAGAGATTCCTCACTGACATATATTTAATATCTATGTGAGGATTCTCTTTGCAGGTCTCCAATGAACTTGTTCTTCTAACAAGCATCCACATGTTAGCTTTGATTATCTTCCATAATCACAGTTATGGGAACCACTGCTTGAACCATTCAATGATGCTAGGCACCATTCCTAGTTCAGTTATGAACTTTTTGATCCTAACTGCTTCTTTGGCTACTTCTGAAGCAGCAATGTACTCAGCTTCCGTCGTGGAATCAGCAGTTGTTTCTTGTTTGGAACTTTTCTAACTAACTGCTCCTCCTCCCATTATGAACACATAACCAGACTGTGATTTACAATCATCTTTGTTAGATTGGAAGCTGGCATCTATATACCCATTTACTTCCAAACTTCCCTCTCCATATACCAAGAATATATCCTTAGTCCTTCTCAAGTACTTAAGGATATTCTTGATAGCTGCCCTGTGTTCCTCTCCAAAATTAGATTGGAATATGCTTGTGACACTGAAAGCAAATGCTACATCTGGACGTTTACATAACATAGCATACATGATAGAACCAATTGCAGATGCATATGGTATTCTATTAATGCTCTCTCTATCCTCTAGTGTCTGCGGACAAATAGACTTAGAAAGGTGTTTCCCATGCACCATGGGTATAAAACCTTTCTTAGAGAGATCCATATTGAACCTCTTTAATACTTTATCTATATATGTACTCTGAGAAAGACCTAGCAACCTATTGGATCTATCTCTATAGATCTTTATTCCCAGAATATAGGATGTTTCTCCAAGGTCTTTCATGGAGAATTGCTTGGATAACCATATTTTAACAGATTGGAGAAGAGAAATGTCATTTCCTATGATTAATATGTCATCTACATATAGAACTAGGAAGAAAATTGCACTCCTACTGACCCTTTTATACACACAAGGTTCATCTTCATTTGTGAGAAACCAAAATCTTTGATTGTCTCATTGAATCGTATGTTCCAGCTCCTAGAGGCTTGCTTCAATCCATAAATGGATCTTTGAAGCTTGCATACCTTTTCACCATTTCCTGATGTGAACCCTTCTCGTTGTGTCATATACACATCCTCAGTAAGATTTCCATTAAGGAAAGCTGTCTTCACATCCATTTGCCAAATCTCATAATCATAATGAGCTGCAATGGCTAAAAGTATTCTTATAGACTTAAGCATCGCTACAGGAGAAAAAGTTTCGTCATAGTCAATACCTTCTTTTTGACGATAACCTTTTGCTACTAAGCGAGCTTTATAGGTAACTATATTACCTTCCATGTCGGTCTTCTTTTTGAAGACCCATTTGCACCCTATGGGTTTTATCCCTTCAGGTGGTTGAGTTAAAGTCCATACTTTATTCTCATACATGGAGTCCATTTCAGACTGCATAGCCTTAAGCCATAAATCACGTTCAAAACTTCTTGATAGCTTGTAGGCTCATTGTCCTCTAATACAGTTATGCCTCTATTCGAATCAATGTGAAATCCATATCTCACAGGGATAGAACGCATCCTAGTAGATCTTCTATGATTTTTTGTATAATCAGGTTCAACTGCAATCTCATCATTATGAAATTCAGTTTCGGGTTCAATCAGTTGATCATCTTCTATTTATGGGTCTTAAACTTCACCAAGTTCAAATTTACTCCCACTGTCCTCTCGTAGGAGAAATTCTCTTTCCAAAAAGACAGCATGCCTTGAAACAAACACCTTTTGTTCTAAGGGATGATAGAAAAAATATCCAAACGTGTCTTTTGGATATCCCACAAATAAACATTTGTCAGACTTAACATCCAGTTTGTCTGGCATTGTCCTCTTCACATAAGCAGGACAACCCCATACTTTCATATGAGAAAGCGTGGGTTTCTTGTTATTCCACATCTCATATGGAGTAACATCAATCGATTTACTAGGAACTTCATTTAACACATAAACAGCTGTTTCTAGTGCATATCCCTAAAAGGACTTAGGCAAGTCCGCTTGGCTCATCATTGATCAAACCATATCTAATAGTGTTCGATTTCTCCTTTTAGATACACCATTATGTTGTGGTGTATATGGTGGAGTCCATTGAGATAAAATCCCATTATCTCTAAGATAATCCTAAAACTCTTGGCTTAAGTATTCTCCACCTCGATTTGATCTAAGTGTTTTAATACTTTTGCCAAGTTGTTTCTCTACTTTATTTCTGAATTCTTTGAACTTTTCAAATGCTTCTAATTTATATTTCATTAGATAGATATATCCAAACTTGGAATAATCATCTATGAAAGTAATGAAGTAGGAGTACCCTCCTCTGGCATGTGTAGTCATTGGACCACATAAATATAAATGTATTAAGTCCAAAACCATTTTAGCTCGTTCTTCTTTACCAATAAGGGGAGCTTTTGTCATTTTTTCCAATAAACAAGATTCGCATGTATCAAATGATTCATAATCAAATGATCCCAAATCACCTGACTTGTGCAATTTTGTCATGCATTTTTCATTTATATGGCCTAAACGACAATGCCATAAGTATGAGGTATTTAGATTATCATGTTTCATTCTCTTGGTATCCATATTATGTACTTCTTTAATTAAAACAAGAACAAATATACCATTCTCAATGATAGCTTTTGCATAAAACATATTGTTCTTAAAAATGTAACAACATTTGTCCTTCAAAGAAATATCATAATCGTTCATCAAACAACTGAAAGAAATAATACTTTTGGACAAAGCTGGAACATAATAACAATTATTTAATTCCAGTACTAATCCACTAGGAAGAGGCAAATACTAAGTCCCTACAACTATTGTAGAGATGTTCTGTTCAGTAGCTGACTGTAAACATATCTTTGCCTTTCCAACTCTTCTAAAGCTTCTAAGCCCCTGTAGATCATTACATAAGTGAGATCCACATCCGGTATCTAATACCCAAGATTGTTTTGAAGCAATAAAATAAGTATTAATTTCAATCATATGAATACCTGAAGTAGAAGCATCAACTTACTTCTTCTCCTTGAGAGAATCATGATAGGCCTTACAGTTACGCTTCCAATGACCATCCTTTCCACAATGGAAGCAAGTTCCTTTGGGATTCTCTTTCTTGGCAACCTTCTTCTTAGAGATCCCACCATTCTTTGGCTGCGCCTTGGTTATCTTCTTCTTCTTCTGCTTCTTACCTTTAGTAGAAGTGACAACCATGACACTTTTTGGATCCTTCTTACATGATCCATCAGCTGTCTTGAGCATATTAATTAACTCAGGACTGGATACTTGGATCTTGTTCATGTTGAAGTTAAGCACGAAAGGTGCATAACTTGGAGCCAACGAGTACAACATTAAATCTATGTATAGATCATTATCCATAACATAGCCAAGTCTACTCAAATGCTCAATATACCCATACATCTTCAATGCATGAGTAGCAGCTGAAGTGCCTTCCACTATTTTGCAGCTAAATAGAGCTCGAGCAATCTCATATTACTCAGTTCTAGCTTAAGAAGAATATAGCTACTCTAGATGCAAAACGATGGTTCTAGTATCCATCATCTCATGTTGCTTCTGAAGCTCCGAGGACATAGCACCCAACATCAGATATGCTGCTGCTTCACTATCCTTCATGTATTTTCGATAATTGCCTTTGATCTCATCAACAGCATCATCTGATGGAAGTGGTGATGGATCTTTATCCAAGACATAGTGGATATTTTCAGCTCTGATAACAATTCTCACTTGCCTGATCCAGTCAGAATAGTTACTGCCAACCAGCTTTTTATCCAAGATTGATCATATATTAATGTTTGATGTGCTCATGATGATGACCTAGATGTCAAAAAGAAAAGATATGAGAGTATGTTCATATATATGTATGCATTAATAAGGTCTTTAATTAATCCATTTACTCCCACTATTTTATTGCGAATTAATAGCCTTCACTATTTAATCCGAGAAAACCCGATGGTTTTCTTAGTGGGCCAATATCCAATCCTTGATATGTAATTTGACCTTGACTGTGGTCAACAAGCCAAACTCCATACCCTTGAAAGGTAGGTATCTCTATACCAATTGTGTCTCTACACAACTATTGGATCATTAGGTTATCAACTCTTGATGCATGCATATCATATATGCATTCCCTAATCTTGCCTCTAAAACCATTAGCCTTGACCGTGGTCAACAAGCTAATGGGCTAGCTAAGATGACCCATTTAATTAGATTTGAACATATTCGATATAATGTGAGCTTGACTGTGGTCAACAACCCACACTATAAAGAACTCTGGTTCTCCTCAAATTAATGGAAGGCTTATATACCTTAGTATTTGTTTTGAGGGTTTTAGTTAATTAAGTCTCATCATACATGGTTGGCATACATTGGTATGCATCCTATATCTATCACATAAATATAAGCATACAGATATGGTATAGTTATGGACTTTACTACATTGATTTCCCCGAGCCAAGAGGGAAATCAAAATGTCACACCTAGGTAGTATGCATGATTCAAACAAGAAAAATAATTACATTATCTTCAAGCTTGTTGGATCTCCATCCGGCCCATCTTCCTCCTTGAAAATGGTCTCCATCTCTATTTCTAATTCTAATCTAAGTAATTTAATTATATATTACAATTTGAAATGAAATCCAAACCAAAAAAAAGTGGCTGAGATATAAAAGTCCTCATTGGGCCAAAACATGCATAATGCTCAATCACATTGGACTTTGTCCATAACTATCCATCATGTCAATCATACACCCTTATATGCCTTTCTAATGCATAAAGAAATGGATTACTAACTTTGTTCAACCTTTGAAACAATATTTTGAGTTATTTTAATGATATGATCAAATTAGGAAACCTTTTCCATTTTGGAAACTTTCATTTTAGGAAACCTTTTTGCATGCATGTGTTCTTGCCTTAATAATATAATCAAGTGTAGGTCGAAACCCACAAAAAAAAAACCCTAAATGTGTTCACACACAAACTAGTTTTCTGTCTTTTGAACCATTTGGGCCATTTGGAATGAGCCAAGCCCACTCCAGCCCCTAAAACCCATTAATAAAATTAATTAATGTTTATAATATTTAATTTAAATTAGCTCCTTGGGCCCACCAAGTCATTTACTAATTTAAACCAAGTCCATAAACATAATTAAGCCCATTAAGTGGTTTTAATGAATTAAAATTAATCAAATTAATTTAAGACCCATCTTAATTAATCAAATTAATTAAAAACACTTTAATATATCATATATATCAGATTTAGAAGATTAAAAGTCATTCTAAACAAGAACACATGAAGAGCACATGAAGAACACAAATTTATTGAACTTTTCGACTAAACTAGTTTTCATGCAAAACTTGTTCGATTTTAATTCCGTTCGATCCTACGGCTTAATATCACATATTAAACATATATAATATCATCTAAATGAAGTTCTAATGGATCCATAAGAAATTAAATTAGAACAGCCCCTTAAAATTACATGGGTTTCACACAAAACCCTAATTGGTTTCACGCAAAACCCTAGTTACTCTTCTTTAAAAGTTCCGTTTTTGTTTCCGTCAAATTTATTTGATCACACATACAACCAGAAATCAATATTTCTCATTCATGAATAATTAAATCTGATATTTTAAAGTTCATGAAATAAATAACTCAAAATAAAACAAAATTTATTCCGCAGAAAAATATAGAATTGTATATCCATGGCAAAATCGAGGCTCTGATACTATGTTGGAATTTATAGGTTACATGTATCTCATACATAAGTGGAATTTAAAATTTTTAACCAATATTACTGATCTTTCCATGAATATACAATATAACTATGTGAGAATAAGAAAAATCACCTTTGATTTTTGTTGAACAGTTGATTTTATTTCGAACCGGGTTGTCGCAAACCACAGTGTCCAAAATCGAACACCTCCAATGAGTAATCCACACTAGAGAAGGATAAATTGAACCAACTAATTGGTGTGTAACTAGGGCTGGCCAAAATTCCAAAGAGCTAGCTTAGGAGTTAGCGCAAAAGGGAGAGAGAGTTAGAATAAAAGACTTTCTTGTGTGTTTTATCACTTAACCCTAATTCCTCATTAGTTGGACTTTTATAATCAGGTTAAAATTCCAAATTCTAATGAGATTGGGCTCTTTAAAATTTTTGAAAAATTATTAATTGGGCCTCTGGAATTAATTATAATCATTTGGGCTTAATTAAATCCAAATTAAACCTTTTCATAAAAGACTATGCACAAAACCTAAAAACTAGGCCCTTTGTGCAACTAATTGGATTTAAATACCCAAATGGATTCCAAATCCAACCAAATTAAATATGTAGGTTACATAACACTTATGTAACATATATAAATTAATTTGGTATAAGAAATAGGCCATTAAGGCCTTCTGTATGGAGTTGGAATGTGGCCCTCTACAGAAGGGCTTCCACACCAGCTCCATTCCTCTGGCCCCTTTATAACTTCTCCAATGGACTTATTAATTATTATATTAGTCCTATAACACTTATAGTAGTCCTATAACACTTATAGTAGTCCTATAACACTTATAAGACAATAATAATTAATCATAAAATACATTATTTCAATTAGGTCCAATTTACAGAACATTTATGAAAAGTTCCGCGGACAATTTTACTTGATCATAATTAATTAAACTCTTTAATTAATTATTATCTTATTCACTTCTCTAACCTCATAATAATATCAATTATTATTATCCTTGTTATTTTACCATTTTATCCTATTCTCTATATGTGTGTGACCTATTAGGTTCCTGTCCATGTTGGCAGTATAATATGTAATTGTGAGTTCTATCCATAACTCACATGATTTAAACTCCTTCAAATCATTTTATCAACCTCCATTGATATTTTTGATACATCATTATACAATTCATGATTTGCCTCTAGCTAGGCATCATGACTACCCAAATGTCAGGAAAGTCATGTGGTTTGACTGTACCCTTCCATAGAAATAGTTACCGTGCAATTACTCCTTTCACCACTCTTATCTCAATAAGATTCTGAGTATGGATTTCTGTCAACTCATATAAATCTAATTATGTATGTTCCATTAATTCAACCATTGTTCCCAAAATGCCCTCCATGGATCTCTATCCATCTTGGGATTTTACTCTGGCCAAAGATTCTTTGAACAAGGTAATTATAGAATCATGCGAGATAACTTCCCTTATTAAATCTGGGATGGTGAATCCTTTGTCAATCACTCAACTATCTTCAAGTAGGTCATGATATACCCAATCTCTTAACTACATTCACTCCCAGTTGGAAGTAATCAGTTATGGAGTCAAAGTATACCACTTGCTACTTAAGATAACTTTGGTGATCTCAAGTCTAAGGATACTTGCACAACCGCTATGAAGAGATTCCTCACTGACATAGATTTAATATCATTGTGAGGATTCTCTTTACAGGTCTCCAATGAACTTGTTATTCTAACAAGCATCCACATATTAGCTTTGATTATCTTCCATAATCATAGTTATGAGAATCATTGTTTGAACCATTCAAGAAGCATAACATGTGCTAGTCTATCCGAATTAACAATGTCCTATCTTGTTAATTCTATGACTAGGGATATTTAGATATTAACACATTTGCATGCAATAGACATCTCACATCATGAACACCTTCATGATTGCCTTTGTATTGTGTTTATAATATCTAGGACTTCATTTATTAATTTAAGATTTACAAACTCATGTATTTGAACATAGCATTAATAAATGAATGATGCCTTTTATTAAGAATATAAATTTTATACATATGAAAAACATCCCTATTACATGGGCTCTAGAGCATACTCTCTAACAAGGCAAGGGACTGGTTGTAAATGCTACTAAGCCAATCAATTCAGTCATGGTAACAAATGCAGGAAAAATTCTTATGCCGTTTCTTCCCAGCTACCAAAACTGCTAGTATTAGGAATAACATTTATAATTTCCATCAATTATATGAGAAACCATTCCATGAAGCTCGGGAAAGATTTAGGAGACTACTAAAAAGTTTTCCACACCATGAAATTGCTATTCATCAGCTAATGTCTATTTTCTATGCAGGTGTGAATCAGTCTTACAAGGTCTTTTCTAGATGCAGCTTCAAATGGAAGTTTTATGAACAAGATCCCTGAAGAAGCCTTTCTATTGTTGGATGAGATGGCCACCAATGATGCTCAATAGGCAAGTATAAAGAGCACACAGAAAAACCAAGCTGTACACAGTATGGATGAGGTAGCCATGTTAAAGGCATAATTAGATGCATTGACGAAACAGTTAAGTGGTTTATAAGTTAAAAATGTGTCATCTTTATCTTATACTGGATCAAATGTAGCATTTGAGAATGAGGAGAATGTAGGAACATTAGTAGAGGAAGTAAATGCATTGAATCCTTATAGTAATACTTACAATCTTGGGTAGAGAAATCACCCTAATTTTTCATAAAGAGAAGGAAATAATGCATCTTCATCTAGTAATCAACCCAAGGCTCCATTTATCAGAATATAATCCCCCATAGCAATAGCCACCAATCTAACCAAGCATCTAAATATCAACCCCCAGGATTTGAAGCTAAACCTCAACCCACACAAGATAGAAAGCCCAATTTAGAAGAAATGTTTGCCAATTTTATGAATGTTCAAACTAATTTCATGGCTAATCAGGATGCTAAATGGAAATCACAAGAAATTTGGATGAGAAATCAAGATGCTTCTATTAGAAATCTAGAAAATCAAGCAGGGCAACTTTCTAACTCTATCTCAAATAGGACACATGGCCCTTTTCCATCCAAGTGGATTAGAATCCAAAGGAGGAAGCCAAGGCAATCACCTTAAGAAATGGAAAAAAGGTGAAGGAAGCTGAAAATGGTAAGCATCCTTCAGAATTGATGGAACCGACACCGGAGGTAAGTATTTTTGAATAAAATATTGAAAAATCACCTATTATTGAGAAGAGCAAAGGTAAGGAAAAATTGGTTTATACTATGGTTGATTAGTCTAAATTACCTTAACCATCACTAGCTAGGAAGGAAAAGCATAATGAGCAGTTAACTAAATTTTTCGACATGTTTAAAAAGTTGCATGTGAATTTATCATTTACTGAAGCTTTGTTACACATGCCTAAATATGCTAAGTTTATGAAACAATTATGTTTTAATAAGAAAAAGTTGGAGGGTATAGGAACGATTCAATTACCATAAAATTATAGTGCAATCTTAATGAACAAAATCCTTGAGAAACTAGCAGATCCTGGTAGTTTCACATTACCATACGAATTAGGAAGGAATTTTATTAGACATGCATTATGTGATTTGGGTGTTAGTATTAATTTAATGCCTTATTTAATTTGCAAGAAATTGAATTTAGGTGACATCAAGGAAACCCAAATGACACTACAATTGGCGAATAGATCGATAAAGAGACCTAAGGGTATTATTGAGGATTTATTAGTGAAAGTGGGAAACTTTATATTCCCTGTTGATTTTATAGTCATGGATATGGAGAAGGATCATAAGGTACCTTTGATAGTAGGAAGGTCGTTATTGAATATTGCAAAGGCTTTAATAGATATAAATAGACAGACAGTTAATTTAAGATTCAATAAGGAAGAAATGGTTTTTAATGTGAATAAAGTAATGAAGCATCCTTTCTATGATTGTAAAGAGTCTGTTTATTTCATAGATGGTATTTAAAAATGTGTAGAGGAAAAGGAAGAGGAAATTTACTAAACAATGAGCTTAAGAAATGTTTAATGAATCCAAGAGATGAAGAAGAGGTGAAAAAGACAAAAAAAGAACCAATAAAATAGCTAGAAATAGAACATGAAGAGGAAGGATTAAAGGAGAATGAACCATCGCCTCTTAAGGGAGATTCTGAACTCAAAACTCTTCCCTCTCATTTAAAATATATATTTTTGGAAAATAATGCAAAACCAGTAATCATATCTTCACTTTTGACAGTTTTAGAAGAAGACATGCTTATTAAAGTGTTGAGAAAGCATAAAGGAGCCATAGGTTGGGAGATAGCTGATTTGAAGGGAATTAGCCCTAGTTATTATACACATCGAATCCCTATGGAAAATGATTTCAAATAGGTGGTACAATCATAAAGGAGACTAAATCCAACTATGCAAAAAGTGATGAAAGAAGAGGTACTAAAACTACTCGATGCAGGTATTATCTATCCCATTTCTGATAGTAGTTGGGTTAGTCCAGCTCAATGTGTACCTAAGAAGTGGGGAATGATTGTAGTAATCAATGAAAATAGTGAACTTATCCCAACATGCACAGTGATAGGATGGAGAGTGTGTATAGACTATATGAGATTGAACAATGCCACCATAAAGGATCACTTTCCTTTACCATTTATTGACCAAATGCTAAAAAGATTGGTAAGGAATAGGTTTTACCATTTTTTAAATGGATATTCAGGTTATATGCAAATTCCTATTGCCCCGGAAGACTAAGAAAAGACCATATTCACATGTCCTTATGGTACATTTACATATAGGAGAATGCCGTTTGGTCTTTGTAATGCCCTTGCTACATTTCAAAGATATATGATGGCTATTTTTCATGATTTTATTGAGAAATTCATGGAGGTCTTTATAGATGATTTTACATTATACAAGCATGATTTTGAGTTATGTTTGTCTAATCTTGCATTGGTCTTAGAAAGGTGTGAAGAAACCAATCTTGTTCTTAAATGGAAAAAAATGTCACTTTATGGGAAGAGAAGGAATAATGTTAGGTTATAAGATTTTCGAGAAAGGGATTGAGGTAGGTAGAACTAAAATTGATGTAATTGCTAAATTACCTCCCACACTAATGTTAAAGGTATTAGAAGTTTTCTCGGCCATGCTAGGTTTTATTGTCGATTCATTAGGGACTTTTCTAAAATTGCTAAACCACTTTCTAATTCGTTAATAAAATATTCTGCATTTAACTTTGATGATAAGTGTTTTCAGGCATTTCAGATGTTGAAGGAAAAGTTAATCATAATACCGGTTATAGCATCACCAAATTAGAGCTTACCATTTGTAATCATGTGTGATGCTAGTAATTATACAGTGGGAGCAATTTTAGGGCAGCAAAGGGAGAAAGTCTTTTATACTATCTATTATACCAGTCATATTCTCACCGGGGCTCAAGTTAATTATACAACCATGGAAAAGGAATTTTTAGCAATTGTGTTTTCTTTTGAAAAATTCAGACCCTATCTCCTTGGATATAAGGTCACTGTGTGGTTAGATCATGCGACATTGAGGCACCTTTTCATAAAAAAGGATTTCAAACCAAGACTTATTAGATGGGTTTTACTTTTATATGAATTTGATGTGGAAATTAAAGATAAGAAAGGAGCTAAAAATTTTGTGCCAGACCATTTATCGAGATTGGATCACGATAATATTGAAAAGGGGGAAATTTTTGACTTATTTGTCGATGAACATATTTATTCTATTTATGCTTGTGAAAATTCGGTTCCTTGGTATGCTAATATAGCTAATTTTCTTGCAGGAGGATACCTTCCAAAAGACTTTACTTGGTAACAAAAGAAAAGCTTCAAGAAGATGCAAGACATTATCTTTGGGATAACCCATATTTAATCAAAATTTGCCTAGATCAAGTGCTTCAAAGATGTGTTCCCAAAGAAGAACAATAAGATATAATAAAGCAATGTCATGGAGGAGAAGTGGGAGGTCACCATGGAATAAATCACACCGTACAAAAAATTATTCAGTCAGGTTTCTTTTGGCCTTCTTTTTTCTTTGATGTTAAGTCTTTCATAGAAGTGTGTGATAGTTGTCAACGTGTGGGGAATATATCTAAGAGGGATGAGATGCCTACGAATAATGTGTTAGAAGTTGAGATTTTTGATGTCTGGGCAATCGATGTCATAGGGCCATTTCCAAACTCTTTTGGATTTGAATATATCTTAGTAGTTATGGATTATGTTAGCAAGTGGTAGAAGCAATAGCTTTTAGAACAAGTGATGCCAAAGTGGTGTTTGAATTCCTTAGGAGGAATATTTTCACTAGGTTTGGAACACCAGGGGCCATTATAAGTGATGGAGGTAAACATTTTGTCAATTATCAATTCAAAGCATTGCTTAAAAAATTTGGTGTAAGGCATAAGATAACTACCCCATATCATCCCCAAGCAAATAGGCAAGTTAATGTGGCTAATAGAAAGTAGAAATAAATTTTGGAAAAAACGATTAATAATTCTGGAAAAGATTGGTCTTAAAAATTAGATGAGGCTCTTTGGGAAATCATGTCACCTGTCGGTTTAATTAGAACATAAAGCTTATTGGGCTATAAAATTGTTAAACTTTGATTGGAGGTATGCAGGAGATAAGAGAATGTTACAAGTTAATGAACTGGATGAATTTCGACAGTGGTCTTATGGCAATGCAGTGCTGTACAAATAAAAACCAAGTAGTGGCATGACAAGAAACTCAATCACAAGGAATTTGCTCTTAGCATGATGGTTTTGGTTTATAACAGTCGACTACGGTTATTCCCAGGAAAACTGATATCTAAATGGCTCGATCCGTATCAAGTGTTGTCAAGTAATGACTTTAGAGTGGTGACTATCAAGAGTCTAAAAAATGGGTATGAATTCAAAGTCAATGGTCAGAGGTTAAAACCATATCACGCTAGGCACATGGAGGTTGCTGAGGCAACCATGGTATTTTGAGATTGATTTAAGGGATATAAGTCTACCTAAAGACTTCCTAAACTCAAAACTAAGCTCTTTCTCTTCTTTGTTCTTCATTATTTACATTTTGTGTTTTCTTGTTTTCTTTGTTTTGTTTTTGCATTTAAAGTGTCTTTGTTACATGGTTGTTGTGTTGTATTACTTTAGTTTTTATTTCATGCCTAATAAAGGAGTGTGTCTATTCTTTATAATGTGCATAAAAGCCTAAGATGTGGGTTGTTATGAGTTCATATGCAAATTAAGCAAATAGGCTTGCGTTTGAAAAAATTGAAAGGTGGGAGTTTGATAATGTGTAAGCATTAATATGTTGAGAGTGATTTTTTTTAAGGACAAACAACAAAGTGAATGAAGGTATTTTTGTGTTGTCAATTTAGTGCTAAAAATAAATTTTTTAAGGAGAGGTTTAGCATAATTAAAATTTTTGATGGAGGGCTTTAATCATGGAAGAGATGTTCTTGACGAAAGGGAGTAGCCTTGGGTCACTCAGCCGAGTGACTTTGGTCACTCTCCCAAGTGCCTGGCCACTCTCCTGAGTGTTTTAGCTTTTTGTTTAGCTTTAAAAGGCAGCTTGTGTGCACTCTCCCGAGTGGTAATTACCACTCTCCCGAGTGAAGTTTGAAGATGAATCACGTAAAAAATTGTTGAAGCACCATTTGGTCCCATTGGAAGCCGAAAGGACTCACTCGGCCCTCCTTATAAATCCACTCTCCCTTTTTTCTTCTTCACTCTTGCACACACCGTTTCACTTATTCTCTCACTCACCCATTGAGCAAATTTCACTTGCCTGTGTACTTTTATTTCATGTCAACATTTTTCACCTCTGTTGATCACATCTGTCTAAGTAAGTGTTTTGTAATTTTCAAGTTTGGTTTTGCAATTGTAAGGATGATTAATTTTGCTTGATATTGATATAACTTGGGGTTGTTACACTTAGAATTTGAGCTTGAAAATGTGTTGCTATTTCATTTCTTTTCATATGAGCTTATAGAGAGTATGTTAGTCATGCATATATTCATTTTTGGTGTCCATTGAATTGCAATTTGATCTTCATTTAGCTCACACAATATGTGCACACAAGGAGTTTGTTGAATTTCTCCAAAGAATGCAATTTCATTTTTGGCTTAATTTTGTTTAGTAAATGCCATGTTCATTTGAATCCATCTTTGGCCATATCATTTTCTATGCATCTTTGTTCATTTATCTCTTTGTTTCAAATGCTTTAATGGTTGATTTTAAGCACAGTTCTCTTTAGGATCTCATGTGTTATATTATACTTTTTCTTGCAAAAATTCTTGCTTATTTTGGGTTCTTTCTTATGCAATGGCTCCTAAAAAAGCTCGGCATGCTAAAGCTTCTAGCTCTTTTGAGTCACACATCCCTGCATATGTAGATAAAGGAAAACAGTCATTGTATGAACACTTTAGTGCTTGTACCTATGTGAAGCTTGCCTATTTGAATGATATTTTTCTAGATATAGTTTATGGCAACCTGTGGAATGAAATTTCACCATTAATTAACAACATAGGGTGGACGACATTTGTTGAAAAGAAACCACAGGTGTATCCCTCCATTGTACGAGATTTTCTCTATTAATTTGAGAGTTATTTCTAGGGGGAAGGAGATCTTGGCACAGTCACTTTCAAATTGGGATAGAAGGGATATACCATGAATTTTCCACAATTTACAGCATGTTTAGGTTTTGCACTAAATGCCATTGTAGAATTACCTAATGCTACCTTGCACGAAAATTGGGAAATTGTAAGAGATCCATTTGATCTGGTGCCATGGAAAGGAGGCAGAATTAAATGTCACTCTTTGAGGAGTCATGCTTTGCTTATCCTCCAAAGGTATTTATCAAATAATATTTTCAATTGTCTTGGTGGTCTTAGTGTAGTGAATTCTAAGAAGGTTATGCTATTATGATGTATGGTTGAAGGCATTCCCATTAATGGTGCATTGATTATTGCACAAAAGATAAAGGACCTATAGAAGAAACCACCCACTGTTAAAGATATCTCCATTGGTTGGATAGCCACCATTATGGCCAATGCAGTTCATCATATAGATTTAGGCCATCCACTTGCAGAAGAGCTTGAGTATATTGATTATTCTATGTTGAATAACATGAAGATTCTATCTCTTTAACCTAGGCGACACTGGACTTCTAGAGAAGAATACTTACATGAAAGTGGAATTCAAGTTCATGAACACCAAGAGGAAGAAATTGGGGCAAAAGAGGAGCACCAGACAACACCACAAGTTGAAGCTGCTACTAATCCCTAGGTAATTAATTTATTACACCGAATTAATATTAATTTAGATAACCAGCAAGGCAGAATGGGTACAATGCAGGAAAGCATTGATGAATAGAGGTAGGATTTTAAGCGCTTTGTTAATAGCTTTTGGCGGAGATTTCCACCACCACCTCTACCACCGGATAATTTGTTGAGGACAGCAAGATTTTGAAACGAGGGGGTGGAGCTTGCTCAAGCTCAATTTTGTCCAGGAAGTAGAAAAATTTCCACTCCTCTTTTGTGCATGAAATGTCTTTGTGTTTTGTAATTTTTGTTTTTAGCTTTGATCTTAAGTTTCTTGTTATAATAGTTAATGTAAAGACTTTTTAACTTAATATCTAGTTGTTAGTATCTAGTTGAACTAAGAATATAGTCAATTCTAATTTATCTTTTGCCTTGCACTAAGCTTAGTTTTTCCAGTTTTTCCTCAAAATTTGAACTTATTGAACTTGAACTTAGAATGTGCATTGTTCAAAATTTTAGTTTAGCACTAAGGCTAGCAAGTTGTTTAATGGAATTTTACCTAGTTTAACATTTAACTTGACTTATATTTGTTAGTTTCCACTCTTTGAGCATAAAAGACCAGTTTTTAAACCTAAAGAAAAATCAATGCATGGATGTAGTTAAGTAAGGAATTTTAGAACACTAGAACCATCCTCATCACCCTTCGAAGCATAAAAGCAACTCAAAGCAACTTAAAAAGTGATCTAGGCACAAGTATTTTTTGTTGAGCTGTAAAAACATAGTTTGCCTACCTTTTTTTATATAATTGACCCTTATTAGCCTCTTTAAGCCTAAGGAGGTGTGTTTAATGCATGTCACCTTATTTTTCTTGTTACACTAAATTATTAACCATTTAGCCTAAAAGCCTTTATCTTTTCCTTCTAGAATTGGCCACTCTAGGATTGGATAGATTAATTTTGTTGGGTATTTTGAAGGGTGTAATAAGACATTTTTGATACTATTGTTAAGAGATATTGATAAGGTCAAGAAAATAGTGACAATTTACCTTGTAATTACCCATTTTTATTGAATTGCCACCATCAAAGCTAGTCTTAAAAAAAAGAAAGAAAAGAAAATAAAGCAATAAAGCTAGCATACATGGCAAAAGACTAAGTGTGGGGTATTTACAAGGAAAAACAAAGGGATAAAAATGTGAAAAGAGTTTTTATTGGTATTTTCTTTCAAAAGTGCTTAAGTTATGCATGGGTTTGAATGAACAGGTATGAAAAAAAGGGTTTGTGTTTAGAAATTTAAAATTATGAATCTATTTATCTTACAGTGGCTACTCTTTTTGATCATCTTTTATCCATTCTTTGATAACCAATTACCTTAGTCCCATTACAACCCAATTAAGACCTAAGTGATTTTAAGTATGCTTTTGAATTGTTTAGCAGAGATGACCTTCAGGTTCTAGTGCTAAAGGAGAGGCTTATGGTATTTCTAGAGTTTTAAGTGCGAAGCCGCATGTACACTTAGTTGTACATCAATTCTGAAGCTTAACTAAGAACTTACATTGGTATTTTGAGTTTTGAATATACTTAAAAAGTTTTGGTCTTGCACACACCTAGAGGAAACTAGCTCATATTATCTTGTTTGAATTTATTACTAGTTGAAATTTTGTTAAGTGCTCTTGCTAATTGTTAAGCTTATTTTCAAACTGCATAATTCTTCGTTGAAGTTTGATAATTCTGAGGAGTTAGTTTGTTCAAGTTTGCTCGGGGACGACCAAGACTAAGTATGGGATATTTGATAAGTGTGAATTATACTATATTTTTAGTATATTTTTAGGTGTGTATTTGAGTCAATTTAGTCTTAATTAGTTGGTTTTTGGTTTAATTAGTTGGTTGATGTGTTTTTAGGACTAATTATTAATTTTGGTATTTTTCAGGGCCAAATTGAAGAAAAAAGGGCCTAAAATGCAAAGAGGAGAAAGTTAGGGGTAAAAATGAAATTAAAAAGACCTCAAGGGAAGCAGCCATGAATCACTCGGCTAAGTGATTCCCTCACTCGATTGAGTGATTTAGCACTCTCCAGAGTGAGATTTTCACTCACCTAAGCAAGGTTTGCGTAAAATGCAATAGAATTTCACTCTCCCAAGCAATAAATTCACTCTCCTAAGTGTAAAGCTCACTCACCCAAGTAAATCTACTATTTAGGTGATTAAATTCTTTTTATTTCAATCAATGCAAATCCTTCCAAGAAAGGAAGTCATAGGAGACATAGACTACTCTCGAGGAGGCTATACAAAGAGTTAAAGACCTCAAGATTAGGGGGCTTGGACTTTTATGAATTTTCTCTTTTCATAAACATACATTAGTTTAGGTTTAATTTTGTATCAACTTTATTTTTACGTTGTTTGGCTTTTAGTATGAAGTGCGAGTAGTTTTCTTTAACTTTTCTAAAGGATGCCTAAATCCTTAACTCTTATTATAATGGTTTAGCTGTGTTTTCATGTTAATACAAGTTGATCATTTCTTAGTTCTTAAGCAATTTCTTATCTTAGGGTTTTATTGAGTCATTAATTAACATGTTGAATAAATGGTTGATGATTGATTTTAATTACAATCTTTGATATGCATGTTCTTAGGTTAATTCATTAATGTTGATGTATGGTTATGTTCTGAATAAGAGATAATTGTATGTTAGTAAAAGTGGATTAAGATTAAGAAGAGTTAAACTAAGAATAAATCAAAATCAGGTTTACTTGAAGAAGGAATTTAATGGAAGTTTAGGAGTCAAAACTAGATCTTTATGTTAAATGTTAAATTGTTTGGAATAAGGGAATTTAATATTTAGAGCAATAGTCTGAATAAGTTATCTGGCTTTATTTTCTCAAGTTTTCCATAGTCACTTGTATTTTTTTAGCTAAGTCATTGTAATATCAGTTAAGGTGGATGGTCCTTTAGTAGAAGTTGCTTTAGTATTGAATTTTACCAACTTTAATTGATTGTTTTGTTTAATTTGTTTAAGTTTTATTTATTGAATATTTCATCACCATCACAAACTTGGGATTTCTTCTATTCTTTGCACAAATTTTTCACCTTAAAATCTAAAATCGGTTGCATTCATCACAGTTTCCATTGGGTACAATATTTAGGATCTTAATTTATAATTCCCTATATTACTAACTGATCTAGTACACTTGCTAGACATTGGTCAGTGATAGAGATAGACTAGATTAGACACTGTTTATAGACCATGTTTTAGCTCTTATTAAACTTTTAGAACTTAAACATGTGAAAATATTGTTGCTACTTTTAATTACATTGGCGACATTATTAATATATGCATGATATTTCTTTTTGGTTTCAGTACACATGATCAGCATTTGATATTACCCTAATAACATGTATTATTTAATCTCGAATTAAAACTTTACAAGCATCATGACTCCAGTCATCAATCAGCCTTGTTGGGTTTTCTTGATTAATTATTTTTTCTCAGCCATAAATTTTTGCCCATGTTGCATTTTTTTTATTTTTGCCCTGGCGAGGCACCTAATTTTAGCAAGGCCATTGATCGATGTTAAGCAAATGTACTAGATCGGCTAGTAATATAGGAAAATATAATTAAGACCCCAAATATCGAATCCAAGGGAAATGTGTAAAAGTTATGTATTTCATATTTTAAAATATAAATTATGTGCAAAGAATTCCTAAGTTTTAGATTGAAGTAATATTTATTAAACTAATAACAAAAACTCAAAAAACTAAGTTAATAGACCAAAACTATAAATTATAAACTTATGTAACTAGACTTAACTAAACACAGCAATTTCTAAAAGGGTAAAATTCAATAATAACAAGCACTTCTACTAAGGGACTATCCACTTCAATCTATATTATAATGACCTAATTAAAGATAACACAAGTGTTTATGAAAAACCAATATAGATTTAGATATCTTATTTAGAATATTAACCTAAGCATTTAACTCTCTTATCAGGAACAATCTAATGCTTAGCATAAGAATTTGGTTCATTAACTCTTAAACATTCATTAAACCCTTTGTCAAGAGAACTAACTTTAATTTATTCTTAATTCTACTTCCTTAATTTAATTGCACTCTTTACTAATAGAAAATTACCTTAATTTCCAAAACATAATCATGAATCAATACTAGTTAATTAACTAAGAACATGCATATCACAAGCCATAACTGGAAGTGATCATTAACCATTTATTCAATACATTAACTATCAATTCAATCATAACTCAAGGATATAATTTGCATAAAAATTAAGAAATACACACTTGCATTGCATTAAAAGCTTAATTTATAGTCATTAAAAAAAGCGATATGAGGGTTCAAGCTCTCTTAGCAAAAGTTAAGAAAATTACTCCCTCATAATCTTAAGGACAAAAGTAAAATAGAAATAAAGATACAAAAACATAAAGCATGAAAAGCTTCTTTTGATTGCTTCTTAGAACGTCAAGCATCTGCCTTCAACCCTCTATCCTTATGTCTTCCTCAAAAAATAGGTTAAACCTTATATTAAAATTAAAACTAAAGACTAACTAAAAAGACCCCTTTTTTCTCTATCTTCTTGCCTCTTTATATTGGTGCCTTCTGCTGCTTTAAAATTCCCATACTGGAAGAAATCCTTATTCAATTAAACTTCCAAAACTAGAAGAAAATAGGAAAAATCCCTCCACTGAGGTGATGATCAAAATTAGGCTCCTTTGGGCTACCTCGATAGAGGAAGAATTCCCTCTATCGAGGTGGCCTACTCTACTAATAGCTCCAACTTCCCTTAGTAGAGGGTAATTATCCCTCCATCAAGGTGGTCTCCTCTGGACTTAATGATGAATTTCTTCTCTTAAAAACATTAAATTATTAATTTCCTCATTAAGCCATAAAACTTTTCTATTTCATTCAATTTAGTACCTAAAAACACCAAAAGTTTTAAGTAAGCCCACAAATATATAAATTAAGGATTTAAACATAAAACTAAACAAATTAATACTAAAATAACACATTAAACACACTAAAACTATACTAATAACAAAGTGTTAATTCATAATTATTAAATACCCCACACTTAATCTTTGCTCTCCCCCGAGGAAATTAGAACAAACTAACTTCTCAAAATAACCAAACTTTAACAAAGAATTATGCATTTCAAAGCCAAGATTAGAAATTAACAATAGCACTTAATAAGATTCTAACTAAAATAAATTCAAGCAAGACAATATGAGCTAGTTTCCTTATATGTGTGTGCAAGACCACAATATTTTAAACAATTTCTAAATCAAAACACCAATGCAATTCATAATCAAGCTCTAGAATTGATGCATGCCTAAGTGTAAAAATTGTTTCGCACTTAAAACTCTAGAAACAGCATAAGCCTCTCCTTTAGCATAAGAACCCGAAGGTCATCGCTGCTAAATAACTTAGAGAAGAAATTAGAATCACTTAGGTCTTCAAAGGTTGTAATGGGGTTAAGGTGTTGGTTAATAAAGAATGCATAATAGATAATCAACAAGAATAGCCACTTTATGACAAGATATACTAACAGTTCTAAAATTTCAACCCACTAACTCAAAAATTAAAGTACTAAACTAGACTTGCTTACCTTTTTATATTTGCATTACCCTTGACAACAAAAACTATTGCAATTTCACAAATTCACAATTCATCCCCTTTTTGAAGTCATAATTGATTTCCCTTATGAATACCCCACACTTAAGATTTTCCCATATATGCTAGCTTTATTTCTTTCTTTCACATCATAACTTCTTTTTAAGAAATAACTTTTTTTAAGAAATAACTTTATTACTAGCAATATGACTTCATTTATAACCTTTGCCAATGATTCCAAACTATCTCACCACACCCTTCAACAATACCACAAAAAAGTTAACCTATCCAATTCTAGAGTGGCAAATTCTAAAGGGAGAGATAAAGGCTTTTTAGGCTATATGGTTGATAATTGAGTGTAACAAGAAAAATAAAATATAGCCTGCATTAAGCACACCTTATTAATCTCAAAATGGCTAACAAGGGATAACTAGACACATAAGGTTCTTAAAATGTCTCAATATGGCTTAACAAGAAAAATTTATGCCTAGATCACTTGCTAAGTTACCTGAGTTGCTTTTATGCTTTAAGGGGTGATGAGAAATGTTCTAATGTCCTAAAATTCCTTGCTCAACTACTACACTACATTGGTTTTTCTCTCATTTCAAAACCAGTCTTGGTTCTCACAAAATGGAAACTAACAAATATAAGTCAAGTTAAATGTTAAACTAGCTAAAAACTTATTAAACAACATGCTTGTCACAATGCTAAGCAAAAAATTTAAACACTGCACTTTTTAAGTTCAAGTTCAACTAGTTTAAATTTTGAGAAAAACTAGGGCAAACTAAACTAGTGTAAACTAAATGACAATAAGAAGTAATTATACTACTAGCATAGCCAGAACAAATAAAACAAACAAAAGACAGCATTGTTATTATCATGAAGACAAAACTAAATTGTTACTAAAATTTAAGATTACAAAAAAATAGTAATTAAACATATAAAAAGTAACAAGAAAACAAAAAATATAAACTAAAGCACAAAGCATAAAATAACTCGATAAAAAATTCCATGAATTGAAAGGGGAGGTTAAAAGTCTACTTCCTTAATCTACCAAAATTTGAGCTTAGATAAGCTCTACCCTCCTCCTAAAACTTTGCTACCTTCAGCAAATAAAAGAGTAGATTACAATGATGGTGGAAGTAGAGGCAGTGGAAACCACTCCCAAAAGCTTGTAGTGCAGTGCTTAAAGTTATTCTTTAATTCATCAATGTTATCTTGCATATTATCAATGAGTACTTGTTGCACATCTAATCTCGTATTGACCTAAGTTATGAGGGTCACCACTTGTGAAGAGGACTCAGCAGCTGCTGCAAGTGCATTTGGCTCATCATTACAATTGCAACAAGCTATGAGCAATTGTAGGTACTCATCTCTATCTGTCCAATGTCGGCAAGGCTTATCCTATAGTACCCACAATTTCTTGAGGAAAGTGAAATCCATATATTGAGGTTCACCAAGAGAATCCCTCATGTCTAAGTGATTGACTGCTTTGGCCATGATAGTTGCTATCCATCCCAAATAAATCGTCCTGATAGTACTAGGTTTCTGCTGCAAGTCCTTAATCTTATGCCATAGATGAAATGCGCCATTCAATTTAATGCCTTCAACCATACACCTTAGAATAAGGCACTCATTGAAATTGAATACACCTATGCCACCAAGATAACTGTAAAAATTAATTGCTAAAAATTGATGTAGAATCCGTAATGCATGGCTACTCAATGCTCTAGCCTTATTTCAACTAGAATGGTATGGAACTGGATCAACAAGGTCTTGGATCACTTCCCAATGTTAGCTTGGAGTACCATTAGGTAAATCTTGTATGCCCTCTACTGGAAATCCTAGGTGTTTAGAAAAATTAGGAAAAGATATGGTATAATTTTTTCGACCAGGTTTGAAATAGATAGTGCCATAATTATGCTCATTTTTAAATAGACAACTGAAAAAGTAGAAAAAATCTCATTTAAGAGGGGGATACACTTCTGGATTTTTCTTTATAAGAGCACTCCACCTAATATTGCAAACCACTTAATTTCAGTCCACAAATCAACTACTCCAATATCAAGGCAAAAGCTATTTAGATAAATAGGTTTCGCATATGTGGCATTTGCAAAGTTCTCATAAATTTTAACCTAATCTTCCTCCATATAAGGTGGAATATGGACACCCGAGGAACTTGAAGCACCATTGTGTCTTGTTCATTTTGGAGCCACTACATAATGCAAATTACCAAAAGTATGTGCTTAAAAGTGAAAGTGTAACACACTAATGAAGAAAAATAAGTGAGATTCAATTCAAGTGCATTACATTGCATGTGTTCACATGGCTAACAAATGCATATCAAGTGTGGGAAAAACATATTATCAAATGAGATTAATTTACGATGTGTGAGCCAAGAAAATTTAAGCAACACAAATGAACTTAGTCATTAGGGTATTTTGTCAAACATGTGGCATGAACAAATTAACTAAGCCATGGAGAATGTAATATTAACAAATCTAAGTTAAAATTTGAAATTTAAGGCTTAAAATCAAATAACAATTAAGCATATTCTCATTTGAGTCAAAGATAATGTCAAGTAAACTCAAACCAAGCACAATAATATGGATGCAATAAGAACAATATCCAAGCAATTTGTGAACAAACATAAAATTGGAAAAATTAAAAAAAATTAAAGACTTACTTGATGATGCTGAGGAAACAAGTGATGAAATAGCAAGCAAAATTAAAATGCCTCAAATGAGGGAATTGAAAGCTCAAAAGAGGAAAAGAGAAAATACAAAACAAAAGAAGGGCTCAGTGGAGGAAAAAGAAAAATTGGGGATTTATAAGATGGCTCCCTTGGTGGAGAGGAAATCCCCTCTCTTGAGGTGTGTGTCTTAGCATGTGAACGTGAAAAGTTACTGGATAGAGGGGAAATCCCCTCTTTCACGGTGGTTTTTACTAGACAAAAGGCAATATTTTGAGTTAAAAAAATTTAAGCTCCAAGGTTCCTTGGTGAAGGGGCAATATTGTGACTTAAAAAAAATTTAATCTCCAAGGGTCCTTGGTGGAGGGGAAATCCCCTCTCATAAGGTAATTGTTATTGGGCATAGACTAAGAGGCCCCTCGGTGAAGGAGAAATCCCCTCTCCCAAGGTGGCTCTCTCAGGAACACCAAGAGACACAAACTCCCATCATCACTTATTATGCTATTTTAGCCTTAAACCAGAACCCAAATCGGACTATCATGTAAGGCCCCTAACATGACCCTAATTAAAATTTCATGTTTGTAGCATGATTTTTATTTGATTAAGATTAAAATTAAATGAGAATTTCATATAAGTATGGGAAGAGGGATAAATTATGTGTTTATTATTTTAATTGCATGAAAATAAAAATTTAATAGTGTGGTTTAATATTAATTGAGGGTATAATTGAAGTAAAAAATATTAATTTGGGGTCAATTTATAATTACGGCATCTTTTAGGGCAAATGTGAATAAAAGAATAATTGAGAGGCCAATTTAAGGAAAGGGTTAAATGTTAGGGTTGATTTATGAAATAGACTATTTGGTGAGGACAATTTATAGCATGCAAAGAAGTGTGTGTCTTTATTGTGACATGCAAAACTTTGAAGGACCAAGAAAGACATTTACCAAAGCACTATATATATGTTGGTTTTTAGTGGAATGAAAGAGAAGGTGAGAGAGAGTGGGACGGCCCCTAAAGGAGAGAATTCACTATCTTTCATCTCTTTCAATTTCCATGTTCATCTCTCAATTTACTCATAAATTTAGGAAGACAATTGCATGCATGTGGGATTATTCAAGAAAATATTGATATAGATTAATAAGGTATGGTTTAATTTTGGTTATCTTCATCATCATCTTCTCCTTCTTCATTCTTTATGTGGATATTGGTTGGGATTGGCTGTTGGAAATGATGGATTAGAGGTTGATTTGTGTTGTAGTTAAAAAAGGAGAAGATAGAAAAGATAAAGGAAAAGGTCTTGCTAGAGATTAATTGGCTAAAGGAAAGTTAGGCCAAGGTATGGGATTAGAGCTACCTTAATGCATGTAAATTTGGTTGCATGTGAATATTGTTGCTGGAACTTGTTGTGATTAAATTGAATTTGTAGTAATTAAACAGAGTTCAATGTATGAAATGTGCATGAATTGATGAGATGAAAATTCTGACCTAGTGAATGAAAATTTAGTTTAAGTTGTAATAGAGACCTCTAATTGTAACAAATTAAAATTCTGTAGTTATATAAGACATTTTCCTACAAGATTGAAGAAGGAACCTACCTTCAATTCTATCTCTAGATATTTTTTATGATTTATTGAATTTAGGAGAACTTTTAAATTCGGATTCTAGACCAGGTTAGGGAAAAATTGAGATATCTATATGTAAAATAATCAGAATGACATGAAATTAATTCCTAAGCTAAATATACTTATAAATAAACATTTTATATGAAGGAAGTAATGTCTAATTTTATTTCTAGGAATGTCAAATAATTAGCATGAAATTCGATGAATCTGTTTGGACTGTTAAGGTACAAATGTTGGTATTTTAGGCATAAGTATTAGTAGAGAAGTCAAAATCTTATTCTGTAAAATTATGGGTAAACTATATACCTATGAGTACGTTTTTTATGAAGAAATGTTGGTCTATATCCCTCTTAATTTTATGCTATGAATTTTTATAAGTGACAGTAAACACTGTTTCGATTTTATGAACAGTCTATAGTATTTCTCAAATATCTTGAGTTATAGTTAAGATATTAAGGTGAAATTTGATGATCTGGAAACTAGAAAAATAGGGGAAAATATTGTAGATGATCATTTAGCCTAAAAATGACATTTTCAAATTCATTTGTGGCTCACAAGTTGATTCTAGAATGCTGCCCTATGCAGATTTTTAATGTACTTTATCTTATGGTTTTCAACTAATTGAACTAAATATGTGTTTATGTGGTTACAAAATGAATTGGATAGAGCAGGTAATATGACTATTAATACAAGATTATATGTATACATATACATTCACACGTGTACATGGGTAAGGACTTGTGATGAAAATATCTCACATATATTTGTGATGAAATTTGCGTACATGATTGTTTTATGCAATTAATCTTACATATTCATACACTAATGATAGAGTGCATTATATTTGAACGTGCACTTATACTGTGAAACAAGATATATGATATATGACAATGTTCATGTGTGATGCTTGAATGATAACATAATGAAGTATATTATTATGATGTTATATATTCCTATTCACTAGGGATTATGTATTTGTATACATGATCACATTTATATACGATATGCTATATTGTAAAGTATTAATGATGAGCACTTGAATAGGTATGATGCATTACTTGATTAACATATCATGATTATGCTAATATGAGATATCTAATGATGGTAGGTAAAAAGTAATTGTATCATTAAATGAACTTACATATGCAGTTATGTCATCGTAACAATATAGCTATCATATGATTATACATGTGCAAAATGAACACCATAAGTGTAAGCATGATATATGAAAAGAAAGATTAAATAGAGTTTGCCTGCAGTTATAGTTCAATTGTGGATAGATAGGCGCCTATAGGGATATTACAGTTGTCATATTCGACCTTTTTAGGTCAACAGTATAGTTGATCTTGCTGGATCTTGCACAGCCCATTTGGGTTGTTTCTTGACCCCATTTGAGTCCTTGATCGATCCACCGTACAGTTGGCCCTGATTGGGTCCATAGTTTTGATATCTTTGGATATCCACCGTTTAAATACCTTCGGGTATCCACCGATCCCGTTATCCACCTTTAGAACTTAAGCAGGCTAAACGGTTGTGTTATTGAGTTATAGTTAATTTTAGATAAATAAAGCATGATACATGAGATAATATATTTAACTATATATTCCATTGCATAAGTGATAGTTGGATTTTTTTGATACTGATCCTCCCACGTTATGCTTTAATTTCAAACATGTGAATATAAATATGAGATTTGATTGTTGATGATGATATTTTTTTTCTGTCCTTTATTTATTGTAAATATGTCATTCTTGTTATTATCAACTCTTGTTTGTTATATTTTTTTTCGACAATTGTTGTGAGTGGTTGTCTTTCAAAATTAGCATCCCCACTAAGCTTTATAACTTAGCACGGGTTATTTAATCCGTGTAGTTACTGCCGTGAAAGCTTTTGCTCAGGAATGATCTCTGCATCAGGACAGGCCAACACCTAGGTCATAGAAGTTGATGTAGGGTTCTTTTTTATTTTGGTGCAATTTCTTTTACATGTTTAATATGTATAAAAAGGGCTATCATATATATATATATATATATATATATATATATATATATATATGTAATATATAGTAAGTGATGTAATAAGTTCAGTGAAAGAATGCTAAAGCATGCATGCATATAGTAGCTATAATGCTTAGTCATAAATATGCTAGATTAATGGATAAATGTTATGCATGATAAGATATGAAGTTAAGACAATTATGACTAACATGAAAATGATGAGTATGTTATAGAATAAGCCATTATGCATACATAATTAAGAGACTGAAGTTATGGGAAATATCTAATTGATGTGTAGGATACCTATATAAATAGGCTATTCGATATAATAAATGTATACAACTTTGGGTTAATAACCTACTATTATGTGATTGAAAGATATAACATGATACATGATAAAGGTATTAGATTAGGGTGTTTCATGTCATCTGTTATTCCTTAGACCCATTAAAATTTAAGTCTTTTTAAGATTAATTAACTCCACTAGACCTCTTAACCACTTAAACATAAATTTACATCGAATGACTTCCTCTTTGAACACTTTACCCATAATTTAAACAAAACTATTGTGCAATTTGATAAACACATGAATCTCTATCATACTGCGGCATAATAGCACTCTTAGCTTAGAAATTGACTACTCTCCTCTTTGACACATGACACCAAAAAAAAAATACAAACTAAGAAAAACACAGCGTGTAAAGCTAAATAAAACAGATTAAAAGAAAAACACACAAAACAAAACACATGGTCAAAAATATAGTTCTGAGTTTATCAAGCCCTCAGCTAGACTTTTAGAACCATCTTACTTGTCATTACAGATCAAGGTTGCCTCAACAACCTTTATATGAACAATATAATATGGTTTCAACTTGTGACCTCTAACTTTATACTCACGACCGTCCTTCGAATTTTTAATAGTGACTACACCAAATGCATTGTTGGAAACTACTTTGTATGCTCCAAGCCATCTAGACTTAAGCTTACCTGGAAACAACTATAAATGGCTGTTGTACATCAAAATAACATACGATATGTGAACTCCTTTTGATTTAATTTCTTGTCATGCCATCACTTCGTTTTCTCTTTGTATAAAGCGGCATTGCTATAGGATTAGTGGCTTAATTCATTGACCTCGTTGAGCTGCAAATATTGCTTCTCACCTGCACTTCTCAAAAAAAAATTAAGTAGTTTTGTACCCTAATATGCCTCATACTCAAGTTTCACTAGCAGATGACATGCTTTTCCAAAAACTAATCAAAATGGGGGCATGCCTATAGGAGTTTTATATGATGTTCTATAAGCCCACAAAGCCTTATCCAACTTTTGATACCAATCTTCTCTAGAAATATTCACTATTTTTTCTAAGATCAATTTTAACTCTCTATTAGACACCTTTACTTGTCCATTTTCCCGGGGATGATATGGAGTTGTAATTTTATGTCGAATGCCAAACTTTCTAAGCAATGTTTTGAATTCTTTATTGACAAAATGCTTGCCTCCATCACTGATAATAGCCCTTGGTGCCCCAAAACTACTGAAAATATTCCTCCTAAGGAATTCAAGTACAACTTAAGCATCACATGTCCTAGGCGTTATTGCTTTAACCTATTTACTCATATAGTCTACAACAACTAGGATATACTCGAACCCAAATGAGTTTAAAAATGGCCCCATAAAATCTATGCCCTAACATCAAAAATCTCAACCTCTAAATTGTTATTCATGGGCATCTCATCCCTCTTAGCTATATTACCTACATGTTGACACCTATCACATGCCCTTATAAAAGACTTAACAATAGCAAAAAGAGAGGGCAAAAAGAAACGTTACTGTAATATTTTTTGCACTATATGATAAGGCTTAAGGTGACCTATTACCTCTCTTCCGTGATACAACCACATGATATCTACTTGCTCCTCTTTCGGAACACCACTTTGAGGTATTTGATCCAGACACAACTTGATCAAATATGGGTCATCCCAAAGGTAATGCCTTACATCCGCTATTAGTTTCTTCTTTTGTTACCAAGTAAAATCCTTTGGAAGGTAACCTCTTGCAAATTAATTAGCAATATTAGCAAACCAAGGAGTTAAAACTCCACATGAGTAAATGATATAAATATGCTCATTAGGAAATAAATCAAAAAGTTTCCCCTTTTCTATATACGCATTATCTAATCTAGATAGATGGTCTGCCATAAAATTTTTGGCTCTCTTTTTATCTTTGATCTCCACATCAAATTCCTGCAATAGCAAAACTCATATATTAAGCCTTAGTTTAGAGTACTTCTTAGTAAAAAGGTGTTGAAGAACCACATGATTTGACCATACTATGACTTTAGTTCCTAAGAGATATGGCCTAAAGTTTTCAAAAGAAAAAACTATTGCCAAAAATTCTTTCTCAGTGGTGGTATAGTTCACTTGAGCTCCTATAAGAGTATAACTGGCATAGTAGATAGTATGAAAAATCTTCTCCTTTGTCTGGCCTAAAACTGCTCCCACTGCATAATCACTAGCATTATACATAATTTTAAAAGGAAAACTCCAATCAGGTGATTCTATGAATGGTGTTGTAATTAACTTTTGCTTTAATAGATTAAAAGCCTACAAACATTCATCATCAAAGTTAAATGCAACATTTTTAAGTAGTAAATTGGAAAGTGGCTTAGCTATTTTAGAAAAATCATTAATAAATCGACGATAAAAGCCGGCATGATTAAGGAAACTCTTAATACCTTTAACACTAGTAGAGGAAGGTAATTTAGCAATTACATTTACTTTAGCCTTATTTACTTCAATTCCTTTTTCAAAGATATTATGTTATAAAACTATACCTTCCTTCACCATAAAGTGACGTTTTTCTCAATTAAGGACAAGGTTATTTTCTTTACACCTTTTTAAGACAAATGCAAGGTTATTCAAACAAGATTCAAAATCACGACCATACAAAGTAAAGTCATAAAAATCTCCATAAAATGTTTCAATGAAATCATGAAATATGGCCATCGTACACCTTTAAAAGGTGGCTGGGGCATTACAAAGACTGAAAGGCATCCTCTTATATACAAATGAGATATAAGGGCATGTAAAGTTGGTTTTTCTTGATCTTCCAAGGCTATAGGTTTTTCCATATACCCCTAATAACCATTTAAAAAGTAATAAAATATATTCCCAGCCAACCTCACCAACATTTGATCAATAAAAGGCAAAAAAAATTATCCTTCCTAGTGGCATTTTTTAGTCTCCTATAATCTATGTATACTCTCCATCCCATCACTATGTGTGTTAGATAAGTTCATTTCTCTCACTAGTTACACAATTATTCCCCCTTTCTTGGGCATAAATTGGATTGAACTAACCCAATTACTATCAGAAATGGGATAAATAATACCTACATATAATAGCTTAAGTAACTCATTTTTCACCACCTCTTACATAGGTTGATTGAGTTGCCTTTGGTGTTGTACCACCAGTTTGAAATCACTCTCTATGGGAATTTAGAGTGTACAATAATTGGGGCTTATTCCCTTCAAGTTGGATGTCTCCTAACCAATTGCTCCTTTATGCTTTTTTAATACTTTCACTAGTATCTCTTCTTCCAAACCTATCAAGACTGAAGAAATAATTACTGGTTTTGAATTATCTTCTAAGAATAAATATTTTAAATGTGAAGAAAGAGTTTTAAGTTCAAAATTGTTTTCTCCCTTAGGAGGGGACGGTTCATCCACCTTTATTCCTTCATGTTATATTCTTTTTTCAGCTCCTGTATTAGCTCTCCTTCTTTCTTTCCAGCTTCTTCCTTATTCCTTAAATGCATCAAACAGTCCTGTAGTGCATCATCTAACAAAATTTCCTCTTATTTCCCCTCCACACATTCCTGAACACTATCCATGAAGCAAATGGACTCTTCAAAGTCATAAGAAGGGTGTTTCATCACCTTATTTATGTTAAAGACCATTTCCTCCTCATTGAACCTCAAAGTGATTATTTGTCCATACACATCAATTAGTGCCTTTGTTGTGTTAGAAAATGGTCTTTCCATTATCAATGGCACCTTTCGATCCTCCTTCATATCCATTACCATAAAATCAATCGAAACTATGAAATTTCCAACCTTCACCAATAAGTCCTCTATTATGCCCTTTGGTCTTTTCACTGATTTATTTGCCAACTGTTGTGTCATTTAGGTTTCCTTTATGTCTCTTAAATTTAATTTCCTATAAATTGAATAAGGCATCAAGTTTATACTAGCACCTAAATCACATAATGCATGACCAAAAAAATTCCCTCTTAGTTCACATGGCAAAGTAAAACTACTAGGATATTATAATTTTTTAAGAATTTTGTTCATTAAAATTACACTACAATTTTTAGATAATTGAATTGTTACTACACCTTCTACCTTTTTCTTATTAAAACATAGCTCTTTTATAAATTTAGCATATTTAGGCATGTGCAATAATGCTTCAGAAAATTCTAAATTTACATGCAACTTCTTAAACATGTCTAAAAATTTAGTTACTATTCATTATATTTCTCTTTCTTAGCTAGAGATGGATAAGGCAACTTAGACTTATCAAGTATCCAAATGTCTTGAGATTTCTACCTAGCATCTTGACTAGCCATAAATAAGGATTGGGTGGTTATAAAGCTAGCAAATATTTCCTCTCAATTAGGTTTCCTATCCTATGGGGGTTGAGATCTAACTTAAAAACCTGGGTGTTGATATGGTAGAGCTTGATATGCGGATAGGTTGTGTGGTTAGGCTTGAGCTTAGTGAGGGGGATGGTTATTGCTACGGGAAGCTACATTTTGGTTAAAGGGACCACTAGGTTGATTACTAGATGAAGATGCATGGTTCCTTTCTCTCCATGAAAAATTAGGGTGATTTCTCCACCCAGGATTATAAGTATTACTATAAGGGTTTAATGTATTTCTTCTTTCACTAATGTACCTAAACCTTCCTCACTCTTATTTTTAGGTGTTACACGTGTCCCTACATAAGTGTTACATGATTAAGATAAAGATGACACATTTTTAACCTTTAAACCACTTACCTCCTTCTTTAACAACTCT
The DNA here is from genome assembly GCA_037975025.1 of Excoecaria agallocha. Taxonomy (NCBI): domain Eukaryota; kingdom Viridiplantae; phylum Streptophyta; class Magnoliopsida; order Malpighiales; family Euphorbiaceae; genus Excoecaria; species Excoecaria agallocha. The sequence continues at coordinate 26,228,191 of CM075815.1, forward strand.
ATTTGTGCCCTTAGCATGGCTACTACATCTACACTATGTACTACTTGTTTCTTCTACATGGTCCTTGTACTTATCCATTAAGCATCATTGGTAGTCATCTCATCAAGTAATTAGAAAGCTTCTCCAAGTACCTTGTTTATAAAGCTTCCACTTGAAGTTGCATCTTGAAGAGACCTCGTTGTTTGATTCACACCTGCACAAAAAGTAGACATTAATTGATGCATAACAATTTCATAGTGTGGATAGCTTTTGAAAAGTCTCCTAAATCTTTTCCAAGCCTTATAAAATGGCTCCTTTTAAAACTGTTGAAAGTTGTAAATGTTATTCTTAATTGTGGTTGTTTTGGTGGGTGGGAAGAATCTGACTAAAAATTTTCCTGCATGTAGTCCCATAATCTAATGGATTGACTTGGTAACATTTGTGACCAATCTATCGCCTTACCAATGAGGATAAAAGGAAACAACTTAAGCCTAATAGAATCCATAGACACATTTGGTATTTACACTATATCGTTAATCTTAAGAAAGATATCCAGATGTTGGGATGGATCCTTAATTTTCAATCCTAAAAATTGATTTTTTTGGACCACAGTGATGGCAATAGGTTTCAACTCAAAATGTTGATTTCTAGGTAATTTAATGGTCCTATGTTCCTCATTCCACCTAGGAGTAGCATATTCTTTAATTGTTTTAGGCTTAAACCCATTCCCTTGAGCCTTGTTATTCATGCCTTGCTCCTCTATTAAAGATGGATCCTTTATAGGTGGGTCACTATGGTTATTATGTCCCTAATCTCCTAAATTCATATATAATTACCTTAATCTCCTAATCCTATGAAAGGTCCTCTCAATTTCAGGGTCAATAATCAAAATTGGATCGCCTCTTACCATTTTCAAGGACAATAGGCAAAATTGGATTGCCTTTTACCATAAAATATTGACACCTATAAAGAATAAAATTAACAAAAGAATAAAGAATAGAAAATGAAGGAGAAAAACACACAAATTACACTTTAAAATCTAAAAACACAAAAACAAATGCCAATTCCCCAACAACGATGCCAAAAACTTGACTGGTGTCTAGCAAATGTATTAGATCAGCTAGTAATATAGGAAAATAAAATTAAGACCCCAAATATTAAACCCAAGGGAAATCTGTAAAAGTTTAGATTTTGAAATATAAATTGTATGCAAAGAATTCCAAAGTTTTTGATTGAAGTAATATTAATTAAACTAATAACAGAAACTTAAATAACTAAGTTAATAGACCAAAACTATAAATTATAAACTTATGTAACTGGACTTAACTGAACACAGCAATTTCTATAAGGGTAAAATTCAATAATAACAAGCACTTCTACTAAAGGACTATCCATCTCAATCTATATTATAATGACCTAATTAAAGATAACACAAGTGTCTATGGAAAACCAATATAGATTCAGATATATTATTCAAAATATCAATCTAAGCATATAACTCTCTTATAAGGAACAATCTAATACTTAGCAAAAAATTTTGGCTCATTAACTCCTAAAAATTCATTTAATCCTTTCTCAAGATATCTAACTTCAGTTTATTCTTAATTCTACTTCCTTAGTTTAATTGCACTCTATATTGAGACAAAATTACCTCAATTTCTAGGACATAATCATGAATCAATACTAGTGAATTAACTAAGAACATGCATATCACAAGCCATAACTGGAAGTGATCATTAACAATTTATTCAATACATTAACTATCAATTCAATCATAACTCAAGGATATAATTTGCTCAAAAATTAAGAAATACACACTTGCATTACATTAAAGCTCAATTTATAGTAATTACAAATAGAGATATGAGGGTTAAAGCTCCCTCAGCAAAATTTAAGAAAATTTCTCCCTCTTAATCTTAAAGGGAAAAGTAAATTAAAAATAAAGATACAAACACATAAAGCATGAAAAGCTTGTTAGAACACCAAGCTTCTGCTTTCAACCCTCTATCCTTGTGTCTTCCTCACAAAATAGGTTAAACCTTATGTTAAAATTAAAACTAAAAACTAACTAAAAAGACCTTTTTTCTTTCTCTTCTTGCCTTTGTATATTGGCGCCTTTTGTTGCTTTAAAATTCCTATACTATAAGAAATCTTGATTCAATTAAAATTCTAAAACTAAAAGAAAATGAGAAACAAATTATAGTTGGAATACCATGCCTCGGTAAAGGGAAAAATCCCTCTATTGAGGTGATGATCAAAATTAGGGTTGGGCTACCTTAGAAGAGGGAGAATTCCCTCTATCGAGGTGGCCTATTCTGCTCATAACTCCAACTTCCCTCGGTAGAAGGCAATTATCCCTCCATCGAGGTGGTCTTCTCTGGACTTCACGATGAATTTCTTATCTTCAAAACATAAAATTTTGGATTTCCTCATTAAGCTATAAAACTTTTCTATTTCATTCAATTTAGTAACTACAAACACCAAAAGTTTTAATTAATCCCCCAAACATACAAATTGAGGATTTAAACATAAAGTTAAAAAATTAATACTACAATAACACATTAAACAGAGTAAAAACTATACTAATAACATAGTGTTAATTCATAATTATCAGACATCATTTTTTCCAGTTTTTAACCCATAAGGCATTTATTCACTTCTTTTTCTTCTTATAGTCTTAGCCATGGAACCTTTTCAATCTGTCTATATTAATAAGTTCTCTAAACTCATTACCATCACTATTTGAAAAAATGGTAACTCCCTTGGATAACAACTTGTTGAGCTTAAAAGGTACTTCCTATGTGGGCCTAAACTCGCCTTTGATATCTAAAATTCCTAGCCTTATCAATTTGAACACCAGGTCTCCCTCTTTCAAAGGATGTTTCCTAACTTTCTTCCTAAATGAGCTAGCCAGCCTCTTTTGATAAACTTGATTATGATAATATGCCATCATTCTATCCTTATTATAGACACTAGGACCAAAGACAGCTCTAGATCAGGGTTACTCGATGATGAGAAAATAGTATATCGCTGACAGTGGGTTCGGATCTCAAAGCTCCGATTATGGGTTTGTCACTTTCTTTTAAAGATTTACATGGTTCACTAAAAAAAACTTTTGAATATTTTTGGGTGTTTAAACAAAATGAGTAAAAAAAACTATTTTTGGGTAGACACTGGTGACAGACGGCCATCTATTACGTAAAGGGTTGCCATCTATAGGCTATAACCTTTAGAACAGTGAAAAATAGGGGTATTTTGGGAAATCTATGTTCTAGTAATGACGGATAGTCGTCCCTAACTCATAGATGCCTGACCCTAGGTCCAAACCTAGTTTTTCCCTTGTTTTCTTGGAATTTCAAAGAGGGGAGATTTTTAGATAGGTATCAAGTCCAAATTTTAAGGGATTTTGATCTCCTAATTAGGCAATTTTGAGATGTAATCCAACTAGGACTCTATCTTAGGTATAAAAATAAAGAGATTAGGGTTTTTTGAAGGAGGGATCATTATTCTTGGGAAAGAAATAAGCTATTGGAGAAGAAAGAAAAAACAATTTATTTTCTCTCTCTAAAAAGCATTGTACCTTTTGTAATCTTTTAATACACATAACATAAAATGAATTTGATATATCTTTTAAATATCAAGAAATACGATTACAGAGTTGAGATATGGACTTCAGAAATCATAGAGTTAGAATATCTCTTGAAGGTAATATTCTAGGTTCATTTATGTTTTCTCTCTTTACCATTTATTCATTCAATTGCATATTTATTTAGATGTTAAACTGATCTATTCTAATTTTGAGAACTGAATAACATGCTTATTTTATTGGAATATGGTTCATTTTTTGTTTGCGTGATATTTTAAAGACATAGTTATCAAAGTTTTCCTCCAATGTTGTTGTTTTGATACTCTTCTCGTTTAGCATGTAAAATGATGTAATTCTTTAATTTTAATTCAATTTAGTGTAAGTTTAAGTGTTTTGATATGTTTTAGCATGATTTGGTGTTTAATTATCATATATCTAAAACTAAAATATTTATTTGTATAATTTCCTACACCTTTTGTTCTTGTTCTGTAAATTTTGCTTTATTATATAAGTGAGGGATGGGAAGAAGATGTGAGGGATAGCCATCCCTCATGTGAAGAGTAGGACAACCCTCACCTTTTTCCTAGCCATCCCTCGCTCTTTCCTGGCTGTCCCTCATCTTCTTATGGCTATCCCGTGAGTTTTTTTTAGAATTCTTATGCATATTAGGGTCTATTTTATGCCTTTTATTTTGATATTTTTTATGTAGTATTTGTACAATATTTGGCATGTTTTCATTACTCTATATGCACTATTGTATCCATAATGGTTTCTTTGGTAAGTATAAATTATATAGGTATTTTATTAGTGCTAATTAATTTGTTTATTTGTTTTTCTGAGCAATTTATTTATTCATGGCCATAGAGGATAAATAGAATTCATATGGGAAGTTGTACTCCCGTTCTGGTCACCCTTCTCATTCGGGTTACCTCATTTTTCTTTAGTATATTATTTTTTTTATTTATTCTGTTTTCTTTGTTGATTTTTTTTCATTTTAGATGTATTATTATTTTTGGAAATGTAATAAGAAGTAAAAAACAAAGATGATTTTTGTACGTTGAATGAAAATTCATTTAAAATCATTTTCATTAATCAAATTGGGATTTTTTTAATAAAAATGGACCAATGTCCGATTTATTATCCTAAAATTCACACAAATAATAAGAGCCTTTTCTGTGAAATATGCATGAGGAAACTAATGTTCCCAATCTACATGAATATCCTATTTATGTATGATGTTTATTTATCTTTCTTTTATACATTATTCTTTTCTTTAGGATGATTTTCTTAGGTAATCGTTAAGTTGATTTACTTTATTTCTTTTACCACTTTATTTACTTGCTTGGGGTGTTTAATTGATTCTTACACTTTTGCATTGTGTGAGAGAAAAGAGGGAATTAATTCTAAAACATAATTATAAACCAACACCTAACCAAAGTGCCTAATAAGAGTGATGTCATGAATACCTATCTCTGCCTGGGTATTAAAAGGTTGAGATAAGTTTCCAATGTTCTATCGGGTGGCAACTCCATGACACCTAACTTTTTTACGCCCACTAGTAGATGCCTTTCATGGGTTGACCATTAGTAATAAATTAGGCTTGACCTTTCTTATTACAAAATGGCTAGTTTATGATAAAAGTGTGCCTTCTCTAATCTTAGACCTAGAAAGTGGGCCTCCGAGAATAAAACCGAAATGAGTGGCGGCTTCGGCTCACTTTACAATGGCAACTCTACTGCTGACCAAAGAAAACTTGCTCTGAAAAGCATTTTTGGGTTAAGTTATTTATAATTAGGTTTTATTAATTAATCCCCTATCCTTTCTAAATTGCATTTCATGCGTACATCCTAAAAGCTTTAGAATTAAGTTAGGCATCCCTTTCTTAGCCCCGATGTTATCTTGAAGCACGCCCTACACTCACTTAGTGTAGGGAGGTGTCAAGGAGACCCACCAATTCAAGTTTAGTACCAAATGGTATATACAATGGTGACCCATTGGTTGTTATGCTCATGAAGAGCTAGACCTATTTGCAGGGACCATGCTTGGGTATCCCTAAAGCAACTAAAGCCCATGTAATGACAATAACAACTATCCCTAGGTTGTATAATCATAATAACTTCATCTTGTTATGTGGACCTTTATGTATTGACCAAACTCAAACAAATTAGGAGGGTACTAGTCAAGGTTGCCATGGCCCGATAGACCCAACCCAGTTTATATGAGTTAGTAGAAACACATAATGGTTAAAACCCATACGCTTACACTTTTAATTAGAGAGGTTATACTGTCAGTTGGCCACCGTGCACCATACTTGTTCATTAGGTACCCTGTTGACCTATGGGCCAAACCCACCTAGGAAAGAGACTATACGACCTCCTACGTAGGAGTAACAAAGTTAGAAAGTTTTGTATATGCTTGTGTGTATTTGTGATTGACATCTAACAAAATCATGCATTGCATTCATGCATCACATATATATCTTGTACATGCATCATTTATCATGCATCATCCCTAATATTTGATTCTTTTAGCCATTATAGACTCATCTAGGTGGTCTAGAGGGTCAAACGGGTGTTTTGTTTGAAGATTTATATTGACTTTGTTTAAGTCAGACTCTGGTTTAGATTTGGGCTCAGAGGTCAGTTCTGAGTTGGGGCTTAAGTTAGTTATCAAAAAGCAGCCAGGAAAAAAATTTAGAAATGGCAAATGATGGAATGAATAAGGTTGAAGGATGAAATGAATTTGAGAGAGTTACAGATGATACTACAGTGAGGTTTCCATTCTAGAGAGAAAAAGCAAATGTCACTCCTACTGGGCCTTCAACAATAAGAGATGATTTTGATCGGAGGATGGACAGGCATCTATAAGAATTTGAGGAGAGAATTTTAGCTATAATTGGTGGAATGGTGGCTTTAATAGCACTTAACACTAGGCCTCAGCCTATAGCACCTGCATGCAAAATCGTGGAACCAACTAATGTTGGGAATGTTGTCGCCATCGACGCTATTGTGCTTGGAGATCCACTTAGGAGGGAAAGAAGGCATGATCCTGAGGATGATTTCATAGAGTCTGAGGATGAAGAATATAAGAATAAGAGACCTAAGTGTTAAGGATCCAGCTTTTAAGAAGATGGAAGGAAAGATAGAGGCTATGTCCAGGTTGTTGTCTGTCAATAAGGGAATGAACCTCGAAGATAAAAGACTTGGATGGAGATAAGCCACTGTCCCAAAGATTCAAAATGCTTGACCTACCCAAGTTTAATGGTACCTCGGACCCTTCAGCTCACATTAAGCAGTACATGCTAATCATGAAATGGATTATTCTATCCAAGAAGCAGAAGGTAGAATAATTTTGCTTGAGCTTGACTGGGACTGCAATAAATTGGTATCACAGCTTGGATAGAAGAACCAAGAATGATTGGAATTTATTGATAGAAGAGTTTCTTAAGCAACACGACTGTAGTACAAGGATGGAAGTCACCCTAAAAGACCTTGAATTACTCTAATAAAAGCATGATGAGTCTTTCTATGAATACCTCACTGTTGGGAATTATCGGTTACATGCATCTCATATATAAGCAAAATTTAAAAATATTTAACCAATATATCTGATCTTGCCATGAATTTACAATATACATATTAATGAGAATAAGAAAAATCACCTTTGATTTTTGTTGAATAGTTGATTTTACTTCTCACCGGGTTGTCGCAAACCACGGTGTCCAAAATCGAACACCTCCAATGAGTAATCCACACTAGAGAAGGATTGAAAGAACCAACAATTGTGAGGAACAAGGGCTGGCCAAAATTCCTAAATGCTAGCTGGGGAAGGTAGCGGCTAGGGTTGAGAGAAAAGAGAGAGAGTGTTTTCTTAATTGTTCACACACTTACCCTAATTCCACATCTCTTGTATTTTTATAGTTAGGTTAAAAAATCCAACTTCATAATGGGATTGGACTCTTTAAAATTGCTAGAGAATTATTAATTGGGCTTCTGAAATTATTTATAATTATTTAGGCTCAATTAAATCCAATTTAATCCCTTTCACAAAAGACTATGCACAAAACCCACAAACTAGGCCCTTTGTACATATACTTGGATTTAATTACCCGAATGAATTCCAAATCCAATCAAATTAAATATGTAGTCTCTACAAAACTTATGTAACATATTTAATTTATTTTGTTCCAAGAAGTAGGCCTCTAAGGCCTTCTGTTTTTGAGTTGGCGTGTGACCCTTCTTTTGGAGGGCTTTTGTACCAACTTCACTTCTTTGGGCCTTTATAATTCCTCTAATGGACCTATTAATTTTTATATCAGCCCTATAACACTTATAGTTAAATAATAATCAATTATAAAATACATTATTTCAATTAGGTCTAATTTTATAGAACATTTTAAAAAATGTTCTGCGAACAATTTTACTTGATCATAATTAATTAAACTCTTTAAATAATTATTATCTTATTCACTTCTCTATCCCCATAATAATATCAAATATTATTATCCTTGTCATTTTAAAATTTTATCCTTTTTCTCTATATATGTGTGACCTATTGGGTTCCTATCCATATTGGCAGTATAATATGTAATTGTGAGTTCTATTCAAAACTCACATGATTTAAACTTCTTTAAATCATTTTATCAATCCCTATTGATATTCTTGATACACTATTATACAAGTCATTATTGGCCTCTAGCTAGGTATCATGACTACCCAAATGTCAGGAAAATCAAGTGGTTTGACTATACCCTTCCATAGAAACAGTTACCGTGCAATTACTCCTTCCACCACTCTTATCTCAATTAGATTCTAAGTATTGATTTCTGTCAACTCATATAAATCTAATTATGTATGTTCTATTAATTTAACCATTTTTCCCAAAATGCCCTCCATGGATCTCTATCCATCTTGCCATATTACTTTGGCCAGAGATTCTCTGAATAAGGCAATTATAGAATCATGCGAGATAACTTCCCTTATTAAATCTGGGATGGTGAATCCTTTGTCAATCACTCAACTATCTTCAAGTAGGTCATGATATACCCAATATCCTAACTATGTTCACTCCTAATTGGAAGTAATCAGTTATGGAGTCAAAATATACCACTTGCTACTTAAGATAACTTTGGTGATCTCAAGTTCAAGGACACTTGCACAGCCACTATGAAGAGATTCCTCACTAACGTAGATTTAATATCCATGTGAGGATTCTCTTTGCAGGTCTCCAATTAACTTGTTCTTCTAACAAGTATCCACATGTTAGCTTTGATTATCTTTCTTAATCATAGTTATGAAAACGACTACTTAAACCATTCAAAAAGCATAACATGTGCTAGTCTGTTCGAATTAACAATGCCCTATCTTGTTAATTCTATGACTAGGGATATTTAGATATTAACACATTTGCATGCAATAGACATCTCATATCATGAACACTTTCTTGATTGCCTTTGCACTATGTTTATAATATCTAGGACTTTATTTATTAATTTAAGATTTACAAACTCATGTATTTAAACATAACATTAATAAATGAATGATGCCTTTTATTAAGAATATGAATTCATACATATGAAATACATCCCTATTACATGGGCTTTAGGGAATACTCTCTAACAATCTCCCACTTGCACTAGAGCCAATCACTCATATATCTTAGACCCATGCTATTTATATGGTGATCATGCTTAATATGAGGAAGTGCTTTAGTTATGGGATCCGCCACATTATCATCTGTGGGAACCCTTTCTATTTTCACATCATTTCTAGCTATTATTTCCTTTATGAGATGGTAGCATATGAGAACATGCTTGGATCGCTGATGAGACCGTGGTTTCTTTGCTTGCACAATGGCTCCATTGTTGTCACAATATAAAGGAATCGGATCAATAATGCTAGGCACCACTCCTAGTTCAGATATGAACTTTTTGATCTAGACTACTTCTTTGGCTGCTTTCAAAGCAGCAATGTACTCAGCTTTTGTCATGGAATCAGTAGTTTCTTGTTTGGAACTCATCCAACTAACTACTCCTCCTTCCATTATGAACACATAACCAGACTGTGATTTACAATCATCTTTGTCAGATTGGAAACTGGCATTTGTATACCCATTTAGTTCCAAACTGCCCTCTCCATATACCAAGAATATATCCTTGGTCCTTCTCAAGTACTTAAGGATATTCTTGATAGCTGCCCAGTGTTCCTCTCCAAAATTGGATTGGAATCTGCTTGTGACACTCAAAGCAAATGCTACATCTGGACGTGTACATAACATAGCATACATAATAGAATCAATTGCAGATGCATATAGTATTCTATTCATGCTCTCTCTATCCTCTAGAGTCTGCGGACACATAGACTTAGAAAGGTGTTTCCCATGTACCATGGGTATAAACCCTTTCTTAGAGAGATCCATATTGAACCTCTTCAATACTTTATCTATATATGTACTTTGAAAAAGACCTAGCAACCTATTGGATCTATCTCTATAGATTCTTATTCCCAGAATATAGGATGCTTCTCTAAGGTCTTTCATAGAGAATTGCTTGGATACCCATATTTTAATAGATTGGAGAAGAGAAATGTCATTTCCCATGATCAATATGTCATCTACATATAGAACTAGGAAGACAATTACACTCCCACTGACCCTTTTATACACACAAGGTTCATCTTCATTTTATGAGAAACCAAACTCTTTGATTGTCTCATTAAATCATATGTTCTAGCTCCTAGAGGCTTGCTTCAATCCATAAATGGATCTTTAAAGCTTGCATACCCTTTCGCCATTTCCAAATGTGAACCCTTCTTGTTGTGTCATATACACATCCTCAGTTAGATTTCCATTTAGGAAAGTTGTCTTCACATCCATTTGCCAAATCTCATAATCATAATAAGCTGTAATGGCTAAAAGTATTCTTATAGACTTAAGCATCGCTACAGGAGAAAAACTTTCATCATAGTCAATACCTTCTTTTTGAAGATAGCCCTTTGCTACTAAGTGAGCTTTATAGGTAACTATATTACCTTCCATGTCGGTCTTCTTTTTGAATACCCATTTGCACCCTATGGGTTTTATCCCTTAAGGTGGTTGAGTTAAAGTCCATACTTTATTCTCATACATGGAATCCATTTCAGACTACATAGCCTTAAGCCATAAATCACGTTTTGAACTATTCAAAACTTCTTGATAGCTTATAGGCTCATTGTCCTCTACTACAGTTATGCCTCTATCCGAATCAACGTGAAATCCATATCTCATAGGGATAGAACGCATCCTAGTAGATCTTCTAGGATTTTGTGTATAATCAGGTTCAACTATAATCTCATCATTATGAAATTCAGTCTCGGGTTCAATCAGTTGATCCACTTCTATTTATGGATCTTGAACTTCACCAAGTTCAATTTTACTCCCACTATCCACTTGTAGGAGAAATTCTCTTTCCAAGAAGATAGCATGCCTTGAAACAAATACCTTTTGTTCTAAGGGATGATAGAAATAATATCCAAATGTTTCTTTTGGATATCCCACAAATAAACAATTGTCATACTTAACATCTAGTTTGTCTGACATTGTCCTCTTCACATAAGCAGGACAACCCCATACTTTCATATGAGAAAGCGTGGGTTTCTTGTTATTCCAAATCTCATATGGAGTAACATCAACTGATTTACAAGGAACTCTATTTAACACATAAACAGCAGTTTCTAGTGCATATCCCCAAAAAGACTTAGGCAAGTCTGCTCGGTTCATCATTGATCGAACCATATCTAATAGTGTTCGATTTCTCCTTTCAGATACACCATTGTGTTGTGGTGTATATGGTGGATTCCATTGAGATAAAATCCCATTATCTCTAAGATAATCTTGAAATTCTTGGCTTAAGTATTCTTCACCTCGATCTGATCTAAGTGTTTTAATACTCTTACCAAGTTGTTTCTCTACTTCATTTCTGAATTCTTTGAACTTTTCAAATGCTTCTGATTTATATTTCATTAGATAAATGTATCCAAACCTGGAATAATCATCTATGAAAGTAATGAAGTAGGAGTAAACTCCTCTGGCATGTGTAGTCATTGGACCACATACATCTGAATGTATTAAGTCCAAAACCATTTTAGCACGTTCTCCTTTACCAATAAAGGGAGATTTTGTCATTTTTCCTAATAAACAAGATTCACATGTATCAAATAATTCATAATTAAATGATCCCAAATCACCTGACTTGTGTAATTTGGTCATGCGGTTCTCATTTATATGGCCTAAACGACAATGCCATAAATAAGAGGTATTTAGATTATCATGTTTTATTCTCTTGGTATCCACATTATGCACTTTTTTAATTAAATCAAGAACAAATATACCATTCTCAATGATAGCTTTTTCATAAAACATATAGTTCTTAAAAATGTAACAACACTTGTCCTTTAAAGAAATGTCATAATCGTTCAATAAACAACTGAAAGAAATAATACTCTTGGATGAAGTTGGAACATAATAACAATTATATAATTCTAGTACTAATCCACTTGAAAGAGGCAAGTGGTAAGTCCCCATAACCATTGTAGAAATGTTTTGTCCAGTAGCTGACTGCAAATATATTTCTGCCTTTCCATCTCTTCTAAAGCTTTTAAGCCCCTGTATATCATTACACAAGTGAGATCCACATCCGGTATCTAATACCCAAGATTTTTTTAAAGCAATAGAATAAGTATTAATTTCAATCATATGAATACCTGAAATAGAAGCATCAGCTTGCTTCTTCTCCTTGAGAGAATCTAGATAAGCCTTGCAGTTACGCTTCCAATGACCATTCTTTCCACAATGGAAGCAAGTTCCTTTGGGATTCTCTTTTTTGGCAACCTTTTTCTTAGAGATCCCACCATTCTTTGGTTGTGCCTTGGTTATCTTCTTCTTCTTCTACTTCTTGTCTTTAGCAAAAGTGACAACCATGACACTTTTTGGATCCTTCTTAAAGGATCCATCAGCTATCTTGAGCATGTTGATTAATTTAGGAATTGTTACTTGGATCTTGTTCATGTTGAAGTTAAGCATGAAAGGTGCATAACTTAGAGCCAACGAGTACAAGATTAAATCTATGTATAGATCATTATCATTACATAGCCAAGTCTACTCAAATGCTCAATATACCCATACATCTTTAATGCATGAGTAGCAGCCGAAGTGCCTTCCACCATTTGGCAACTAAATAGAGCTCGAGTAATCTCATATTGTTCAGTTCTAGCCTAAGAAGAATAAAGCTTCTCTAGATGTAAAATGATGGTTCTAGCATCCATCATCTCATGTTGCTTCTGAAGCTCCGAGGACATAGCACCCAGCATCAGACATGCTGCTGCTTCACTATCCTCCATTTATTTATGATAAGTGCCTTTGATCTCATCAATGGCATCATCTGATGGAAGTGGTAGTGGATCTTTATCCAAGACAAAATGGATCTTTTCAGCTTTGAGAACAATTCTCACTTGCCTTATCCAGTCAAAATAGTTGCTGCCAACCAGCTTGTTATCCAAGATTGATCGTATATTAATGTTTGATGTGCTTATGATGATGACCTAGATGTGAAAAATAAAACATATGAGAGTATGTTCATATATATGTATGCATTAATTAGGTCTTTAATTAATCCATTTACTCCTACTATTTTATTGTGAATTAATAGCCCTCACTATTTAATCTGAGAAAACCCAATGGTTTTTCTAGTGGGTCAATATCCAATCCTTGATATGTAATTTGACCTTGACTGTGATCAATAAGCTAAACTCCATACCCTTGAAAGGTAGGTATCTCTATACCAATTGTGTCTCTACACAACTATTGGATCATTAAGTTATCAACTCTTGATGCATGTATATCATATATGCATTCCCTAATCTTGCCTCTAGAACCATTAGCCTTGACTGTGGTCAACAAGCTAATGGGCTAGCTAAGATGACCCATTTAATTAGATTTGAATATATTCGATATAATGTGAGATTGACTGTGGTCAACAAGCCACACTATAAAGAACTCTGATTCTCCTCAAATTAATGGAAGGCTTATATCCTTAGTATTTGTTTGAGGGTTTTAGTTAATTAAGTCTCATCATACATGGTTGGCATACATTGGTATGCATCCTATATCTATCACATAAATATAAGCATACAAATATGGTATAGTTATAGACTTTACTACACTGATTTCTCCGAGCCAAAAGGGAAATCAAAAGGTCACACCTAGGTAGTATGCATGATTCAAACAAGTAAAAAATAATTACATTATCTTCAAGCTTGTTGGATCTCCATCCGGCCCATCTTGCTCCTTGATAGTGGTCTCCATCTCTATCTCTAATTCTAATCTAAGTAATCTAATAACATATTACAACTTGAAAAAGAAATACAAACCAAAAACAAGTGGCCGGGACATGGAAGTCCTCATTGGGCCAAAACATGCATAATGCTCAATCACATTGGGCCTTGTCCATAACTATCCATCATGCCAATCATACACTCTTATATGCATTTCTAATGCATAAAGTAAAACATATAATAGATTACTAAATTTTTTTCAACTCTTGAAACAAACTTTTGAGTTATTTTAATAATGTGATTAAATTAGGAAACTTTTTTCATTTTGAAAACTTTCATTTTAGGAAACCTTTTTGCATGTATGTGTTCTTGCCTTAATTATCAATAAAATTGATTATTAATTAATTATCAATTGATTATTTAATTAATTAATCATATTAAATAATTCAAAAATAAATTTTGGGCTTAAAAAAAGGGTAGGCCGAAACCCACACAATAAAACCCTAAAGTGTGTTTACACACAAACTAGTTTTGTGTCTATTGGACCATTTGGGCCTTTTGGAATGAGCCAAGCCCACTCCAGCCCTTAAAACCCATTAATAAACTTAATTATAGTTCATAATATTTAATTTAAATCAGCTCTTTGGGCCCACCAAGTCATTCACTAATTTAAACCATGTCCGTAAACATAATTTAGCCCATTAAGTGGTTTTAATGAATTAAAATTAATCCAATTAATTTAAGGCCAATTTTAATTAATCAAATTAATTAAAAATACTTTAATATATCATATATATCAGATTTATAAGATTAAAAATTGTTCTAAACAAGAACACATCAAGAACACACCAAGAACACCAATTTATCAAATTTTTCGACTAAACTAGTTTTCATGCAAAACTTGTTCGATTTTAATTTCATTTTATCCTATGGCTTAATATCACATATTAAAAACATAAATCATCGTCAAAATAATCTTAGAGTGGATCTATAAAAAAATTAATTTAGAACAGCCCCTAAAATTAAAAGCCATTTATGCCAAAACTATGATCCCATTCTCAAAAGAATCGTTTTTGTTTTCGTTTTATTTATTTGTTCTCAAAAGAATAAATATTTCTCATTCATGAACAATAAAATCTGATATTTTAAATTTTAGGAAATAAATAACTTAAAAATAAAACTTATTTCGCAGAAAAATATAGAATTCTATATTCATGGCAAAACCGAGGCCCTGATACCATGTTGGGAATTATCGGTTACATGCATCTCATACATAAGTGAAATTTAAAATTTTTTAACCAATATATCTAATCTTACCATTAATTTACAATATACATATTAATGAGAATAAGAAAAATCACCTTTGATTTTTGTTGAACAGTTGATTTTACTTCTCACCGGGTTGTCGCAAACCACAGTGTCCAAAATCGAACACCTCCAATGAGTAATCCACACTAGAGAAGGATTGAAAAAACCAAAAATTGGGAGGAACAAGGGCTGGCCAAAATCCTTAGATGCTAGCTAGGGAAGGTGGTGGCTAGTTTTGAGAGAAAAGAGAGAGTATTTTCTTAATTGTTCACACACTTACCCTAATTCCACATCTCTTGGATTTTTATAGTTAGGTTAAAAAAACCAACTTCATGATGGGATTGGGCTCTTTAAAATTTTTAGAGAATTATTAATTGGGCTTTTGAAATTATTTAGAATTATTTCGGCTCAATTAAATCCAATTTAAGCCCTTTCACAAAAGACTATGCACAAAACCCACAAACTAGGCCTTTTGTACATATACTTGGATTTAATTACCCAAATGAATTCCAAATCCAACCAAATTAAATATGTAGGCTCCACAACACTTATATAACATATTTAATTTATTTTGGTCGAAGAAGTTGGCCTCTAAGGCCTTCTGTTTTGGAGCTGGCATGTGGCCCTTCTTTTGAAGGGCTTCTTTGCCAACTTCACTTCTTTGGGCCTTTATAATTCCTCCAATGGACCTATTAATTATTATATCAGCCCTATGACACTTATAGTTCAATAATAATCAATTATAAAATACATTATTTCAATTAGATCCAATTTTACAGAACATTTCAAAAAAAGTTCGGCGAACAATTTTACTTGATCATAATTAATTAAACTCTTTAATTAATTATTATCTTATTCACTTCTCTATCCACATAATAATATCAAATATTATTATCCTTGTCATTTTACCATTTTATCATTTTTCTCTATATGTGTGTGACCTATTGGTTTCCTACCCATATTGGCAGTATAATATGTAATTGTGAGTTTTATTCAAAACTCACATGATTTAAACTTCTTTAAATCATTTTATCAATCCCTATTGATATTCTTGATACACTATTATACAAGTCATTATTGGCCTCTAGCTAGGTATCATGACTACCCAAATGTCAGGAAAATCAAGTGGTTTGACTATACCCTTCCATAGAAACAGTTACCGTGCAATTACTCCTTCCACCACTCTTATCTCAATTAGATTCTAAGTATTGATTTCTGTCAACTCATATAAATCTAATTATGTATGTTCTATTAATTTAACCATTTTTCCCAAAATGCCCTCCATGGATCTCTATCCATCTTGCCATATTACTTTGGCCAGAGATTCTCTGAATAAGGCAATTATAGAATCATGCGAGATAACTTCCCTTATTAAATCTGGGATGGTGAATCCTTTGTCAATCACTCAACTATCTTCAAGTAGGTCATGATATACCCAATATCCTAACTATGTTCACTCCTAATTGGAAGTAATCAGTTATGGAGTCAAAATATACCACTTGCTACTTAAGATAACTTTGGTGATCTCAAGTTCAAGGACACTTGCACAGCCACTATGAAGAGATTCCTCACTAACGTAGATTTAATATCCATGTAAGGATTCTCTTTGCAGGTCTCCAATTAACTTGTTCTTCTAACAAGTATCCACATGTTAGCTTTGATTATCTTTCTTAATCATAGTTATGAAAACGACTACTTAAACCATTCAAAAAGCATAACATGTGCTAGTCTGTTCGAATTAACAATGCCCTATCTTGTTAATTCTATGACTAGGGATATTTAGATATTAACACATTTGCATGCAATAGACATCTCATATCATGAACACTTTCTTGATTGCCTTTGCACTATGTTTATAATATCTAGGACTTTATTTATTAATTTAAGATTTACAAACTCATGTATTTAAACATAACATTAATAAATTAATGATGCCTTTTATTAAGAATATCAATTCATACTTATGAAATACATCCCTATTACATGGGCTCTAGGGCATACTCTCTAACACTCACTAGGTGGAGGAAAAGGATAATGGAGATGAAGAGAAAGCCTAACACAGCTAATTAGATCCATTTGTTCATTTGGAATATGAGTTCGTAATTGAGAGATGGCTTAGAAATGAAGGGTCTGAAAGACTGGAAATCCTTGAAGGACATAGCCATATAAGCTAAAATGAAGTATTTGGCCAAAAAGGCAAATAGTGAAAATGCGAGAAGGAATTTTATTGGTAACAAGGATATCGAGAATATTAGTGGGGAGAATAGAGCTAGAAAAACTGCATAAGTATCCACTATGGAAGTCAGCCAATAAAGGCATTATTTTGACTTGGGAAAATCATTGTCTTGGGTGTTGAATGGACTAGTTAAAGAAAGGAAGATGTAGCCACCATCGTCAAGGCCCGTAAAAAGTTAGGGGCTCCCCTACCATAGAGAGGATCAGTACTGTGCATACCACCAACACACTGGGCATTTGATTGACTATTGTTGTACTCTAAGGAATAAAATCCAAGATTTGATAGATAACAAGCATATTTCAAATGTTAAGAAGAGGGACAAGAAAAAGAAAGGAGGATATAATGCCATGCCCTCACTTGTGTACATGATTGGCTCCAGCTTGCCTGAATGATATGTAATGAAAGACCTATATGGGAATGAATACTTGGCCGTTACTTGCTCTACCATAAAAGTAACAAAGCAAGTTGAAAAAAATTAGCTAGTTTCTATGATTGACTATTGGGACACCCCTATGGAGAGTGAAGATGAGAATGCTTTGGTTCCCATTTGCATATGGAGTTCAGCCAATGAAGATGAAAAAAAATCAAAAGAAGGAGTAAAAGTAATCATAAGGTGTGAGAGAGTAGCCCCAAAAATTGAAAGGCAGTCGGCTTTCGCCATAGTGCCGATAGAGAAGGAAGTTAAGAATGATAAGATAATCAAATAGTTAAAGAAGAAGCAGGCTCAGATATGCTTTTCGGATCTGTTAAGGCAATCTCCTTCGCATTGACAAAAATTAGTAGAGGCCTTGAGCGAGGCTATTGTTGCTACTACCATATCAACTTTTGAGTTATTGGATCTAGTAAAGGGAGGAATTGGAGAAAATTTAGTTTACTTTGATATTGATTTTCCCACAAAAGGAAGGAATCATAATCATCCCCTTTACATCAAGGCTAGGGTTAATAGGAAGCACACGGCTTATGTGATGATAAATGATGGATCTTCAATCAATGTTTGTCCATTGGTGTCAATCTCAACTTTTGGATTGAATCAACACATGCTAAGCAAGTCTAATCTGACCATTTCTACATACTACAACTCTAAAAGGCAAGCTGCTGGGACCTTCAAAGCTATAGAAAAGATAAGACCCATCCAGACTAAAGCTAAATTTGTGGTTTTACCTATCCCAGTGAATTTCTTTGTATTCCTTGGGAGACCGTGGTTTCATAAACTGGGAGGAGTGCCTTCCACTCTACACCAGATAATTAAGATTCCTTACAATGGCCTAGTAGTTACTATCAAAGCGACAAAAGAGAATTAGTTGTCTATACTAAAAATAGCCAAGCAACCACTTAGTGGGTTTTATGTGGCAATTATCAAAGGTGAAGAAGGTAGGGATGACTTTCCTAATAGTTCTCAAATGATTAATATGCTCAAGAGGATGAATTTCTTGCTTGGACCCAATTTAGGCAAAAATTCTCAAGGACCTCAGACTGCCATAACTACTAAGGGTCAAAAGGATAAGAAAGGGTTAGGCTTCACAGGAACCAATAAGAAAGGGATGGAGAAGAAGACAAAAGGAATCCCTCACATTTCTCAAAGTTTTATACCAGCTTCAGGCCTATGCCTTTATTGTGGGGAAAATAAACCTTAGATGATAGATGGTGAGTTAGTTTCGAGATCTGAGCAATTTAATGATGTCTATAATTGGGAATACGGAATCATTCAGCCAACTGAAGATTTCTAGGATGAAAAGATTCTATTGCACCATTCAGTTTGGGAAAAAGAAGCACTAGAGGAAGTCATGATAGAGAAGTTATTTACTACTAAGCTTAAAGGCAAGGAGAAGATACAGTTTGAGGAGTCACCCAAAGCAAAACCTGAGATAGGGGAGGCACCTGATGTTGACAATATTGAAGAAGACACCTTTATTGATGTTGTTTACGTTCCTGAATTATTTGATGAGAACAATGTTCGCTCTTTTGATTACATTAATAAGATGAATAATTTTGCTTACTTGTGTGATGTTTCTTCTGATTTTGATATGCATGATCATAATCATAAGGCATTTATATTTGACATCAAATCAATGAACATGTGTTCATTCAAACTCGAAACTAAAGAAAAGCCAAAATAAATTTTACTAGCATTAGATATAACTCTTGAAGAGAGAGGAAAATTTGAGAGAATATTAAGAAAATATGAAAAAGACTTTGCCTGGACCTATGAAGACATGCCAAGAATAGATCAAGAAGTTGCCAAACATGCCATCCTAACATACCCAGGATACAAAACTATTAAATAGAAGCTTAGAAGACTTAGACCAGAATAGGTTGAGAAGGTTAAAGAAAAAGTCAAAAAGCAAATAGAGGCCAAGGTTTTGGTGGAAGTTCAATGCCCCACATGGTTAGCAAACATAGTCCCTATAGCAAAGAAAGATGGGAAGGTGAGAGTCTGTGTGGACTATAAAGACCTGAATAAAGCCTACCCCAAGGATGACTTTTCTTTACCTCATATAGATGTCTTAGTAGGTAGCACTGCCGCTTGTGCCATGTATATTTTAATAGATGGATATGCGTGGTATAGTTAGATCCTAAACAAAATAGTGGATAGGATTAAAATGGCTTTTATAACCGAATGGGGGATATATGCTTATCTGGTCATGTCTTTTGGGTTTAAGAATGCGAGAGCTACCTATCAAAAAATGGCCACTAAGATTTTAGATGACTTAATCCATATGGAAGTAGAGGTGTATGTAGATTACATGATGATCAAGTTAGTTACTAGGGAAAGTCATTTTGAAGCATTAGAGAAGTTCTTTCAGAAGATCAGTGAGTACAACCTTTTCCTTATTCCAGGGAAATGCATATTTGAGGTCACTTCAGGTAAGCTACTAGGTCATACCATGAGTCAAAGGCTATCAAGAAGAAGCTTGTGCCCTAGAAGGAAAAGGAAGTCAGAGGATTCTTGGGAAAATCTAGTACATAAGCAGATTTATCGCCAAGTTGACTTCGATTTGTGAACCGATCTTTAAGTTACTTAGGAAGGTTTAACCCGTGGTTTGGAATGAGGATTGTTAGAAGGCATTTGATACCATTAGGGATTACTTGTTACATCCTCCAATGTTGAGGCCACCTTAGGCGAAAAAACATTTGATTTTATACTTAGCAATAAAAGAAAGCTCGGTAGGGGCTATGATGGCACAAGAGGATGATTTTGGGATTGAGTATGTAGTATACTATCTCAGTAAGAAATTCCTCCCTTATGAGTGCAAAATATGTTGGGGTAGACAAGATTTTTCTAGCAATCATATGGGCATCTAAAAAGTTGATACACTACTTTTATTCTTACAGGATACAACCCGTAGCTAAATAAAATCCCCTTAGATACTTACAAGAGGCTCCTTCACTACTAGGAAAAAAAGGAAGATGGTTAATTCTTTTATAGGAATTTGATATAGAATACATCACCAAAAAAAACCATTAAGGGAACAGTGGTAGCAAAATTCCTAACTGGTTAGCCTTTGAAAGGTGAGGAGATGGCCTATAAGTTTCTCAATTAAAACATAATGACCATAATAGTGTAAGGGTGGAAAATGTATTTTGATGAAGCTGTTAACAACAAAGGAGTAGGAGTAGGAGTGATTTTGGTCACCTTAAAGGGAGAAAGGATGCCATTAGCCAAAAAGCTGAGATACAAAGCCACAAATAATTAAGCGGAATATGAAGCTTGCATTTTTGAGTTAGAGGTTCTACTGGCTATAGGAGCAAAATCTACAAAAGTGTTTGGAGATTCATCTCTTATAGTTTACCAAGTAAGGGGTGAATGGTTAGTGAAAGAAGAGCATTTGCTGCCATATCTCAGATATTTAAGGGTTTTGAGTGGTCAGTTTGAGATTTGCACCCTAGGGAGGAAAATTGGTTGGCATATGCCTTAGCAACGTTGGTGTCTATGTGGGATAATCTAAAGGGAGTGCTCATGAACCATACGCTTATTACGAGTTCTAAAAGGCTATGTTTTGAAAAGAAATAAGTCATGGACATTGAGGTGGATGATGGGAAGCCTTGGTATTATGATATTCAAAATTATTTGGAAAAGTTGGTATTCCCTGAGGAAGCAACTAAAAAAGATCAAAGGATGATTCATAAGCTATCAACTCAGTTCACTGCTGTAGAAGGAGCATTTTACAAAAGAAAGCCTAATGGAATTCAATTGAGATGTTTGGACAAAAAGGAAGTGAAGAAGGTAATGGAAGAGGTATATGCAGGAGTATGTGGAGCTCATGTTGGGTTTCGAAATAGTAAATAAAATTCATAGTAGAATAATAAAAACCTACCACGGATCCAAACAATCTAATTGATTCAATAGGAAGAGAAGTGCAACAATTTCCAACCTCTCAAAGTGCACATAAATCATATTACAGGTACGACCTTATGTGAAACGACACCCTTTACCTGTATCCACATTCGAATGCAATGAAGAGAATCTCCTGGGGTGCTAGCTCCCTTCCTTGGCAGCTAAGGTTTGTTTTCTCTCTTAAGTGGCACTACAACTCAGTCTTTTTACTTAAATTAGGGTTTTATATATACATCAATATATATATATAGATAGTTGACCTAACCCTAATTAAAAGAGAGAAAACTTGGGGCCAACTTTTCTTATTAAAATAAGAAATACCTTATTTTTTATTTAAAATAAGAATAATAATATTAATCTTAATCTTTATTATTATTATTATGTATTTCAATTTTTAATTTTTAATTTTTTATTTCCATTTATCACGTTCTCTGTGTGTAACCCAATAGGTTAATATTATATTGGCAGTAGGCCCCAATCCCACCACGGGCCCACAAGTCATAAGCTGCTTCTAGCAAGACATTATGACTACCCAAATAATATGAATATCGATAATTCAATTTTAGCCAAATAGAACATGTTATAATCCCTTTGTCACACAATATCTTGTTTGAACATAAGTCATGGTCCATGTGAAAATTATATAGTCCAAACATATAATTTCTCGATCACTAAGTAAATTGATAATATCAAATGATATTCATTACTTCATCAATTCATTTGAGCACAGCCATGCATTTCTCAGTCTTACTTATCGAGGGGCCCAATAGATATCTCTCTCATAAGAGAGGGACAAATTCCTTCTTGGTTATTAACTATCCTCTGCATGATTCTCTTTAAGTCCAATCATAATCTTTATAATTATCCGATTAAAGATAATATTTGATTACGTCAAAACATAATGTTCATCATTTAGGATATTGTGATAATCTCAGGTCTAAAGATCGATAACATAATTATTATGAGAGCACTAATGACATTTACCCATGTAGTATCTCATTGTAGGTTTATCCAGTACTCTATTCTCTAGCAAGTACTTATAAATTTAATTCATATCATCATATATATAATCATCCCATAATTATCAATCAAATTTATACTAGTCTTTATTTATCATAATTCATTTACTGATAAATTACTAGGGATAGTTAAAATAACATTAGATTGTTATTTACAAACATTATTATAATGTAACATGCCAACAATATAATAACATGAAGAAACCCAATTTTATAAAATGAAATGTGACATTACATAAAGGGCCTAATGTTTGGCCTAGGGCATAACCACTAACAATCTCCCACTTGTACTAGGCCTAATTATATAAGTGTCTAATACCGATGGACCTAGTATGATCATCATGTTTGGGTTGTGGAAGATCCTTTGTAAGTGTATCAGCAATGTTGTCATTTGTTGGTACTTTGCATACCTTGACATCTCCTCTTTCAATGATTTCACGAATGAGATAAAAATGTTTGAGTATCTGTTTGGATCTCTTATGGGATCTGGGCTCTTTAGCCTATGCTATAGCACTATTATTGTCACAACAAAGGTCTATAGGATTTGTGATACTAGGAACTACTCCCAATTCAGCAATGAATTTCTTGATCTATACTACTTCCTTAGCTGCATCTGATGCTGCTATATACTTAGCTTTTGTTGTAGAATCAGTGATAGTGCTTTGTTTAGAACTTTTCTAGCTAATAACACCTCCATTTAACAAAAACACATATTCGGAGTGCGATCTATGGTCATCTTTGTCATATTGGAAGCTTGCATTTATGTAACCATTTACTACTAGCTCATCGTCCAATCCTCCATATACTAAGAATGCATCCTTAGTTCTTCCCAAGTACTTAAAGATATTATTAATAGTTGTCCAGTGACTTTCACCAAGGTTTGACTGGTATCTGCTTGTCATGCTCAATGCATATGAAATGTTTGGTCTAGTATATAATATGGCATACATATAGATCCTATAGCCGAAGCATAAGGAATCATACTCATGCGGTTTTGCTCATTAGATGTCATAAGACATTGAGTCTTGCTAAAAGTAATGCCATGAGACATTGGCAAAAATCTTCTTTTAGAATTTTACATGCTGAACCTATTCAACACCTTGTCTATATAAGTACTTTAACTCAGATCAATTATTCTTTTAGATCTATACCTATAGATTTTAATCCCAAGGATATAAGCAGCTTCACCTAGATCTTTCATTGAAAAAGATTTCCTTAAACAATCTTTGGTCTTTTGTAACATAGGGATATCATTCCCAATGAGTAATATGTCATCGACATATAAGATGAGAAACATTACTGCACTCCTACTAACTTTCTTGTATACACAAGGTTCATCTTCATTTTTTATGAATCCAAACTCTTTGACTGTTTCACCAAAATGAAGATTCCAGCTCCGAGAAGCTTGCTTTAATCCATAAATGGATCTTTACAGCTTGCACACTTTTTTAGAATTCTCAAGATGGATAAACCTTCAATTTGTGTCATATATACATCCTTAAGCAACTTTCCATTAAGAAATGTTGTTTTGATGTTTATTTGCCATATCTCGTAGTCATAATATGCAGCAATGGCAATAAGAATTCTTATTTATTTAAGCATTGAGACTGGTGAAAAAATTTCATCATAGTTAATACCACGAGTTTGCTTGAAACCTTTTGCAACAAGTCTTGCTTTAAAGGTATGTACTTTTCCATCCATGTCAGTTTTCTTCTTGAAAATCCATTTGCACCCAATGGTTTTAATTCCTTCAGGTGGATCAATCAAGTTCCAAACTTGATTGTCATATATGGATTGCATTTTAGATTTCATGGCCTCTAGCCATTTCTCAAAATCTGTACTTGACACAGCATCTTGATAGGTAGTAAGCTCATCTTGATCTATAAACATTACTTCATGACTATCTATTACGAGAAATCCATATCTCTCAATTTGATGTCATGTCTTATTAGATCTGTGCAGTTCTTGTGTAACTTATATAGGTTCCACAACTATTTGTGAAACTTGTTGAGTTTCTATTGATGGTCTAATGCCATCTTGTGGTTTTTGAACTTCTTCAAGTTCTATTTTACTCCCACTGGTTCTTTTAGAAATAAATTATTTTTCTAGAAAGATACCATTTCGAGTAACAAACACTTTATTCTCAGAGGGATTGTAAAAGTAATACCTTTTAGTTTATTTAGGCTATCCCACAAAAAGGCATTTATTAGATTTAGGTGCTAATATATCTGAGACTTATCAATTGACATAAGCCTCACATCCCCAAATCTTTAGAAAAGACAAACTAGGAATTCTCTCAGTCCATATCCCATATGGTGTCTTTTCAACCACTTTAGTTGGAACTCAGTTCAGAATGAATGTAGTTGTTTCTAATACATAGCCCCAAAAGGATAAAGGAAGATTTGTTTGACTCATCATTGATTGAACTATATCTAATAAAGTTTGATTCCTTCTTTCCGAAACACTATTCCATTATGGCATCCCTGGTGGAGTTAATTGTGAAATAATTCCACAATTTCTTAGATGATCATCAAACTCTTGGCTCAAGTATTCACCACCCCGATCAGATCGCAGTGCTTTAATAGTTTTACCAAGTTGATTTTGAACTTTATTTTGAAAGGTTCTGAACATTTCAAATGAATCATGTTTATGTTTCATTAGATAGATATAGCCATATCTACTAAAATCATCAGTGAAAGTAATGAAGCACTAAAATCCTTCCCTAGCATTTATACTTAATGGGCCACATACATCAATGTGTATAAGGCCTAATAAATTGGTGGCCCTTTCACTATGTCTAGTGAATGGATATTTTTTCATCTTGTCTAATAAACAAGATTTACAATTTTCAAATGATCTAAAATCAAATGATTCCAACAGTCCATCTTGATGGAGTTTTGATATGCGTTTCTCATTTATATGACCAAGTCAACAATGCTATAAATATGTTTTATTCAAATCATTGGGTTTGGATTTCTTTGTAGTTATGTTATCTATATCCTGATTGTTGGATTTTTCTAGATTTAAGACGTAAAGGCCACTATATAAATCAACAATACAATAAAGCATATCATCATAATAAACAGAACATTTCTTATTCTTAATAAGAAAATAAAAACCTTCATCATCCAAATAAGAAACTAAAATAATATTCCTACTCAAATTAGGAACATAAAAGTAATTGTTCAAGACTAATAAAAGCCCATTGGGCAAAGTCAAATTATAAGTCCCTACGGCTAAAGCAGCAACTCTTGCTCCGTTTCTAACTCATAGGTCCACTTCACACTTTTTCAGTTGCCTAATCTTTTTAAGTCCCTGCACATTTGTACAAATATGAGAACCACATCCAGTATCTAATATCCAGGAAGTAGAAGTAGATAAATTAATTTCTATAACATAAATACCTAAAGATATAGTCTCACTACTCTTCTTCTTCTTCAATTCTTCCAAGTAGAGCTTGCAATTCCTTTTCCAATGATTAGATTCATTACAATGGAAGCAAACTTCCTCTTTTGGAGCTTTTACCTTGGGTTTGTATTTAGCTTCTGCCTTAGGCTTACCAGCAACTTTTGCCTTAGCCTTACCTTTTCCCTTATTTTTCATCCCCTTTCCTTTATTAACCATAAGAATATGATTGGGCCTTTTTGTAATGCTTTGTTCAACTATCTTAAGCATCACACGCAGCTTAGGAATGGATTTCTCCATATTATCCATATTATAGTTCATAACAAATTGGTTATAACTATGAGGCAGTGAATTAAGGATCAAATTTGTGGCTAGGCCTAATGTGAGGGAAAATCCAATCTTTTCAAGGTTATCAATATAGCCTTTCATTTTCAAAATATGAGCACTTATTGACGCACCTTCAACCATTTTATAAGCATGCAAATGGTAATCTCATACCTGTCTTGCCTTGCTTATTGTTGGAATGTTTGTTTGAGATGATTACTCAACTCATAAGCCTCTAAATGCTCTAAATCCTTCTGAAGTTCTAGCCATAGTGTTGCTAACATAAGATATCCCACATCAATAGAATCATCAGCATGTTTTTTTTATTTGTCCTTAACTTCCTTTTGGGCATCAGTAGGCGGGATAGGAGGAACAAGCTCATCAAGCACATATAGCTTCCTTTCTTGCTTGAGAACAATTCTCATGTTTCTAAACTAGTCAAGGAAATTAGTGCCATCTTCTTTTAGTTTGTCCTTCTCAAGGATTGATTACAGTAATAGTGTGGAAGTGTTATTTAAAGCCATTGATCTACCAATATGCAAAATAAATATTAAAATTAGTACCAATTTAATTTTAGGGTATTTCTTAAAAATCCCACTAAAATATTCACCCTCAATGTTAATTACAACAATTGTAATGTTTTAGTGGGCTAAGATCCATATTTCACTTAATTCTAAGTTAGCTTTGGCATGATGCTTAAAATCAATTTATTTAGGTAGATAACTCTTTATTAATTACATCTCATATAACTCTTAGATTCATTATGGGATTTTTGACATCATATGTCCCAGCATGTTATAATCCCATCTAATGCCTTGGGCCCAAAACCATTTTGATGGCCTAATTAAGTCTAACCATTACAAACATATGGGTAACACCATTACCCATCCTATCTTACTATGATAACCTAATGTACTTCACTTTGGCAGAACCTATATTATGGTGATCATAGTCTTGACAGGTGTTATAATTATAGGTGGCATAAGACTTAAAATTTTGGTGATGGAATTTTAAATTTTAAGTTATGATGTCTATTTATTTACATATCATGCATCATCCCATACATGGCATCTCATACACATATATAATCATTCATCGCATCACATATTGATATAATATGCATAATATATAAAATGTTTCATAGCATGTCCAAAACTATATAATCTTCATAAGTCAATATGAAGATCAAAGGTCAATCCTAGGTGAAATTACATAAACTTATCTTGATCAATAGCTTCCACTTTGTACCTCTATCATCATGGAATTGGATTGATCCCCTTCATGGTCTTCATGAAATTCCTTTGTCTTCATTACAATAATGAAATAAAATATTCTATAGAAACTAATAGTAAAATAAAATTACAACAAAAGAACGACACGCAGGTCGTATTTAAAATTACAAACTCATAAAATGAAAATAAAATAAACACCATTACAAGGGTCTCAATTGGCCATGCTATACACTATGCAAAGACATCATACATACATACATGAATTAAAATCAAGTCATCTCATATCAAACTCAATTAATTACATAAAATTGATGTATTAAAATCGGCGAATAATAACATTAACGATATATTAGGCACTACGATTAGAAAACATGGCAATCCCGCTATACATTATTGTTCATATTAACATTTATCAATTTCGTAGCCTATATACATTATATCATAAAAATCAATCGATTAATTACATTTATATCTTATATAAATAGACCAATTTCGTTCATATCCCATATAAATAAATTAATATAAATGATTATAACAGTTACTAACTTATCATGCATCAACATACAATTTGTTCATATCACATAAAATCAATTTTGCACACATCACATACATACAAATTATGTAATTGAATCAATTGAACTCGCAAGTGGCTCTAATACCTCTATTGGGTGTCGAAATAGTAAATAAAATTCACATCAAAACAATAGAAACCACCACGGATCCAAGTGATCCAATTGATTCAATAGGAAGAGAAGTGTAATGATTACCAACCTCTCGAAGCACAGATAAATCAAATTGCAGGTACGACCTCACACAAAATGACACCCTTTACCGGTATCCACACCCAAATGTAATGAATAGAATCGCCCAAGGTGCTAGCTCCCTTCTTTGGAAGCTAGGATTTGTTTTCTCTATTTAGTGGCAGCTACAATTGACTCTTTATGCTTAAATTAAAGTTATATATATATATATATATATAGTTGACCTAACCCTAATTAAAAGAGAGAAAACTTCGGTCCCATTTTTCTTATTAAAATAAGAAATACCTTATTTCTTATTTAAAATAAGAATAATATTAATATTAATATTAATCTTAAATATTATTATTATTATTATTATTATTATTATGTATTTCAAATTTTAATATATCACAAAATAAATTTCGAAATGCTTGAATTAACCTTTAGTCAATTCATCATATTTTATATGTGCTACCCAATAGGTTCATATTATATTGGCAGTAGGCCCCAATCCCATCACAGGCCTACAAGTCAAAAGTGGCCTCTAGCAAGACATTATGACTACCCAAATAATATGAATATCCATAATTCAATTTTAACCTAATAGAACATGTTATAATCCCTTTATCACACGATATCTTGTTTGAACATAAGTCATAGTCCATCTCAAACTTTTACTGTCCAAACATATAATTTCTCTATCACTAAGTAAATTGATAATATCAAATGATATTGATCACTTCATCAATTCATTTGAGCACGCCCATACATTTCTCAGTCTTACTTATTGAGGGGCCCAATAGATATCTCTCTCATAAGAGAGGGACAAATTCCTTCTTGATTATTCACTATCCTCTGCATGATTCTCATTATGTCCATTTATAATCTTTGTAATTATCTGATTAAAGATAATGTTTGATTATGTCAAAACATAATGTTCGTCATGTAGGACACTGTCATAATCTCAAGTCTAAGGATCAATAACATAACTATTATGAGATCACTAATAACATTAACCCATGTAGTATCTCATTGCGGGTCTATCCAGTACTCTATTCTCTAACAAGTACTTATAATTTTAATTCATATCACCATATGTATAATCATCCCATGATTATAAATCAAATTTATACTAGTCTTTATTTATCATTATTCATTTAATGATAAATTACTAGGGATAGTCAAAATAACATTAAAATATTATTTACAAACATTATTATAACGTTTATATGAGCTTGAAAAGCTTATGAATATTGTGTTTTTAAGTTTATTTTTGTTGAGTATAATGTTTAATATTTTGAAATTTTATATGTATTTTGTTGCTTTTATGTGTTTTGGGTGCTTGTGGGTGTTTTATTTGCTTTATAAGAGAAAGGGAATGGTTTGGAGCTTAAAGGACATCATTTGGAGAAAAAGGTGAAAAGTTAGGACTACAAAAGCTAGTGTCATGAGGGCGACAATGAAAAGAGCTCGCAACAACATGCGCAGGAGAGAATAGCCAGTAAATTATGAAGGAATTGCGAGTAAGGCCAAGGCGCACCATGTCGCGAGCGCAACAGGGGTTGCGAGCACGACCAAAAGCGGTTAAGGAAGGACTTGAATGTGAAGAGTTGCATTTTTTCATCAACACTTACAACCTTTTAGAAGAAGCACTTGAAGGGACATCTCTTTTTAGAGATGTATATATATTACTTTAAATAGGATTGAGAGGGATGATGATTAGATTTGAATTTACAACTAAAGAACAATAGTTTAAGCATTTTAATTTTAGTTTAATTTTCATGATTTGAAGAGATGGCAAGCAAGGAAGAAGATATATTTAGTGAATTGAAAAAGGGTTGAGAGATCCCCTTCTTTTATTTCTAATTTTACTTCTTCTTTGTAATCTTTAAATGAGTTTTACTTGGCACTTGAATTATTTGAATGAATATCTTTTTTCCATTTATATTATTAGTCTTTGAATGTGGAATTTTCTATTAGTATAATTTGCATTTTAATTATAAGTTAAAGGAGGATTGAGTGGTTTATTTTAACTTACATCTAATAGAAATTTATTATCAAAGCATAGTTTGAGAGATCATATGGGGAGATAATTGCTATAGGTTGGTGAATAATCTTAAAATGTGTAATTAAGAATCAATTAGTTCATTAAAGAGAGTTAAGGATTAGCATCTTAATTGCATGTTCTAGGCATTCTAATTCATGTCAAGAGAGTGGAATAGAAATATATTCCAATTTGGCTTACTGATAAGTGTAACACCTAATCTCTTAACCAATCATAAACATCAATCATCATTGTACCTAATAGAGATCAAGCAGAAATACTAATAATAGTAATAATAACACAGGCCATGATTACATGCCACAACAAATAAATCAACTTATAAAGAATAAGGCCTAACACAGTTGGCCAACAATACATAATGACATCCTCAGCACAACTGGAACCTGCCCGATCTTCTCTTTGATTGTGATCAAGCTGCTGTAGCTAACGACCATGCTAAGCTATAAAGCTTAGTGGGGAACAAAACTCTACGGACAAGATCTTACCAAAATATATCATCAATACATTACAACCTACATAGCTACAATAATATATGTCTACGGCATTAATCATTTCATAATTACCTTTCGGAGGAGTTTTTAACCTCAACAATACCAGTATACTTATAGTGGTGTAGAGCATAGCATAAACTTGGCTAGTTCCCAAAGACTTTTAATTTACCTTAATAACTAAATCTCATACTTGGTAAACTAGCATAATTTATAGACATCTTAATCCTTTCATTCATGAACTCCGACATCATTATTACTGATGGTACAACCCACAATCATATGCATTTAATCCCATTAGTTACATGAAATATGCATTTGATGTGCATTTACAATATAAGAAGTGCATGTGTCAGGTAGCTTCTAAAAAAATATCGCTAGGTATGATTACTTCGTATATATCATACAATCATAATTATGAAATACAATTATAACTCACAACTTCCGTTCACCACCATGTATTCCTTAATATTGTCTTATTATGGCAACTAAATGTCAACAAACATCATATTATGTCATACACCATACTTTGGCTTATATCATAGTTATTGGAGTGCACAAATAGATGTAAACACATATAGGTATTGACTAATTAGCTTTGCATGCAATCACAGAGAATAGCCTTACATGTCATGACTACTGCGAAGGTCCAATTATTACATACATACATTTATAAATCCCAAAGCATGAGAAATTTATTGTATATGCTATAACCCAAATAGTTTTTATTATAATATTGTGCGCATTCTTTCATGGCATGGCAATTTAAATCTCAAAGAAATACATTTTGATAACTTCATTTCATCGAAACAATTTATAGCCAAAAGAAATCATGATAAGCAATATAATAAGCCATTTTATCATCTTTAATAGCTTGCCTAAGTACTAGTTCAAAGGGTGGATAACGGGAGCAATGGATACCTGAAGGTATCAAACTATGGATATCCGAAAATATCAAACAATGGACCCAAACGGGGTCAAACAATGGTTCCAACAAGGAACAAACTATAAATCCTAAAAGGGCCGAACGATGGTTCCATTATGGAACAAGACCCAAACGGGGTCAACAATGGCAGCTGCAACTATATCCCTTTAGGCATGCCTATCTAATCCAAAACTAAACTAAGACCTGCAGGATTAACTACTTCAAGAACGTCTTTGATTTAACATATTATTCTTTATTTAGTACATCATTTGGCAGAAAGCCTTATTTCATAAAAGAATGCATATCATTCTAATCATATTTACATATTGAGCTATAGGCTCCAGTATATATAGATTCTATCATATGATCACATAGTTGCATCAAGTTTCATTCATTCATATCATAATAGTTGCATGATTATGCAAATATAATAAAATATAACATTTCATTGACCTATCTCGTCATAAATAATGTTATGCATGGTTTCCATAAGGTAACATGAAAATATGGATCTTGCTACTAAAAGTCTTCATAGAATCATATGCATGTCCCCACACACATATATTCATATACATAAATGCATCTTGAATCATAGCAATTCATTCTTTTATTTTTCATATTTGTTCACATATATAAATCCAGCTACTCATCATAGTACATTCACGTCAACTACACAATGAAACTTACAAGACTCATGGATCGGTCTCAATGACATACTTGGTTGTTGTTTGCTATGAGCAGCTTCCATACAATATCATAAAATTCATATCGATACTTAATTACTTGAATAAAATTTAAACATCTCAGGACCAATATAATAAGATGAACAGTTATTTCCTTCCTAAGGTCAATACCTGTTTTTAATTAACTCTTTAGTTTACTTTTATAGTCTATTAGATCAGGAACGACAAGTTATCTCTTCTAACCAGTTCATACTTGTTTCATTAATCTTACTAATACTCCTTCATCATATAACATATTATTCCCTGGTAAGCTATGTATGATTATTTCATCTCATGTTTACCTCCCCTCCCCCTCATAGGGTATAGGACAACTAGGTAAGTATATTTCTTTATATCAAGGCTAATCATTAATCCTCGTTATGACTTGAAGGATAATTAAACTTCTATTATTTTATCATCAAGTGTTACATAGTATTCCCTATTTCTTAGCTTAGACATGCGACTTTACTACCATCCTCTTATGGTTACTAGTGTCATACCCTAATACCGACTTCCATTCAAAACATTTATCATGCCTTCAGCCACCATACCTCTCAAGAATCATTCATCAACATATCTTCATAGTAATTTCATGAAATTATAACATTACTATTATTACGGTCACATATCTAAGTAAGTTGTAATTAACACTACTTGATAAACTTACCATGATCACTTTACCTTAATCGTTATGGCTTGAAAATAAAAGCATAGCATAAAACAATCACATATTACCTCTAAGGAACATATTCATTAAATATGCCTATTAGGTTGCATTAAAAGGGTTGATTAGAATTATAAAGAGTGTTGTCTTAGTCGATAATAATGTGGAAGTGATTTGTGAGATAATTGGAACAAATGTCCAAAATAGAGAAATGAAGGGCAGTGGACTAGTACGTGGTTGTGTGCCTCACAATCTTTAAAGCTTGCTTGACCACGTACTTCACAAGCTTTAAGGCTTGCATGGCCGTGTGCCTTACAAGCTTTAAAGCTTGCATAACCACGTACTTCACAAGCTTTAAGGCTTGCGTCGTCGTGTGCCTCACAAGCTTTAAGGCTTGCGTGACCACGTGCTTCACAAGCTTTAAGGCTTACATGGCCATGTGCCTCACAAGCTTTAAACCATGCGTGACCACATGCTTCACAAGATTTAAGGCTTGTGTGGTTGTGTGCCTCACAAGATTTAAAGCTTGCATGACCACGTGTTGCAAGCCTTCAAGCTTGAATGGCCGCACACTGCTAATGTTCAAGGATCCGTATCGCTTCAATAAGAACATAATGACTTCATAGGCCAAAACATCTTACCAAAAACTCATCTTAACCAAATATCTTTCATTAACCATCTTTAAATTCCTCTAGAGAACCAAAGAATTCAAGTAATAAAACCCTAGTTTCTATAGAACATCTACAGGCAACAATGAAAATCACGATACTCCCATACCTCATTGAAGATTCAACTTTTTCTTTGGTCCTATTGATCCATCTCCTTTGCTCATAAGTTCTTCCTTCTTCTTCACTTGATTTATCCACTTCTCTTTCCTCCTTTAATGTTAGCTCACAAATCCTAGCTCCCTTGCTCCAAACTGTAACCATAAAGAGAGAGAGAGAGAGATCCCTCAAAATGCCCATCTCCATCTCTGCCAAAAACCCTAATTTATAGTGGGATAAATATCTCACCAAGGGAAATCCCCACTATACCCTTATACACAATTAACCCCCATTATTTCAATTTCTTTCAACTTAACCCTAAGACTTTCTAATTCACTTCAATTATATCCTTTTCTTTAATTATAATTTAACTTAACTCATATACTTACATACTGAAATTACCAAAATACCCCTCTTGGGACTTAGCCTCAATAATTGCAAAATAATCTAATTTGCCTTAATTAACGATGGTCCTCATTAATTAACAATAATCCGATTAGGGTTATGATTGGGCCCTTACAAATCACTCCTCCTTAAAAGAATTTCGTCCTCAAAATTCAAAACTTGTAATCTTTATCTTTATTGCTAGCTATTCTTAACTATGCTTTAGCTATAAAGAACTATAACCATAAGCATTCTCTGTATCCATAATAATCTAATCCATCTATGATCTTTGGTATCTGTCTCTAATTTCCAGATACTCTTATACTCATTGTATTTCTTATCCTGAGTATCTTAATAATCTTAACATCTTGCATTATCATATATGCCAAAGATCAAGTTCTCTTCTAGTCATATGAACTTTTCCTCGAACAGCTTAATAAATAATCAAGACATACTTATAATCAATCTTATGCTATACCTCAATCATAAAACATTAAGACATTTAAGTTCTTCCAATACCAGGAGGTAAGAGATATTGATAATTCCTCAGATATCATCTCACAATCTCTTCCAAAATCTTGCTAATGGTCCAATATATCAATCATAGGCCAAACACCTAACATAATCATCAAAATGTATTCCATTAACAATAACACCATGGTCTAGACCAATATCATCTTAATCTTCTAGAATAGTTCCTTAATTCCTTATTGCCCAGAAAAGACTCAACCTGGGCTCTAATACCACTAACTGTAACACCTAATCTCTTAACCAAGAATAAACATCAATCATCATTATACCTAATAGAGATCAAGCATAAATACTAATAATAGTAATAAAAACACAGGCCATGATTACATGCCACAACAAATAAATCAACTTATAAAGAATAAGGCCTAACACAGTTAGCCAACAATACATAATGACATCCTCAACACAACTGGAACCTCCCCGATCTTCTCTTTGATGGTGATCAAGCTGCTATAGCTAACGACCAATGTGGAGCTTATCCAAAAACCTACATGGATAAACAAATCCGTGCTAAGCTATAAAGCTTAGTGGGGAACAAAACTCTACGGACAAGATCTTACCAAAATATATCATCAATACATTACAACCTACATAGCTACAATAATATATGTCTACGGCATTAATCATTTCATAATTACCTTTCGGAGGAGTTTTTAACCTCAACAATACCAGTATACTTATAGTGGTGTAGAGCATAGCATAAACTTGGCTAGTTCCCAAAGACTTTTAATTTACCTTAATAACTAAATCTCATACTTGGTAAACTAGCATAATTTATAGACATCTTAATCCTTTCATTCATGAACTCCGACATCATTATTACTGATGGTACAACCCACAATCATATGCATTTAATCCCATTAGTTACATGAAATATGCATTTGATGTGCATTTACAATATAAGAAGTGCATGTGTCAGGTAGCTTCTAAAAAAATATCGCTAGGTATGATTACTTCGTATATATCATACAATCATAATTATGAAATACAATTATAACTCACAACTTCTGTTCACCACCATCTATTCCTTAATACTGTCTTATTATGGCAACTAAATGTCAACAAACATCATATTATGTCATACAATGTCCTTTGGCTTATATCATAGTTATTGGAGTGCACAAATAGATGTAAACACATATAGGTATTGACTAATTAGCTTTGCATGCAATCACAGAGAACAGCCTTACATGTCATGATTACCTCGAAGGTCTAATTATTACATTCATACGTTTATAAATTCGAAAGCATGAGAAATTTATTGTATATGTTATAACCCAAACAGTTCGTATTATAATATTGTGCGTATTCTTTCATGGCATGGCAATTTAAATCTCAAAGATATACATTCTGATAACTTCATTTCATCAAAACAATTTATAGCCAAAAGAAATCATGATAAGCAATATAATAGGCCATTCATCATGCTCGCAATACGTAAGTGAAGAATTAATGTATGTTTTGCTTTATCTTGTGTACATTTTATCATCTTTAATAGCCTGCCTAAGTACTAGTTCATAGGGTGGATAACGGAAGTAATGGATATCCGAAGGTATCAAACTATGGATATCTGAAGATATCAAATAATGGACCCAAACGGGGTCAAACAATGGTTCCAACAAGGAACAAACTATAGACCTAAAAGGGCCAAATGATGGTTCCATTAAGGAACAAGACCCAAAAAGGGTCAACTATGGCAGCTGCAACTATATCCCTTTAGGCATGCCTATCTAATCCACAACTGAACTAAGACCCGCAGGCTTAACCACTTTAAGAACGTCTTTAATTTAACATATTATTCCTTATTTAGTACATCATTTGGCTGAAAGCCTCATTTCAGAAAATAATGCATATCATTCTAATCATATTTACATATTGAGCTATAGGCTCCAGTATATATGGATGCTATCATATGATCACATAGTTGCATCAAGTTTCGTTCATTCATATCATAATAGTTGTATGATTATGCAAACATAATAAAATATAACATTTCATTGACCTATCTCGTCATAAACAATGTTATGCATGGTTTCCATAAGGCAACATGAAAATATGGATCTTGCTACTAAAAGTTTTCATATAATCATATGCATGTCCCCACACACATATATTCATATACATAAATGCTTCTTGAATCATGGCAATTCATTCTTTTATTTTTCATATTTTTTCACATATATAAATCTAAATATTCATCATAGTACATTCACATCAATTGCACAATGAAACTTACAAGACTCATGGATCGGTCTCAATGACATACCTGGTTGTTGTTTGCCGTGAGTAGCTTCCATACAATATCATAGAATTCATATAGATACTTAATTACTTCAATAACATTTAAACATCTCAGGACCAATATAATAAGATGAACAGTTATTTCCTAATTAAGGTCAATACTTGTTCTTAATTAACTCTTTAGTTTACTTTTATAGTCTATTAGATCAGGAACGACAGGTTATCTCTCCTAACCGGTTCATACTTGTTTCATTCATCTTACTAATACTCTTTCATCATATAACATATTATTCCTTGGTAAGCTATGTATGATTATTTTAACTTATGTTTACCCCCCCCCCCCTCATAGGGTATAGGACAACTAGGTCAGTATATTTCTTTATATCAAGGCTAATCATTAATCCCTGGTATGACTTGAAACATAATCAAACTTTTATTATTTTATAATCAAGTGTTACATATTATTCCCTATTTCTTAGCTTAGACATGTGACTTTACTACCATCCTCTTACGGTTACTAGTGTCATATCCTAATACCGACTTCCATTCAAAACATTTATCATGCCTTCAGCCACCATACCTCACAAGAATCATTCATCAACATATCTTCATAGTAATTTCATGGAATTATAACATTACTATTATTACGGTCACATATCGAAGTAAGTTGTAATTAGCACTACTTGATAAACTTACCATGATCACTTTACCTTAATCGTTATGGCTTGAAAATAAAAGCATAGTATAAAACAATCATATATTACCTCTAATGAACATACTCACTATATATTCCTATTAGGTTGCATCAAAAGGGTTGATTATGATTATAATGAGTGTTGGCTTAGTCGATAATAATGTGGAAGTGATTTGTGAGATAATTGCAACAAATGTGCAAAATAGAGAAATGAAGGGCAGTGGACTAGTACATGGTCGTGTGCCTCACAAGCTTTAAAGCTTGTGTGACCATGTGCTTCACAAGCTTTAAGGCTTGCATGGCTGTGTGCCTCACAAGCTTTAAAGATTGCATGACTACGTGCTTCACAAGCTTTAAGGCTTGCGTGGCCATGTGCCTCACAAGCTTTAAAGCTTGCGTGACCATGTGCTTCATAAGCTTTAAGGCTTGCATGGCCATGTGCCTCACAAGCTTTAAAGCTTGCATGACCACGTTCTTCATAAGATTTAAGGCTTTCGTGGTTGTGTGCCTCACAAGCTTTAAAGCTTACGTGACCATGTGCTGCAAGCCTTCAAGCTTTAGTGGTCGCGCACTGCTAGGGTTCAAGGATCCGTATCGCTTCAATAAGAACATATTGACTTCATAGGCCAAAACATCTTACCAAACACTCATCTTAACCAAATATCTTTCATTAAACATCTTTAACTTCCTCTAGAAAACAAAAAAATTTAGATAATAAAACCCTAGTTTCTATAGAACATCTACAGACAACAATGAAAATCACGATACTCCCATACCTCATTGAAGATTCAACTTTTTCTTTGGTCCTCTTGATCCATCTCCTTTGCTCATAAGTTCTTCCTTCTTGTTCACTTGATCTATCCACTTTTCTTTTCTCCTTTGATGTTAGCTCACAAATCCTAGCTCCCTTTCTCCAAACCATAACCATAAAGAGAGAGATAGAGATAGAGAGAGAGATCCCTCAAAATGCCCATCTCTATCTCTCCCAAAAACCCTAATTTATAGTGGGATAAATATCTCACCAAGGGAAATCCCCACTATACCCTTATACACAATTAACCCCCATTATTTCAATTTCTTTCAACTTAACCCCAAGACTTTCTAATTCACTTCAATTATATCCTTTTCTTCAATTATAATTTAACTTAACTCATATACTTACATGCTGAAATTATCAAAATATCCCTCTTGGGACTTAGCCTCAATAATTACAAAATAATCTAATTTTGCCTTAATTAACGATGGTCCTCATTAATTAACAATAATTCGATTAAGGTCATAATTGGGTCCTTACAATAAGATTATAATTATTAATTGAAATAATGGATTCAAGTGCATGATTATTAGATTTTCATTACGTATATTGTCTTCTTTGATTATATTTAATTAAGACTTAATTAACTTACATGATATAGTAGTTTAGAGTTAATTACAATTTACAAACATTGTAAACAAAATTAAAATTAAGTAGTAATAGTGAATAATATCAATTAACATTCCTCATGGGATCGATATCTAAAGTACTATAATTCGTACACCATATACTTGCGGTATTAATGCTTATAGATATAGCATAACAAGTTTTTGGTGTCATTGCCGGGCAATTGTATGATTGAATTATTACATTATGAATCTTGATTTAAGATTTTGGATTATGATATTTAATTTGTTTTTATTTGTTTATTTTATTGTGTATTTTAAGGATTTAACAGTTAATGCCTCACACAAGGAGTTCGCAAGAAGATCTTGAACCATTGAATCTAGAGATAGAGAGATTTATTTCAAGTAACCGTAAATCCAACAAGAAGAAAAATAGGACTAAGAGATTGACCATGGCTGATGAATAGAATCCACTGCGGCTGATGGATTTTGCCATGCCGGCATTGAGTGGGGCTCAACAAGGGATGGTAAGACCCATGATAAATGCTAATCAATTTGAGATTAAACCATCTCTTTTACAAATGATTCAAAATAGCATTCAATTATGTGGTTTGGAAAATGAGGATCCTATTGCTCATTTGGAAAATTTATTAGAAGTATGTGATACCTTTAAAATAAATAGAGTTTCGGTGGATGCAATTAAGCTTAGGTTTTTTCCTTTCACATTGAAGGATAAAGCAAAGGCTTGGTTGAATTCCCTAACTAGGGGGTCTATAACAACTTGGGATCAATTAGCCCAAGCATTTTTATCTAAGTACTTCCCCTAGCCAAAACTGCAAAGATTATAGAGGATATCACTACTTTTGTTTAACATGATAGTGAATCTTTATATGAAGCATGGGAGAGGTTTAAAGAGTTGCAGAGAAGTTGTCCACACCACAATCTTCCAAGGGAGTTGTTGATGTAAATGTTTTATAATGGGGAGAATCCAACCACTAGAGGCACAATAAATGTTGCAGGTGGTGGCTCTCTTATGAGGAAGACAACGGAGGCTGCATTCGAGTTGTTGGAGGAAATATCCATAAACAATTACATGTGGCCAACTGAAAGAGCAAGGGAACCAAGTAATTCAAATGCTAGGGTGGTACATTCGGTAGATTTAGTAGTAGCTTTGCAAGCCAAGGTTGAGAATTTGACATAGAAAATTAATAGCCTAGGTATAGGAAGTGGTCCACAAAGTGGGTGTAACATATGTGGACAACTAGATCATGGAAGTGAGGGGTGTAATTTGGGTATGGCTAGTATAGAAGAACAAGTGAGTTTCGTCCAAGGGCAAGGACGAGCAAACCCGTACTCAAACACTTATAACCCCGGTTGGAGGAACCATTCTAATTTTTCCTGGGGTAATAGTAGCAACCAAAATAGAAGTGTGGGGTTTCAACAACCTCAAGATAGGTTTGGAGCCTTAAAAGTTAAGATGGATAAGTTTTTGGAGGGAATTAATATGAAGTTTAGTGCTCAAGAGGAGACCCAAAAGAGGCTGAAAACTAAGTTTGATCAAATAATAAAGAATCAAGCCTCCTCCATTTATAATTTGAAAGTTTAATTGGGTCAAATTGCCAAGGCTCTTCCGTCACGATTACAAGGAAATTTACCAATTAATACGGAGGATAACCCAAGAGAACATTTTAAGGAGATAAATTTGAGGTTAGAGAAATCTTATACTAATGAATTTGTTTCTAGTAACAAGACTGATAATGTGCAGAAAAGCAATAGGCAGGATAAGCCTCCCATTGTGAGCGCGACCCCTATCGCGAGCACGATAGAGAAGGGAGTAGCATCTCTCGTGAGTGAAGAACCTATCACGAGTGCACCAGTTACAAAAGAATTGCCTTCTGTCATGACCACGACACCAGTTACGAGTTTGACAAATGGGGATCCACTAGAAAAAATGCTGAAAGTGTTTCAACCTCAACCACCATTTCCACAATGCTTGAAACAGGAAAACCAAGATAAGCAATTACAATCTTTTCTTGATAAGTTGAAGCATGTGCATATTAATTTGAATTTTGTTAAAGCTATAACACAAATTCCTAATTATGAAAAATTTCTAAAAGATTTAATTGCTAAGAAAAGGAGTTGGAAAGATGTGTCTACCGTTGAATTGACAGAGGCCTATAGTTCCATTATTATGAATAACTTGCCTACTAAATTGAAAGATAATGGTAGTTTTACAATTCCATGCATTTTAGGGGATGTTAAGTTTCCCAAATTTTTATGTGACTTGGGAGCTAGCATAAATCTTATGTCATTAACTATTTTCAAAAAGTTAGGATTAGATTATGTTAAACCTACTTCAATGGTTTTATAATTAGCTGACCAATCAATTAAGAAACCTTATGGCACAGTGAAGGATATGCTAGTGAAAGTTGATAACTTCATTTTGCCTGTTGATTTCTTTATTTTAGACTTTACATATGATGTGAAGTGCCCATTGATATTAGGGAGACCTTTTATGAGAACTAGTTAGGCATTGGTTGATGTCTTTGATGGTACTTTAATTTTAAGAGTGGGGGGACGATAGTGTAGAGTATCACATGGATAGAGCATTAAGATACCCCATGGATGCAAATGTATGCATGAAAATAGATGTCATAAATGCTTGTGTTGCAGCAGTTTTTGATGAAGAAGTTGAGAGGAGGTGATTATTAAGGAAGAAGTTAGTGGAGAGGAAGAGCAAGAGAGTGCAAGGCCAGAATGCTTATATCGAAATTAGGCACCTATACCACCTTTGATAATGAGCCCTCCTATGGTAGAGTTGAAATAACTACCCAGTCATTGGAGGTATGCATTCCTTGGTTTAAACCACACTTTACCTATCATTGTGTCTAGTAAACTCACTAGTAATCAGGAAGCTTTGTTTGTATAGGTGGTTAGAAAGAGAATAAAGAGCATAGGTTGGCAAATTTTAGATTTAAAAGAAATTATTCCTAACGTTGTCATGCATAGGATTAACATGATAGATGAATGTCAACCTAAGGTGGATAGGCAAAGGAGACTTAACCTGAATATGAAGGAGGTAGTTAAGAAAAAGGTCATTAAGTTGCTAGATGCTACGATTATTTATCCAATTTCGGATAGTGCTTGGGTGAGTCTAATACATTGTGTACCTAAGAAAGGAGGTATGACGGTAGTTAGAAATGAGAGTGAAGATTTGATTCCTACTAGAACCACCACAGGTTGGAGGGTTAGCATTGACTATAGGAAGTTAAATTCAGCCACTAGGAAGGATCATTTTCCCTTACCCTTCATTGATTAAATGTTGGAAAAGGTAGCTGTACACTCTCATTATTGTTTTTTGGATGGGTATTCAAGGTATTTTCAAATTTTTATATATCCTAGTGACCAGGACAAGACTACATTTACCTGTCCTTATGGGACATTTGCCTATAGATGTATGTCTTATGGGTTATGTAATGCACCAGCAACTTTTCAAAGGTGCATGACCTTTATTTTTAGGAAAATAATTGAGGACATCATGAAAGTTTTCATGGATGATTTTTCTGTCTATGGTGACTCATCTGAGTTGTGTTTAAATAATTTGGATAGAGTGTTGGCTAGGTGCGAGGAGACTAACCTAGTACTTAATTGGGAAAATGCCACTTTATGGTTAAAGAGGGTTTAGTTTTAGGCCATAAGATTTCAAGTTGAGGCATTGAAGTGGATAGAGCGAAGATTGAGTTAATAAAGAAGTTACCTCCACTGACTACACTTAATGGCATTAGATCATTCTTA
The DNA here is from genome assembly GCA_037975025.1 of Excoecaria agallocha. Classification (NCBI taxonomy): domain Eukaryota; kingdom Viridiplantae; phylum Streptophyta; class Magnoliopsida; order Malpighiales; family Euphorbiaceae; genus Excoecaria; species Excoecaria agallocha. Next base: position 26,271,316 of record CM075815.1, read on the forward strand.
GGTGATGCTTGTTTTTATTGAAGGTTTATTAAGGATTTTTCATTAATAGCTAAACCTTTAACTAATTTGTTGGTCAAGGAGGTGCCTTTTGAATTTTCTGATGAATGTATGCATGCTTTTAATACTTTAAAGGAAGCCCTTATAAGTGCACCCATAATCACTTCTCCTAATTGGGAACTACCTTTTGAGATTATGTGCGATGCTAGTGACTTAGCAGTAGGATGTGTGTTGGGTCAAAGAATTGGAAAGCATTTGCATGTGATTTACTATGCTACCCATACATTATCACCGCCTTAAGTGAATTACACTACCACTAAAAAAGAAATGTTGGCTATTGTTTATGCATGTGATAAGTTTATGTCTTATTTTTTAGGATCTAAAGTCATAATCTATACAGATGATGCAGCTTTAAGATATTTGTTTGCTAAAAAATATCTTAAACCTAGGTTAATTCGTTGGGTTCTTTTATTGCAAGAATTTGATCTTGAAATTAAAGACAATAAGGGTTCTGAAAATTTAGTAGCTGATCACTTATCTCGATTAGAAAATGCTGAAGGACTAATAGGGGATAGCACTGAAATCAATGAATCCTTTCCAGATGAATCTCTTATGTCAAGAAATTGTGAACATGTGCCATGGTTTGCAGATTTTGCTAACGTTCTTACTGTAGGAATTGTACCTTATGGATTGACATGGCAACAGAAAAAGAAGTGTTTTAGTGATGTTAAAAAACTACCTATGGGAGGAACCATGTTTGATTAGTATAAGTGGGGATGGTGTCATAAGACAGTGTGTGAGTGAGGAAGAGACTGTGAATATTTTAACGCATTGTCATTCATCATTGTATTTGGGGCATAATGGTGGTGTAAAAACTGCTTCTAGGGTCCTTGAGTGTGGTTTTTATTGGCCTACCCTATTTTAGGATGCTAAGACTTTTGTAGCTAAGTGTGATAAGTGTCAAAGAGCGAGTACTATAGGAAAGAGAGATGAGATGCCTTTGAATAATATTTTAGAAGTTAAGATTTTTTATGTGTGGGGAATAGACTTTATGGGTCCATTTCCTATATCTTTTGGGAAAGCTTATATATTGGTTGGGGTAGACCATATTTCTAAGTGGGTTGAAGCTGAGGCTTTGCCAACCAATGATTCAAAGGTGGTGATCAAGTTTTTAAAGAAACTCTTTTCAAGGTTTGAAGTGCCACGGGCTATCATAAGTGATAGGGTACGCATTTTATGAATCTATCTTTTGCATCATTATTGCATAAATATGGTGTACATCATAGAGTAACTACTCCATACCACCCACAAACTAGAGGTCAAGAAAAAATGGTTTCTAGCTCTAGGAAGGATTGGGTGCATAGGCTTGATGATACATTATAGGCATATAGGATGCTTTCAAAGGACCTATTAGAATTACTCCATATAGGTTAGTGTATGAGAAAGCATGTCATTTGCCTGTCGAGTTAGAACATAGGGCTTATTAGACTACCAAGACATTAAATTATGATATAAAAGATGTTGGTTTTAAAAGATGTTTCCAATTAAATGAACTTGATGAATTGCATCTTATTTCCTATGAAAATGCCCGTATATATAAGGAAAGATCTAAGAAGTGGCATGATCCTCACATAAAGTATAAAAGCTTTAAGATTGGGGGTAAGGTTTTACTTTTTAATTCTATTTTAAAATTATTCTCTTGAAAATTAAGATGAAGGTGGAGTGGACCTTTTGAAGTGACATAAGTCTTTGATCATGGATACTTAGAACTTAAGAATAGTAAGCGAGACTTATTTAAAGCTAATGGTCAACGATGTACGATATATTTTGATGGAGCATTACAGGGCAAAGAAGTATCTTTTATCTCTTTGAAGTTTGCTTAGTGTTTCTTCGTCTGTTTATTTCCTATGTTCACACATATTTTCTTTTATTTTTATTTTGATTTTTCTTTGCTCATTTTTACATTTCTTTGGGATACTTACACTATTTTTTTATTTTATTTTATTTTATAGGTTATTTTGTATGACTTATGTCTACTTTCCATTTAAAAATAAATAATTAATTAGTTAATTAATTAACACATGAATTGCCTTCCTTGTCGCGAGCGCGATTGTTGTCACGAGCGCGACTTGGATGAGAGGAATTATTTGCAAGTTGCTATCGCGAGCACGCCCACATCGCCCTCGCACTGGATGCACTACGAGATTGGGGATTTGGTTACTGTTGTGAGTGCACCATGCCACTCGAGCTTGATTGGTTTAGGTCAGATCATTCTATCACGATCGCGACATTGTCGCGATTGCGATATTGTCGCGAGGTTGCAATAGGATGCGTCTTTTGAAAATCTGGCTGTTTCCCAGCCTATTCATCTACCCTATAAATACCTAAAACCCTACCACAGCCGTTTCATCTTCCCATTTTCAGCTGCTTTTCAATTTTTTAGGATTTTCCTCTCTAGATCTTCTTCTTTTTCTTCTCTTTTCTCCCTTTCTTTGGTTTTGTGTGTGTGTTTCTTTCTTCTTTGCTTGATATTGTTGTTTATATTGATTTTCACAAGACTACAACATGGTTCACACAAAGAGTATTGGACGTAAAGACAAGCAACCCGTGGAAGGCCCAAGCTCACCACCTCCTGCTGCTTATTACCTCCAGGACAGGTTTGATTGCCCTTTTCCCATATTCACTGAGGAAGAAGGTAAGAAATTCCAATTTTTCAATAAAAAAACTTATGTGGGTATGCTTCATTTAGATTTTGCTTTGCTTACTGATCTAGGACTTACATCACAATTTGACAAGTATATTAAATAAATGAAGTGGGGAAAATTTGTTAACATGACCTTGCCTATTAGGAAAGATTGGGCAATAGAATTTTTTGTCACTTTGGCTTATGTTGACAACAAAAAGACTCAATCTAAATTTAGGCATCAGGGCTGTGAGTTTGTTTTTGACTTTGATGAAATGCATGAATGGTTTGCCTTTCCTTTGAATGAAAAATGATTTAATTCCAATGTATTTAACCACAAGCCTATTTGGCATAAAATAATCGGGTTAGATGTGTTTAACAACAAAAATGCACTAAATTGACTCATTAAGGATGATGCTTTATTTTTATTTCATAAATATATTTTTCATGACTTGTTTAGGAGAGTTGAGAGCATAAAAATTCAAACTAAGGAGTTATTTGTACTAGATTTTATGCTTTCGCATAAAACACCCTATTCAATCAATTTTATTTTTGATGGATTATATCATGTGTCTATTACTAGAACAAAAATGGTAGGCATGTGTCACATGGTTACCAAAATTATTTTAGGGTGTTTAGGAGCTTTGGCAAACTTTACTTTGGAAGAAAATGAGTTAGTTACTTTAATGGATGTTAAATACTTACGTAATTCTCATGTATTAGATAGAGGCGCTTGGCCTCCACAGTTTATTTCACATTTTGTGCACGGTGCTGGTCCTAGTCATGACAAAGGCAAAGTAAGGCTCCTGAATCTTCTGCTAGTGCTACCTCGGACGATTCAGATGGCTTTAAGGAAGAAGATGTAGGTGGCAATGTTGGTGATTCTAGGGCTGGACAAGATAAGGATGTTGGCCCTGAAGATGTTGCTGGTATGCAGCATATTCTCTCACGATTAGGTGGTATTTAGGTGGCAAATCAGAGTATGGTGGCGTGCATGGATTGATTAGAGGCTACTGTGCAATAAATACATAAGAGTCAGAAGAGCTTAAGCCGTAAGTTGCTCTCCTTCTTCCGCCAGCAGAAAGTTTAATTCATTCCTTCACCTCCGGGGTCCCCAAGTGGACCAGCTGAGTAACCATTCCTTTATCTCCACCTTTTTATTTTTTATTGTTTGTTTGTGTTTGTATGTGTTTTGTGATTGTTGTGTTATGTGTTTTGTCTTTTTTTTTTCTCACACAATGAGGACATTGTGTCCTTTAAGTGTGGAGAGGTGCATATGTTAGGTTGTAAATATTATAATTGTATTGTGTTTTCATTTATGTTGTTTTTATGTGCATGTTAGATTTTTAGGTTATTATTAGTTTGCATAATTTTGGAGCGCTTATAGTTGATGAATGTTTGGTAGTGAAACATGAGACAACTTAATTGACACAAGATTTTTAGTCTAGTTAGCAAAATTCTTGAGTTATATCATTGGTTATTTTGCTTCGACATCTTTATATGCATAGTGAGGGTTATGATTTGGCAAAGCACTTTAGTATAAGTTCTTTTTAAGTTGTTTATCTTTACACATGTAATTATAATTATTTTGGTAAATCATTGCTTAGAGTAATTTAACCTATAGCTAAGTGAACTTTTGAAGCCTTTTACATTGATAATTTCTTTGTATAAGAGCCTTGACGTGCCATATCCTCTAGAACTTATTTTTGGTAAACTTCGAGATTACATTTAATATGAGTTTTGCATGAGAAATGATAAGGGTGTTAGAAATATAGCCAATTTAACGTGCTCAAATAGACCAACCTTTTTTTGACTTTAGGTAGCCAATTTTGAGTTTTTAGCCCATTTTTTTTCTTGTTAAGGACATAGATAGCCTTAATCCAATTTTGAGCAATAAACTTTTCTTTTGGCACCCTTTATGTGTAGAGGATTAGGATTACTATGTCATTTGAGACAATTTTTGTTAAGTATAAGCATGATGAATAGTTAGCTTCCTTTTTCTTTTATAAGTCCAATATTAGAACAAAAGCTAGTATAAGAAAGAAAAAATAGAAAAGAAAATAAATAAAAGAAAATAAATGATTTAAAAGAAGGGAAAACTAGCATAATATTTGGACACTAATAAATGAGTTAGAATAGTAAGGTTAAAACTTCATGATTATGCTATGTTGTTACTTTAAGTCTCTTATGATATGGTGATCACTTTTTCTCTATACATTATGAGCTACTTAACCAAAATTGACCTACCCTTACCTAAGCCAAGCCACAACCTTGAATAAGACCCTTTGATTTCATACATTTGACTTATGCTAGTAGTGGAGATGTATATTCATTTACAAGCTTATAGTATACAATGGCATATTAAAGGAAAGAGTGAAACACTAAACCCTAAACATTTAAGTAAGGAAATAATAAAGTGTTTGAGTGAGAGATACTTTAGGCAATGTTGTGTATGAAATAGTCTTTACATGTGTTAAGACATTTAATTTCTTGAGTGTTTATATTCTTGTGCTTTGCAACTTCCTAATTCTCCAAATGTGCATTGTTGTTGAGTTGAATAGGCAAGAGTATTGCTTGAGAAATTGCAAATTGAGACTAAAGATTTATAGAGATGAAGTTCTAACATGATGTTTCCAAATGGTCATCAATTATGAATGCAAGCTCCATTATTGTGTGAATGTTTTGTATGTGTTGTTTTGTGTTATTTTCTTGCATTTTAAGTTTTTGCTTGAGGATAAGTAAAAGTTCAAGTGTGGGAAATTGATATGAGCTTGAAAATCTCATGAATATTGTTTTTTTATGTGTAGTTTTGTTGAGTATAATGTTTAATGTTTTGAAATTTTATATGTATTTTGTTGCTTTTATGTGTTTTTTGTGCTTGTGGGTGTTTTATTTGTTTTATAGGAGAAAGGGAATGGTTTAGAGCTTAAAAGACATCATTTGGAGAAGAAGATGAAAAGTTAGGACTACAAAAGCTAGTGTCGCAAGGGCGACAATGAAAAGAGGTCTCAATAGCATGCGGAGGAGAGAATAGCCAGCAGATTGCAAAGGAATTACGAGTAAGACCAAGGCGCTCCATGTTGCGAGCATGACAGGGATCACGAGCGCAACAAGAAGCAATTGAGGAAGGAGTTGAATGTGAAGAGTTGCATTTTTTCATCAACACTTGCAACCTTTTGGAAGAAGCACTTGAAGGTACATCTCTTTTTAGAGATGTATATATATTACTTTAAACAAGATTGAGAGGGATGATGATTAGATTTGATTTTACAACTAAAGAACAATAGTTTTAGCATTTTAATTTTAGTTTAATTTTCATGATTTAAAGAGAAGGCAAGCAAGGAAGAAGATACATTTGGTGAATTGAAAAAGGGTTGAAAGATCCCCTTCTTTTATTTCTAATTTTTCTTCTTTTTTATAATCTTTAAATGAGTTTTATTTGGCACTTGAATTATTTGAATGAATATCTATTTTCCATTTATATTATTAGACTTTGAATGTAGAATTTTCTATTAGTATAATTTGCATTTTAATTATAAGTTAAAGGAGGATTGAGAGGTTCGTTTTAACTTACATCTAATAGGAATTCATTATCAAAGCATAGTTTGAGAGATCACATGTGGAGATAATTGCTATAGGTTGGTGAATAATCTTAAAATGTGTAATTAAAAATCAACTAGTTCATTAATGAGAATTAAGGATTAGCATCTTAATTGCATGCTCTAGGCATTCTAATTCATGTCGAGAGAGTGGAATAGAAATATATTCCAATTTGTCTTATTGATAAGATTATAATTATTAATTGAAATAATGGATTCATGTGCATGATTATTAGATTTTCATTACATATATTGTCTTCTTTGATTATATTTAACTAAGACTTAATTAACTTACATGATAAAGTAGTTTAGAGTTAATTAAAATTTATGAACATTGTAAACAAGATTAAAATTAAGAAGTAATAGTAAATAATATCAATTAACATTCTCATGGGATCGACATCTAAAGTACTATAACTGGTACACCGTATACTTGCGATATTAATGCTTATAGATATACCATAACAAACGTAACATGCCAACAATATAATAACTTGAAGAAACCTAATTTTATAAAATGAAATGTGACATTACATAGAGGGCCTAATGTTTGTCCTAGGGCATAACCACTAACAGCTCATATAAACATATTAGCTTTGGCCAAGAATATCATGAGATAGGGTTTGTTTTGGCTCATAATGGATACAGATTGCTCTAAGTATTTCAAGGAATCTCAATTGTGCCAGCAGTATGCAGATCTGAGGCATCTACCTATTTTTTAGCTATGCAACCTCACATCGCCAAGGCCTTCCACTGCATGGAAAATAAACATCATGGGATGATCCACCCACCTGCCTCTAATTAACAGAGGTTTATCATAGTCGCCATGGACTACTTCACTAAATGGATAGAAGCTAAATCCTTCAAAAAGGTAGATACACAGGATATGGACAAGTTCATAAAGAAAAACCTAATATACAGGTATGGTTTGCCTCATCATGTGGTCTTAGACAATGGGTTATAGTACTCAGGTGAAACTAGATAGATGCTTATTAGATATGGGGTTCAAAATCATAAGTCCTCTCCTTATAGACCCCAAGCAAATGGAGCAGTTGAAGCAGCTAATAAGAATGTAAAGAGAATCTTAGCCAAAATGGTGTAAAACTATAATGTTTGGGCCGAGAAGCTAACCTTTACACTATAGGGCTATAGGACCATAGCCAGAACTTCAACATGAGTGACTCCATTCTTTCTAGTTTATGGAATGGAAGTAGTACTACAAGTAGAAATTAAGTATCGATCTTTGAGAGGAACTGTGGAGACTATGATACCAAAAATGGAGTGGGCTAAACATAGACTATCAAAGCTCAACTTACTTGATGGGTAAAGAATGAGGGCATATTATCACAACCAAGTCTACCAAAAGAGGTTGGCTTATTCATTTGGGAAGAAAGTTAGGAAACATCCTTTGAAGGAAGGAGACTTAATGTTCAAGCAAATAAGTCTTGGGATTCTAGACATTTGGGGCAAATTCAGACCACTGTGGGAAAGACCTTTTGTGCTTAAGAAACTATTATCCAAAGGTATTGTTGTCTTGTCAAACAATGATGGCAATGAATTTTGAGAACTTATGAATGTCGATAAATTAAAAGGGTTCCATGGCTGAAAGACTAAAAGAGAAAAAGAAGAGAACAAAATGCCCCATGGGCTGAAAATTGAAAAACAGTAGCCTTACTAAAATTGAATGCCTTGTCGGGGTGAAAACCGAAAAAAGGCATCCTAGGCAAAAATTAGAGGCTTAGAGAAAATAGCCAATCAAGAAAATTCGAGAGGGTTAATTGGTGACAGGAGTCATCATGCTTGTAGAGTTTCATTTTGAGATTGAATAATATGTGTCGTCATGATAAAATCAAATATCGATCGCGTGTAATGAAATTAGAAAGTAAATATCATGCATGTATCATGAGTGTCGTCCAAATGTCTGAAAGCAACATTTTCTATCATATGGTCAACAAAAACAAAGGCAAATTCTATGGAAGTGTCTGATTTAATCTATCGATATCATGTCTCTCTCTCTATCTAGGTGCCTCAGGTGAGAAAGTCTGTTATCAACAGTTGGACTAGTGACCCCCCGTTTGTAAGAATTGGAAGAAGTGAAATCCCAAGTGCTTACATCAGATATGGTGGTCCTCACTATGATCTAAGCCTAAATCCTTTGATAATATTCAGTCACAAAGTAAATAGTCAGGATGCCTCCATAAAAACCTAAGGGTCACCTGACAATATCCTATTTACCTCCAAACTAATGAGCACGCTGAGTGGTGACATAAAAGTGGCTTGATGAAGTCCACAAAAAGGTACACATCCCGACTCTCCATCCATGACCATAGGAACAACAAGCAGCCAGGGACACCTAAATCTAATATTCGCATCTATGGAATGACCAAGCGAGCTAATGGCATCTTATGCCGACTAGAACTCACGCTGAAGTCACCTAAATGTGAAAAGCCTCATAAGATAAATCCATGTAACTCTGACTCAATGAGGAGGCTCAAATAGTAACTATAACTTCTCATGAAGACATACCTAAAAAAAAGGAAAAAAAGAAGGCTGTTAGGGTAAGTTAGGTTCACCTTAGGCAAAAATGAGGCATAGGGATGTGTGAAAATCCAAAAGGATGCATATTTCAATAAGAAAAGTTAACATGAAAACCCAAAAGGGGCATGCTACCTTCAAAAGACAAGGACACACCTAGAGAAGCAAAGGACTGCCTGTCAAGAAGGAGGAGTAGCCACTTTGAGTAGAAAGCCTATAATGAAACTCATCTATGCTTATAATGGTCTCTGCCACAATCAAGGGAAAATTATTATACCCCTAATGGATGCCAGTAACGATGTCGTACAGTCCACAGTTTGGGTCATGGGATTGCCAACACGCATCAATAAACAGCGAGAAAAACAGTAAAGTAGCACCACACCGAAATGAAAAGTGGGGATGTCATCAAAATCAGGCAACACGTTTATAAGCCACTCTAGTGAAAAAGTCTCTCTTTGAGGCACCATACCCTTGGCCTCAAAGAGAAGGACGCCCAGGGCACAAACCACCTCTTTGGGATAAGTGACCACCGAAAAAGGTAAACATGGTCGGATGTCAAGATCGAACCTGATGCTAACCATGGCAGCAAACTCTTCAGGTAAGGGGCATAACACCTGATGAGTGAATAGAAAAATGTGAAACCTACAATCCCAAAACTAAAGTGCAACAGACAAAAGGTATTTATCTAGTAAGACTCTTCTCAGAAATCTTAGACTTGAATAAGGGGCTATTAGGGGATCTTCCCAAGTTTTTTAGTCATCCAGTAAATGGTGTGGTTTTAAAAGTCCATTAGTCATGATTATAGGGCTTTGAGTAGTCTAAAAATGCAAAAATGATGGAAGAAAATGAATAAATGAAAGGAAAAGACAAGGAAAAGATAAAGGAAAAGAAGAAAAAAGAAGAGAATTACCTGGTGGAAGCTTCCTTGAATTTGAAAAGTCAATGGAACAAAATCCAAGGAAAAGGGCATTATTTAAAAAAACGAGTGAGCCACGACCATCCCTCATCCTAGAGCGAGCCACGACCACCCCATCCCTAATCATTAGAAGACCAAAAGTCACATTTTTACATGTCCTATGCATTGCATGTACATATTAAAGCATTTGTCTTTGTTTGCATTTTTGCAGGTGATGTAAATATGAATGATGGTCTAAGCATTCAAGCCTCGAAGATTTATGATGACTGGAGCACAAAAGCTAATATTCCATTGAGAAATAACCAATTTCAAGGAGTATTTCAAATCTTCGACACTTGTGTATAATAAAATGTAATTAAAAACCATAAATATTGTAAAAATAATGTTGAAACCTATAAAAAGAGTGTCAATAATATTGTAAGTTTACTTTAGATAGATACAAGAAGGAAAATCAAGAAAAACAGTTAAAAATTTGAAGAAAAGGGAGTTGAAATGTGAAAAATATAAGAAAAATAAAAACGAAGGGCAAAATGGTCTTTTTGACTTGAGGGATGGGACAACATGTACATCCCGTCTGCTGCTAGGCGAAGGATGGCCAGCCCATCCCTCACTCAATTCTGGCAATATAAAAGGCTTTCTCTTTCCTTTTCCATTCATAACTCTATTTTCTTTAGCGAACATTTTCTCTCAACGGTTTTTCAAGCATATCTTCTTCATTCGATGTTCATTTTGCGAACCATTTGTGCCTACGGACTCCTAGAAGCGAGGCACACTTTGAGAAGGCTAAATTTCCTACATTTTCTTATTTTTTCTAGCTGCTCTTTTCAAGTAAGTATAATTTAATATTTTTCCATTTTCTTACTTTCTCTTTAAGTTATAGTAGAACTTAGGATAGTAAAACTTTAGTCCTAGGCATGATGGGCACGAGCACTTGTTGTTACTTTTTTTTTTTTGATGTTATACATGAATTTTGGTAAGAAATAAGCAATATCTTATAGTGTAAGTAACATGACACATATGACCTTTTGCATGCCACTTTATAAACGATTAAACATAAGCAATAATATACTCTTGAAGACATTTCTTTGCCATTACATCAAGCATGAATCTAGGAAATTTGTATTGTTTGGTGACCTTGATGGTCTGTAGCTTGCTGTGTGCCTTTTAATTGATACTTAAATAGGGAGGTAGTGTCATTCCTAGCAGGAATACTATCGAATTTTTATGTCTCAATAAATGTAAGATATTAATATCTATTATGTTTGGTGACCTTGATGGTATGTGTCTTGCTGTGTACCTTTTAATTAATATTTATACAGGGAGACAATGTCATTCTTAGCAAGAATGCTACCATAATTTTGTCAAAATTTCTCGAATAATGTGAAATATGTTGTTGGTAGCCATGATGGCTTGTACATTGCTTTAAATGTATATTTTTGTATAGGGGTCAATCATTTCCATAGCCGGAATGCTGTCCAAATTTATTTCTAGAAAAACATGAAACTTATATATCTTTTTGCCTCGTTTTTCATGCATGTGCACTAATATTCTATTTATTTTATATGTGGTGTAAGTTGATCACAGCCAAACATAACGTATTTTATAGGATGCCTCACAGGACAACACGTCCTTAGCCCTCACAGCTAGTGCCCGATTATATGACAAATGAGCAGGCTACTAGATACAGAGCTTTGAGCCATATTCAGTTTAGAGCTAGCATGTACATGTCCAGACATCTCTTAGAGGAGTTTGGTTTACTATAGGAGGCTAACAAACTGTTAGCCAATGACGCATGGACTAAATTCTTCGCTTCAGCCTTCAAGACATATGCAAGTGTGACTTAGGAGGTACAGAGGATATCAATGGTCTGACAAACAATATGGGGCAATACGGTTCAGAGCTTTGGGTATACCTTTCAACATTATAAGGCACCGATTTACAGAGGCTATAGGACTACCCTCTGGACCAGACACGGTTACACCTTTTAAGCTGATGGATAAAGACAAATAGAGACCTGTCACACTACCCAGAACTGTATGTAAGCCCCAAAAATGAACCTAGTAAAAATTATATGATTTAATGGATTATTATTTGATTTAGATTAATTAAAATACGTGAATTTCGTAATAGAGTGATAAGTACAAGTGATAATTTCACTTGATTTATGAATTGCTTAGTATAAAAATGTTTAAGGGTATAGTTGAAGCATGAAGTGAAATGTTAGGGGTTAATTTGTTAATTTGACATATGAAGGGTTAATTATAAATAAAAGGAAGAAATGATGGGTTAATTTAAAAGAAACATAAAAGAGGAGTGGTTATTGTGTAACATGCAAAAATTAGAGGGAATTATGTGTGACATGCAAAAAGTGGAAGGACTAAGAAAGGAATTTTTCTTGTCTTTATAAAAGCTTAAAGTGAGAGTAAAAAAGAGAGAGAGAGAGATAAAGAGAGAGAGAGAAGGGGGCGACACTTGGAGAAGGAGATTATAGATTTTTACTTCCTCTTCTTCATTCACTCCCTTAAATAATCCCTCACTTAAAGCTTGAAGATCCTCTCTCTCAATTCTCCATAGAATTTCTCTAAAAAGAATTTTGCATGCAAGGATCTTTAAGTTATGATTGCAAGGTAAGATTTTCATCTTTCTCTTCTTGGATTTTGATGGTATTTGTGAGGAGTAATTCTAGTTTCTAAGAGTGGATGTTCTTTGTAGTTGAAGAAAACAAAAAGAAAAAAAAAGGTAATAACGTTTTGGAGGAGTAAGTGATTGGTGTGAATTCATCCAAGGTGAGGAATTGAAGTCTAAAATCTGCTTTGCATGTGTTTTTGCATGAATTTATTGTTGTTTAATGAGTTATTATAATAGTTGGATTATGGAAGAGATGAATCTAAATCATGCAAATCAAAGTGGAAAGTAGAAAAGTTAATGAATTTGAAATTCTGGATCAAGTCTCTTTGAACCAGTTTCAGTATTTTGTGAATATCTCAAGTTTTATAGCTCCAATTTTGGAAATTCTAGTTGCTGATTAAAATTAATACATGGACACATAATCTTGTAGAAGAAAACTAAATGAGATTCTCCCTAAGTGTTCTTGGTTTTAACTTGAAATTCATAGTGAGATGTTGTCTAGTTATAGAGACTAGGTTGCTGTATTTTTTATATAATTTTTGATAGAGAAGTCAAAATAATATGAGAAAAAATCCTAGATAATGTAGACTTACAGGAGAAAAATTTTCATGAAGGAAGGTTGACCTAAATCTATACACATATTCTTCTATGTATTTTCAAAGTTGTAACTAGAACAGATTTTTGTATTGTGAGCTGTTGATTTTGTTTCTGGAATAGCTTGTTGGAAATTATAATGTATTTCATGTAAAGTGGTTGGTTTTCTATGAGGTTAAATTCTATGAAAAAATATACTTCTAAATATACATTTCATATGGAGAAATCAATGCCTAATTTTATCTCCAAGCATGTCAAATTTTAGCATGAAATTCATACAAATTGTTTTCACTATTATAAAGCAGATTTTGGTATTTTAGGCACAAATCTTAGTAAAGGACTCATATTTCTATGATGTAAACTTCTGGTTAAACTAAATACATAGGAGTATAACTTTGATGAAGGAAAGTTAGTCTAATTCTTTTCTCATTTTATTCTATGAATTTTATAAGTGGTAACAAAAACTGTTTTTGATTTTATAAACAGCCTATGGTTTTTCTTGAATATCTCGAGTTATAGATGTGATATTGAGATTAATCTTAATTTTTTGAAAACTTGACACATAGGGAATTATGTTTGTAGAAGACCACTTGACCTAAAACTGACATTTTCTAAATTAAAAAGGCACACAAATTAAATCCAGAATGTTGCCCCTGTGCAGAATTTTGTAGGCAGAATTTTTAATGTATGTTCAAATATTGTTTAAATGTTGTTATGTTAAATTTATGCCTATATGAAAACACATTGAATTATATATGGCATGTAATATGATTTTTGATAAAGGTCTATATATATAATCTTGTATATAAATAAGTAAAGATTAATACTAGTGATATAAAATATTTATACATGATTAACTTATGTACATGCTTGTTATACACAATTATTCTTACATGTTTGTACTCTAATGATAGAGTAAATTTCTATTTGAACATGCACTTAATCTATGAAATAAGAAATGCTTTAGTATGACCATGTTCACATGTGGTGTTTGATTGATAAAATGTTAAAGTACATAATTACGATGATATATGTTCAATTTTCGATACTCGTGTTGTTATATGACTATATGAATACATGTGTATATATACACTAGGATACCTACCATCCGACATACTATCTTGTATAACATACATCAATACACAGGAAAGATCTACAAGAAAGCTTTAGGATACCTTACACTGGTTATTATCTTTCTCCTCATACATAAGACAATATAATGATTACATAGACAACAAAAATACAACTACATACTTAGACTCTTCCTATCCCTAGTATTGGCCTTGTTGCAGCAGATCTTGACCCGCCAGTAAGAAATCTAACTTCAAGAACCTACACAAATAAATACTCGTGCTAAGCTTACTGACTTAGTAAGGAACAAGGAGAAATAATTTGAACATAAATTCCTTACCGTACTCGCTGATAACTTACACACATAGGCATAGCATTAGTCTAGTACAATCTAAAACTATAGTGTCAAACTTTCATAACAACTATACTTAACTTATTATTAAGGTTACAAGTATATATTGTAATTAATAACAAGCATAATTAAATTGCATGTGAAACCAATTAAAACGTTAGAAATTAATAGCAATTATTGTATGCATGTGTTTCTATAACATCATACATTTTTATATTTTAGAAATAACATAACTATGCTCTTTTACACGTTCTCCATATGCTATATATATATATATATATATATAACGATGTTGGAAAACAGATCATGGTATATGTTATCATGTCATTCTATTAAATTACTTATCATTACTAATATATGCAAGAATTACTATAGTATTACATATTTCATGTTTAAACACCTCTACATGCACCCCAATGCTCTCTATATGTTGTACATGAGTTACGTAAAATGATATATGAATTGAATTATGGTAGGCCATATCATTTCTATTAAATTACCTTTCATATTACTTTACCTGTAACTTGTAATAAGCCCACACTTTTCTAAGAATGTGGATAACGGGTGAAACTGTAATTGTATTGTGCTTTAGTACCTGAAGGAACAAAAGGATACCCGAAGATACCAATCAAAGGGACCCAAACGGGGTTGAATCATAGGGCTGTTGCAAGGAACCATTATAGGCATGCCTATCTATCCACAACCTAGACACAAACACAGGTATTATAAATTATTACTTTAATTATCTCCATTTCTCTCTTATTGTTTTAGATGCCTTTAACTCAATTACAACATATCTTTGAACATAGTATCATATATATATATATATATATATGTATATGTATACACACATTTCAGTATGTTATCATAATCAAGTTGCCTTCATATACATGTGGACACATATTGGTACCCCTTTTATAATCATAGCAGCAAAGCTTAAAGCATCAATGTATAATCTCAAGTGCTACTATATAATTTACATGCTTTAATTGTAACATCTCTAGTCATGCATAATCATTACCATAACTATATGACATATTTATAAGATTTACAACCATATGGAGACTATTGTTTGTATGCACGAGTGCACATATAATAGTATAATTCACCTTATACCTATACCATTCACACTTATATCTGAACCTATTGTATTACATCTAATACATCATTTTATGCATACATATATGTTTAGATATATATATATCCAATGTATCCCAATATACATATACATACATATACATAAACATACATATAAATACACATATACCAATATCCATACCTATCTACAATAATGTGGTTGAAACACAAATGCATATACTTGAAAATATAAATATCCTTGTACATATATAATATCCGTTTTATCTAGTTAGAGTATCATTAATCTTACATATCCCTATGTACCCTTATATACATATGCATCCTTAAGTATATCTGCTTATGCCCTTTTTGACATTCATATATTCTAATCACATTAATTTACACATATAGAATTGGTATGTGAGCTAAGTAGTAGCTTGTATTAACTTATGCTTTCCAGTTTCCTTATAACTACACCTCAAGGTATATTGTCTATTACATATGTTTCATAACTTTTTATGTTTATATATATATATATATATATATATATATATATATATATATATATATATATATATATATATATATATATATATATAAGTATATTCATATACATTCCAGCATACAATGCTTCATTTATACTCTTGTACTTTGATTCCATTGGTTATATGCGTAAGGTTGATATTAATCCAACTAATAGCCCTAACAATCCATATACTCATGTTTTCTTTATATTTGTTTTCATTTTAACTTAGGTGTAAAATATAATTATATATATATATATACCTTTAGGTTTCCATGCATATCATATCACATTATAAGTTGGTTGTCCAAGGTTAAATTGATCAAACCCTTTAATTCCATCAAGGAAAAAAGCTGAAAAAGAAGAGAAAAGAAGGGAAAGTACACAACTCGTGTCACCCTTCACGACTTATGATGCCTTTCACTACTCGTGACACCTTGCACGACTCGTGACAGAGACCAACATGATATGACTCATGATACCCTACATGACTTGTGACATAGACCAACATGACACAACTCATGACATCCTGCACAACTCATTACACAGGCCAACATGACATGACATGTGACACCCTATATGACTCGTGATAGAGAAGAGATAGTTTTCCTTATTAATTTTATTTTTCCATTTTGTCATAACTCCTACTAGATTCAACCAAAATGGTCTTCTACAAACTTGTTGATCTATGTTTCTAGTTTCTAAAACAATAAAAATCACTTTATTTGGTCTTAAAAATTTGAAGATATTCACCAAACAATGTGGACTACTCCCAATGATAGGGCAGCAGACTAGCTCTAGGTTTAAGCTAATTTTTTACTAGCATAGAGGATGAAATAAACATTGGTGTGTTCTAATAAAACTTATATTTATGAGTCCAATTTCTATTCCAACTAAAATTACTCAATTCAGAGCTCCCAAACTCTAGATATAGCCAAAACAATCCTGATAGGTCCAGTGAACCTAAGAACAAATTTTGCTAACTAGAAGGAATATTCTTCTATTTCAGTCCTTATACCCAATTAACCATCATATATATGCATCATTTACTTAAGAACTTCAAATTAACCTCTCTAACAACTAAGCACACATATATAACACCTATAAACACATCAATTTCCCTTACCTCTTTGATGACCACCTCCTTCAAGCTTTTCCCCCTTTTGCTCCTTGCCTTTACTTCTCTCTCTCTTTACAGCAAAACACAAATCATTATTCTTAAAGATTCATCTAATCCTTTACTTTAATTGTAAGAATAATTTATCGATAAGAAGAGAGGTTTATTTACCTTAAGGAAGCTAACCACTAAATTCTCTCTCCTTGCTACAAGCTATGGTTGGATCTTTTTAGGGGTTAATTAGGGGTTAGAGAATCTAAGTTTTTTGAGAGAAAATGGTGGCCTTGAAGATCCTTGAAGTGAAGTAGCTAGCTAATCTAAGAAAAATCTTGGGTCTCATCCTTCTTAAGACCATTCTAGAAGAAATAGATGTCTTGCTCCTATTGGTCCACTTGTTGACTTTACCAAAAATTGCTCTTAACTCCTTTCTTTTCCTCAAATTCTTATTTCTTCCCCTAAACTCTCTTTTATACTTTTCAATTGGGTCCTTTAACTTATGTTTTATCTAAATTATCACACACATAACTTAATTTAAAATGACCATTTTACCCTTTACCTTTTTAAACAATTACCTTTATATCATTAACTTATAATCCATTGACTAACCCAACAAATATCAATAATACTATCTTTGAAATGCATATTCATTCTCCTAAAGCCTTAATAGGGGTGTCACAATTCTCTCCCCCTAAACAGATTTTCATCCTCGAAATTCATACTCGTATTCTTGTATCATATACCAAATCTCATCATTCCATTCCTATAACTCTGTCTTATCCCCAATCAAGTTCTATCTAATTCTATCTCTTCCTGCTTCTCCTATTTTCTACGTTATCACCTTTAGATTCCATTCAAATTTATCTCTTTATAATCATAATCCTTCTTTTACTATCACATTATCACCACACTCGACATATATCCTGTTAATTTCCTTTCCAGTTGGGGCCATGCATATAATTTGGTGCTTTTTCATGTCTTGTTAAATGATGCAAATGTAATGTGATGAAAGAATGATGATTTTATGTATGCTATAAAATGTTAATGCATGTTCTCATGTATCATAGATGTTTGCCCCAAGCCCATGCTATAAAACATACAATTAATTGCCTGTACGAGTTAAGGTAGCACTGACAGGTATACCAAGCACCATAATAACCTCAACTTTTCATTATAATAACTTCAATATAGAAAACTCATTAACATACATAAAGCTCTTTCTCTTACACTATACTGAAATACTCTATTTACTGTATCAATACACTTACACGATAATCTGAATACTAGGCATATATATTCATTTTATACCAATTGATGCTCAATATAAACTTAAGATCCTACTGTCATATTAGCATACATTGGGATTACTTCCAAAGCTTATCCTATCTATTATTCCAATAATACATACAAACATTTGCATTTTAAAACTCTATCAATACATATAAATAATAATCAAAAGAGAAGAAAATAATTACCATAAGCCTCTTTGATGACATCTTGCTTTATTTGAAATCTCAGTCCTATCGATCTGTAAGAACCTGCTCAGGTTCATAGACTTGTCTCTTATTACTATGATTTTCCTTTACTTTCTAAGATACCTCTAACACCTCAAGTTTCTTTTCACTTGTAGATAATGTCTTACTTTTCCTTTGTGGCTTTGGGAAATTTGCAGTAAAATGATATGTACACCCACAATTAAAATAAGCCCTTTACTAAAATCTACATACACCCTAATGCTTCCTAGAACAATACGAACATTTAGGAGCTGGAGCTCCTGCACTTCGCCTTGCTAACTTGAGTGTAGATTGAGATGGATTACTAGTAGAACCATTTTCTATTATCCTTTTTCTTTTACTTATTTTCACCTTTTCGATATTTTTATTTTGATTTACTACAATCTCACTTGCCCCTTTGACATCTCTTAACACCCTATATTCTGTTAACTCTTGTAAATTTTGGATCAGGTTACGGTTCATTTCCTTTAATCCATCCACTACAGAAGCCAAGATTTCATTATGAGTTGCATCCATAGAATCAAGGATAGGAAAGTTTAAGGTCCCAAAGATGTTAAATTTATTGATCTCTTTTGCAGTTTCTTTTAACTTATCCATCGTTAAACATATATTAAAAACAAAATAGTGACAATCTACATTAGGCCAACACACAGCTAAAACCTTCTATAATTAACTATTCCTATACTCTTATAGGCTAGAACCGCCTAAACCTAGGCGTTCTTATACCAAAAATGTAAAGACTATTCTAAACTCTACTAATACCTACCATCATACATACTATTATGTATAACATACATCAATACATAAGAAAGATGTACAATAAAGCTTTAGGATACCTTACACTAGCTCTTATCTTGCTCCTCATACATAAGACAATATAATGATTTCATAGACAACAAAAATACAACTACATACTTAGACTCTTCCTATCCCTAGTGTTGGCCTTACTGCAGCAAATCTTGACCCGCCAGGAAGAAATCTAACTTTAAGCACCTACACAAATAAATACTAGTGCTAAGCTTACTGGCTCAGTAAGGAACAAGGAGAAATAATTTGAACATAAATTCCTTACCGTACTCACTGATAACTTAGACATATAGGCATAGCATTAGTCTAGTATAATCTGAAACTATAGTGTCAAACTTTCATAACAAATATACTTAACTTATTATTAAGGTTACAAGTATATATTGTAATTAATAACAACCATTAATTAAATTGCATGTGAAACCAATTAAAACATTAGAAATTAATAGCAATTATTGTATGCATGTGTTTCTATAACATCATACATTTTTATATTTTAGAAATAACATAACTATGCTCTTTTACACGTTCTCCATATGTTATATATATATATATATAACGATGTTGGAAAACAGATCATGGTATATGTTATCATGTCATTCTATTAAATTACTTATCATTACTAATATATGCAAGAATTACTATAGTATTACATATTTCATGTTTAAACACCTCTACATGCACCCCAATGCTCTTTATATGCTGTACATGAGTTACGTGAATGATATATGAATCAAATTATGGTAGGCCATATCATTTCTATTAAATTGCCTTTCATATTACTTTACTTGTAACTTGTAATAAGCCTATACGTTTCTAAGAATGTGGATAACGGGTGAAACTGTACTGTGTTGTAGTACCTGAAGGTATAAAAGGATATCCGAATGTATCGATCATAGGGACCCAAACGTGGTCGAATCATAGGGACCTACATGAGGTTGAATCATAGGGACCTACATGAGTTCGAATCATAGGGACCCAAACAAGGTCGAATTATAGGGCAACTGTGAGAGACCCTTATAGGCATGCCTATCTATCAATGACCTAGACACAAACGCAGGCATTATAACTTATTACTTTAATTATCTCCATTTCTCTCTTATTGTTTTATATGCCTTTAATTCAATTATAACATATCTTTGAACATAGTATCATATATATATATATATATATATATAGGTTCATACATTTCAGTATGTTATCAAAATCAATTTGCCTTTATATATATGTGGACATATATTGGTACCCCTTTTATAATCGTAGCAGCATAGCGTAAAGCATTAATGTACGTATAATCTCAAGTGCTACTATATAATTTACATGCTTTAATTGTAACATCTCTAGTTAAGCATGATCATTACCATAATTATATGACATATTGAAAAGAATTACAACCATATGGAGACTATTGTCTGTATGTAAGAGTGCACATATATCTACATAACTCACCTTATACCTATACTATTCACACTTATATCTGAACCTATTATATTATGTCTAATACATCATTTTATGCATACATATATGTATAGATATATATATCCAATGTATCCCCATTATAAATATACATACATATACATACACATACCTATACATACACATATACCAATATCCATACCTATCTACAATAATATGGTTGAAACACAAATGCATATACTTGAAAATATTAATATCCTTGTACATATATAATATCCGTTTTATCTAGTTAGAGTATCATTAATCTTATATATCCCTATGTACCATTATATACATATGTATCCTTAAGAATATCTGCTTATGCCCTTTTTGACATTCATATATTCTAATCACATTAGTTTACACACATAGAATTGTATGTGAGCTAAGTAGTAGCTTACATTAACTTATGCATTCCAGTTTCCTTATAACTACACCTCAAGGTATATTTTCTATTACACGTGTTTCATAACTTATGATGTTTGTATATATATATATATATATATATATATATATATATATATATATTTACATACATTCCAGCATATAATGCTTCATTTATACTCTTATACTTTCATTCTATTGGTTAGATGCCAGCTAATCCAAGAAAAATCTTGGGTTTCATCCTTCTTAAGACCATTCTAGAAGAAATAGATGTCTTGCTCCTATTGGTCCACTTGTTGACTTTACCAAAAATTGCTCTTAACTCCTTTCTTTTTATCAAATTTTTATTTCTTCCCTTAAACTCTCTTTTATACTTTTTAATTGGGTCCCTTAACTTATGTTTTCTCTAAATTAATCACACACATAACTTAATTTAAAATGACCATTTTAGCCTTCACTTTTTAAATAATTACCTTTATATCCTTAACCTATAATCTATTGACTAACCCAACATATATCAATAATACTATCTTTAAAATGTATATTCATTCTCTTAAAGCCTTAATAGGGGTGTCACACTTATAGACAGCCATCACTATGAGTACGGTAGAGCTTATACAGGGCCGAGATGGCTAGTACAGATTGTTGACGGTTTTTAAGACTCTAGATAAATGCGTGCTAGACCCTATTATGCCATATCAAGAGGTAAGACAGGATGCCTAGGGTTAGGCAGTTGAGGAGATTTTGAGAAATCATCTGGAGCAGCCACCTTAGCAAGATGCAAGAGCAGATGAGTGTTGATCGGATGAACCTCGGGAGGCAGAGAGTTCTCGGGGGGTAGAGTCAGATTTTAATTATGCCTTTAACATATAGATTGATTTGGATGATCTCCTAGGCAACTTACCCCGACACCAACTCATGGTAGATCCCCA
Organism: Excoecaria agallocha; assembly: GCA_037975025.1. Taxonomy (NCBI): domain Eukaryota; kingdom Viridiplantae; phylum Streptophyta; class Magnoliopsida; order Malpighiales; family Euphorbiaceae; genus Excoecaria; species Excoecaria agallocha. The sequence goes on from CM075815.1 coordinate 26,293,497, forward strand.
CTCAGCCCTCAGAGAACCCCAGCTATGAGGTTTTCTCTATACAGGCATCTTGGAGCCTCCTCCTCTACCAGTCCTCTGCCTTATGGACACTTAAGGGTATCCACATCATTAACACCTCTGCCATATTCTCCATCACCCTCTACTCAAGTACCTGCAGCTTCATATGATATATCTAGGAGACTGGCCACGATAGAGGAGATATAAAGGACCACACATGCGGCCATATAGTTTTTACAAACACTGTTAATGGTTGTATAGACACTACAGATAGTAATGCAGGGCCTCAAGATAAATATACAGGCTATAAGGCATAAGTTTGATGGTTCATTGCAAGTCGTAGATGACTCTCTCACTCACCTTAGGGATCAAGGGACTCATATCAAGGTAGAGGCCCCTAAAGCTAGGCAGATGGTGACTAAGATCGACGAGTGACTAAGGAGATACATTGGGTACCTGAGAAAGGACTTGATAAAGTATATAAAGGGTCACTCCCGTGGAATCATACAGGTGGGTAAGGGGTCAGAGAGGCTCGCTGAGATGATATCACAGATACTCCAGTCATTGACTTTAGCACTGCTAGGTTTTAGGTATGTATTTGATCAGATAGGTAAGCAGCCGCCTCTAGCACCTCAAGCTATAGCTCTAGCCAACCTCCCAAGCCACCAACCTTTAGACCACCATTAGGACTGGCATACCATCGAGCATCAATGTCAGGGCCCTCACAGTGATTAGTCATCTATTATATTCAGGGACTTATGCTTTTTGATGCATATAAAATAGGATTGTATATAACTTATTTTAGTTACATATGTATTATTCATATGATTTCATTTGATTAAAAGATGAATAAGTGTGAATGCCATGTGATTAAAATAACTACACCATCACAAAATAAGGGTAATAAACAAATAATGACAATAACAATAACAATAACGCAATGATAATAACAACTACAATAAAAATTTAAGTTTAAATATTAACATCCAATGTCTTTTACACCAGGTGCTCAGGGCCTCACTAAGGGGGTAAAACATTTACCTCTTCAACAACATTCTCTCAAAGTGAAGGAAAACTTCGATATAGAAATAAGGTTGATATCAAAAGCAAAGGATCACTGAGCAAAAGATAGCCACAATAGATTATATCACCCATATAATATCTCAATATATATATCCCTGGTGGATTTAACCTTAGACATTCTAAATGATTCCCCTAGTGGACCAACACATATCTACCAGAAACATCCTTAGTGGAGTATTAACTCAAATAGAATAACCAAGTCTATCAGAAGGAGTATTAACACAATCAACAGGATAACTCTAGTATTGAAGTAAAATGAATTGTCTTGGCTCTGCATGCTCCAGGTGCTAGTCATGACATTTCTTAACAATTTGATTCTGCATGCCCCCGGTACTAATCAAATGTAATCAAGTTAACCTAATTTAGCATGCCCTGGGCACTGATTAAGGAAGACCTTTTCATTTTCTTGTCTCAATTCTGCATATCCCAGGCGCTAATTGGATAAGTGGAGACTCACCGCCTTCAATGGAGTTAGTCTCAAGTCGTCTCGATTCCATATACCCCAAGCGCTAATCAAATGCATTCAATATAACCTGATTCTACATGTCTCAGGGATTTAATCAGAGTTAAATAATTTTTCCTGATTCTGCATGCCTCAGGTGTTAGTTGGAAAACCAATATAGGGTTAACACATCGACAAGCTGATGTTAAATATTCAAATTTAGGGTTAACACGTCAATTAAAGGACGATGACAACCTGATCAAGAGACACTCTGCCTCCCAAGGTACATGTTGCAATCAAAAATTTGCTACCTCAGGTACATATCTTTTTCCTTTTGCTCTGAATGTTAGCTCACTTTGGCACTAATGCACTAGTTCCCTAAAATTAAGCGCAGTTGTAGACACTGTGACCCAAGGCAGCCTAAATTAAGGTTACCCAATGATAAGGAAATAGTATATTACTAACAGTGCGTTTGGCTCTCGAAGCTTTGATTGTGGGTTTGTCACTTTCTTTTAAAGATTTACATGGTTCTCTAAAAAAATTTGGAATATTTTTGGGTGTTTTAGAGAAATAGGCAAAAAAAACCCTATTTTTGGGCAGATAGTGGTGTCAAACGGCTGTTTATGGGCCATAACCTCTAAGACAGTGAAAATAGGGGTATTTTGGGAAATCTATGTTCTAGTGATGAGGGACAGTCATCCCTCACTCACAAATGCCCGTCCTTGGGTCAAAACCAAGTTTTGCCCTCTTTTTCCTATAATTTCAAAAGGGGGGCTTTTTAGAAAGGTATTAGGTCTGGATTTTAAGGGATTTTAATCTCCTAATCAGGCGATTTTGAGATGTAATCTAATTATAACTCTATCTTAGGTATAAAAACAAAGAGATTAGGGTTTTTGGAAGGAAGGAGGGATCATCATTCTTAGGAAAGAGAGAAGCTATTAGAGAAGGAAGAAAAAAACAATTTCTTTTCTCTCTCCAAAAAGCTTTGTGCCTTTTATAATTTTTTATTACACAAAACACAAAACAAATTTGATATTTCTTTTAAACATTAAGAAACATGATTTCGATGCAGAGATTTGGACTTCAGAAATTACAGAGTCAGAATATCTCCTGAGGATAATATTATAGGGTCATTTATGTTTTTCCTCTCTACCATTTATTCATTCAATTGCATGTTTATTTGGATGTTAAACTAATCTATTCTAATTTTGAGAACTGAATAACATGCTTATTTTATTGGAATATGGTTCTTTTCTAGTTTGTGTGATATGTTAGAGACATGGTTGTCAAAGATTTCCTCCATTGTTGTTGTTTTGATGCTCTTTCTCATTTAACATGTAAAATAATGTAACTCTTTAATTTTAATTCAATTTAGTGTAATTTTTAGTGTTTTGATATGTTTTACCATGATTTGGTGTTTAATTATCGTATATCTAAGGCTAAAATATTTATTTGTATAATTTCCTGCATCTTTTCTTCTTATTTTATAAATTTTACAATGCTCTGTAAGTGAGGGATAAGAAGAAGATGTGAGGGACGGCTGTCCCTCATGCAAAGGATGGGACATCCCTCACTTTTTCCTAACCTTTTCTCGCCTTCTTATGGCCGTCCCTGGAGTTTTCTTTGGGATTTTTATGCATATTAGGGTCCTTTTTATGCCTTCTATTTTGATTTTTTTATGCAATATGTGTACAATATTTGGCATGTTTTCATTACTCTATACCTATTGTTGCATCCGTAATGGTTTCTTTTGTAAGTGTAAATTATATAGGTATTTTATTGGTGCTAATTAATTTGGTCATTCGTTCTTTTTAGCAATTTATTTATTCATGGTCATATAGTGTAGCACCCTAAACCTTTAACCTATACATATCACTTTATCATTCTCATTACACAGGTTTTACAGTGCACTTAAACATAAACCAACTATGTAGAAAACATATATATTCATACTTTATCCATAAGAGTGTTATACTATCATAACTTTACGATATATATTAAAATCTTTTTACATAATACAAATGATAAACATCTATACATACAATATTTCTAATACCTTAAAAACTTTGTTTATATACAAAGAGCCCAAAATATAAATATATAATAGTCTCTCTCATTGACTTGAGTTGGCCATCTTGCTGTAGATATCACCCCAACAACCTACACAGATAAAACACCTGTGCTAAGCTATAAAGCTTAGTGGAAAACTAAAATCATGATAAACGACCACTCACAATGATCGTCAACAAGAACATATCATGCCTCAATTATAACAAAGCTTTGTTTCAAGAAATGAATAAAAATACAGCAATTAAATCATATTACATAAATCATAAAGTTCAACGGTAAAAATTACATTGATATTTTAATCACCATATATAATCATGTATACTCCAATGTCCTACGGCTTTAAATTCAACTAATTATCATGTGATTAGTTTCTAAATTGATACTATACTATAAAAGCATAATTATCTATTATCTTTTCATCTATTCTTGTATGTCTTTGATATATACACATTAGAATTAAATAGCAAATCAACACTTCAAAATACCATGAGATCTTTATATTACTACAAGCTTACTTTATATTGCATAAGTTACAAAAACAAGCCTATCAATTAAGCATAACAATTATACATCATTGCCAGACTATTCTTATATACCAAGGTTATGGGTCTTAGATTTGCATAAATCGCACCGCAAATAACAAACACACATTCATTAAATGTGTACATACAAACAATGTGAACTCATAAATATAATCATAAGAAAAATATTTCAAAAACAATGGTTGTTACTATGTAACTCTTATAATCTTTAATATGAAATATGCTTATGCAATTATAAAATTGTTGCGTCCATTAGATATTATAATACTCTTTAACCTAATAAAAGTTCCTTCATATATCATGCATTGGCATACATATAGAAAAAGGCTTATGATCACAAAGAGCACACATATATATACCATCAATTTAATCAAAGCATTAATATAATACAATTTCATTATATAACCAACTAGCATGTATTTTGGATACTAGCAATAATGAAATACCCTAACATTTAATTTAGCATACTTAGTATCAATATTACATAAAATGCTTTTATAACTTATAAACATAATTTATACACAAAATCATTGTTCATCTTACTATTCCATATAGTACGATTAACCATTACATTGAAATTGACTATAAAGCATTTATACTTTAATTTAACCTGCTTAAGTTCTAAAGGTGGATAACGGAAACAATGGATACCCGAGGGTATCAAAATAATAGATATCTGAAGATATCAAAGCAAAAAGCTTATACGATCAACACAATGGTCCCTATGGACAAATATAGGACCCAAACGGGTCAATACAATGGCCCCAAAGGACAAACAATGAACCCTAAAGGGTCTGACAGAATATAGGACCCAAGCGGGGTTAAACAAATAACATGGACCCAAACGGGATCAAATAGATAACTTAGACCCAAATGGGATCAAACAAATAACTTGGACTAGTCAAGCAGACACAAACGGGGTCGGCTACAAACCAAATAAGGTTGTTTAAATCAACTTTAACTTTTAAACCCAAATAGGGTCGCTATAACTTTTAATTTTAAATTAACCCAAATGGGTCGAAACTATTCTGAAGCAGCTACAATATCCCTATAGGCGCCCATCTATCCATAATTGAACTCTAGAAGCAAGCGAATATATCTCTTTACTTTATTTTCCAAATTTTGCTTTACTTTGTTCAATCATATACATATATGTATGTGAAAACCCATGTATAATGATGTCCAAGGTAATCATATCCATGTTCATGTAGTACTTTCTTTAAACATGTGATCATACATATTATTGAGTATTGCTATTTTCTACTTGAGATTAGTTCAAGGAATGATCCCTTGTCAATCATGCATATATATATATATATACATAGTAGTATAAATCTATTTAAGGCTATGAGCAGGATAATCATAATCATATACATGCACAGAAATCACTTTCTATAATACTATATCAAGCTCATAATTAAACATCTTTATCCAATGCTTTACTTTTTCATCATTATATACATATAGGTATCTTACATACATACGTGTATATATGTATATATATATATATATATATATATGGATGTATGTATGTATGTATGTATGTATGTATGTAACATATCGTGCACACCTTGTGTTTAATACCTTACAATACTTGAAACTTACTTTACAGCATGTAACTCTTTCACGTACAATCTTATATGACATTCAAGTATTTATACATGAATATACCTCATTGCTCTCTCATGCTTAAGCATAATAATTCATATTTATAAAATATGGAAGTATGTACATGTGATCTCAACTAAATAATAAATATAATAGTTCATACATTTGTTATATGACATGTTTCATTTAACTATGCAATACCATCATATATTCTCAAACACATATTGTTTATATAAATTTCATTTATCATGCTTTAACATTTTTTATATCATGCTTATAAATTTCATTTATCATGCTTTAACATTTCTTATATCATACTTGTACTTATATTATACAATTTGCACATGTATCATCATAAGATAGATATGTTACTACTATGGCATAATTATGTATGCAAAGGTCATATAATGATTCACATACTTTTTAATCAAGCTATCTTTAGATATCATATTTTGGCATGATCATACTATGACAATCACATAATTTTCATACCTGTTCAAATGCTCATCATATAACATGCCTTGTTCTTAGAACTTTACATTATAGTATATCATATGTATGTGATCAAGTAAAAAGATTCATAATCCCTAGTATATATAAACACATGTATTCATATAGGCATAAAACAATTCATGTATTGACAATTGAGCATAAATCATCATAATATGTACTTTATCATGTTATCCTTAAGGCACTACACTTGAACATGGTCATACTATTGTATTTCTTATTTCATAGCATAAGTGCATGTTGAAATGCACAATTACTCTTTATGGGAGTACATACATGTAAATAATTTTGCATATAAAAAGCAAGTATATAAGTTCAATCACATATGCATATTTGATATAATTATCAATAATCTTTGCTTATATACATATATGAATATATATATATATATATATGGACCTTTAACATTAATCATATCACATGCTATATCCAACTCCATGTGTTTTCATATGGACACATATTTAGCATAACCATATTTAAACTATAATAAAATATACGTTAGGATTTTGACTACAAAATTCTGCACAGAGGCAGCATACTGGATCCAACTTTTGTGCCATTTTTGATTTAAAAATAGTTATTTTTAGGTCAAGTGATCTTCTAAAAATTTATTTCCCTATATGTCCAGTTTCTAAAACATCAAAATTCACCTCAATATCACATATATAATTCGAGATATTTAAGAAAAACCATAGCCAGTTCATAAAATCAAAAATAATTTTTTATTTTCTTTGTTACCACTTATAAAATTCATAGAATAAAATAGGGAAGGAATCAGACTAATTTTCCTCCAACAAAGTTATGATCCTATGTATCTAGTTTATCCAAAATTTTAAAGCATAGCATTTTGACTCCTCTACCAAGATTTATGCCCAAAATACCATAATCTTTTCCTTGACAACTAACAGTGTCTACGACATTCAAGCTAATTTTAAAGATAGTTAGAGGCCGATTCAGAAGTGGTTTCCTTCTACAAAAATATACAATAATGTCTTAGGAAAATGTACCAACTAGAATCATTCAATTTACTATTTTATAACTCAAGATATTAACAAAAAAATATTGCTAGATCAAGTGAACTTAAACCCAGTATTTTATAATAGAATTACATGTAGTTAAACTTTATGATAATTATTTTCCAACAATAGACCTTTAAATTATTTGCTGTATTCTCACATTGAAACACCCTTAGAACTAATTTCAAATTGGGCATAAAATTAAATCACATAAATCTTAACTATATATACACTTGCAAAATAATAAATCTAGATTTAATTCCTACAATTGTAACCTCATCACAAAACACATCTAATACAACTATAATCCACATTTCCACATTTCAAACCCATATGCAGCAATGAAGAAGTTCCCAAACCTAAAATTAACTTCAACTTTTGTAACAAATCTTCTCTTTTACTCTTGTAATCTTCTTCTTCTTAATTATTTACACCACTTTGTTCTTGAATGACCAACATGCAATGGAATTCCTTCAAGAATACTTAGAGAGGTTGTAGAATAATGAAATAAATTAGAGAAATTCTAAACTTTCTCAAGCAATTTTCGTCCCTCTCTCTATCCACTCTAATATTTCTCTTTCTTTCAACCAAACTCAGCTTTTATAATAGAATGAAAATTCTCTTTTTGGTCCTTCAAAATTATGCATGTCACACTAAGTTCCCTCCTTTATTTGCATGTTACATAATGTTCCACTTATTTTTTTCTTTTCTTAAATCAACCTCTCCTTTATTTCCCTTTTTCATAATTTACCCTTCAAATTCCATATTAACAAATTGACCCCTAAATTTTCATCCTCTTTTAATTTAGCCTTCAAACTATATTATTATTACTTGACTATTGTACCCTCTATCACAGACAGTTTTTTTATTTCCACTTGTAAGCAATTTTTGACATTACAAAAAGTGTTTTTAACAAAAGTGTCTTCTACAAACTTATTATGCTATGTTTCTAGTTTCTAAAACATCAAGAATCATCTCAATATCATTTGTAGATTTTAAGATATTTACAAAATACTGAGGTATGTTCCTAATGACTAGGCTACAGACTGTTCCAAATTTATGCTTAAATATAGCCTAGTTAAAGACATATTTCGAACTTGGTTTCTTCATATGAAATCTAATTTAGCAGACTTAATTGTGTTGCCTTTTCATGAATTTGATGTAATTTTGGAAACGGATTGGTTATTCAAACATCATGTAGTGGTGAATTGTGAAAGGAAAATAGTAACACTCAGTGATGATGAAGGAAGGGAAGTGGTAGTTGAAGGCAATCGTTCTAAACTGATGACTAATGTTATATCGGCAATGCAAGCTAGACATTATCTTAGAAAATGATGTGAAGTATTTTTAGCTTTAGTCCTTGACTCAAGAAGAGATACAGTGAAGCTTGAGAATATACTTATTGTGAATGAAATTCTAGAAGTATTTCTTAAGGATTTGCCTAGTCTTCCTCCAGAAAGAGATGTTGAGTTGTCAATTGATCTTCTACCTGGTACAGCGCCGATCTCTAAGGCACCATATAGAATGGCTCCAACTGAATTAAAAGAGTTAAAAATTCAATTATAAGAATTGTTAGATAAAGGTTTCATCAGACCTAGTGTGTCACCTTGGGGTACCCCAGTTTTATTTGTTAAGAAGAAAGATGGATCGATGAGGATGTGTATCGATTATAGATAGTTGAACAAAGTGACAGTGAAGAACAAATATCCTTTGCCTCGGATTGAGGATTTGTTTGATCAGTTGAGTGGTGCTGGTGTGTTTTCAAAAATAAACTTGCAATCAGGTTATTATCAGCTTAGAGTTAAAGATGGAGATGTTCCAAAAATTGTATTCAGAAATCATTATGGGCATTATGAATTTTTAGTTATGCCATTTGGGTTGACAAATGCACCTACTGAATTCATGGATCTTATGAATAGGGTATTCAAACCTACTTGGATCGATTTGTTGTAGTGTTTATCGACGATATATTGGTTTACTCCATAAATGAAATTAAGCATGTTGAACATCTGAGGGTTATATTGCAAACCTTGAAAGAAAACCAGTTGTATGCGAAGTTGAGTAAATGTGACTTTTGGCTTAAGGAAGTTTCTTTCCTAGGTCATGTTGTATCTACTGAAGGCGTTAGCGTTAATCCAAATAAAATTAAAGCTATTGTTAAATGGAAACCACCCAAAAATGTGCATGAAGTTAGAAGTTTTCTCAGGTTGGCAGGTTATTATCATCGTTTTGTGAAAGGTTTTTCCGTCCTTGATTCACCACTCACTAAATTATTAAGGAAGAATATTAAGTTTGAGTGGTCTGATCATTGTCAAGCAAGCTTTGATTAGTTAAAGAAAATGTTGACTAAAGCTACAGTGTTAACTCAATAAGTGTCAGGAAAAGAGTATGCAATGTATAGTAATGCCTCCAAAGTTGGTTTGGGATGTGTATTAATGCAAGATAGTAAAGTAGTAGCTTATGCATCTAGATAGTTGAAACCGCATTAGCAAAACTACCCAACTCATGATCTAGAGCTAGTAGCTACGATTTTTGCTTTGAAGATTTGGTGACACTACATGTATGGGGAAAAATGCAGAATTTTACTAATCATAAAAGCCTCAAATACTTACTTACCCAAAAATAACTTAATTTGAAGCAGCAAAGATGGTCAGAGTTATTCAAAGATTATGATTGCATAGTTGATTACCATCCGGGAAAAGCAAATGTGGTTGTTGATGCTTTGAGTCATAAGACAATGGCGGTATTGATGTTAAAGCAGTGTAGATGGAAATTTGCATCGGATGGTGCATTATTAGCAGAGCTTAAAGCTAGGCCTAAGGTTAGAAAAATAGTGTTAGATGCTCAACAGGATGTTGAAAAGTTACAATAGATTATGAAAGCAGTATATGAAGGAGATCAATTAGATTTTGCAATGAAAGAATATAGAGGTGTAACAGGTTATGTGTTCCTAATGACAAGGAAGTAAAAAGAATACTATTGCATAAAGCACATAATACTGCATTTACTATACATCTAGGCAGGAACAAGATGTATCAAGAGTTAAAACAGTTTTACTGGTGGCCTTGCATAAAGAAGGATATTGTTGAATATATCTCAAAATGTTTATCATGTCAGCAAGTGAAGGCAAAACATCAATTTCCTTCAGGTCTTTTAAACCCCATTTTTGTCCCACAATGGAAGTAGGAAGACATTACCATTGATTTTGTGATCGGTTTGCCTCTTACTCAAAGAAAATATGATGTTGTTTGGGTAATTATGGACAAGTTAACAAAAGTAACTCACTTTATACTGGTTCGAACATATTATTCAATGGATGAATTTGCAGAATTGTATATGAATGAGATTGTACGGTTACATGATATACCAGTATCAATAATTTCTGATCGAGACCCTAGGTTTACATCAAGATTTTGGCAGAGTTTACAACAAGCCTTAGGAACACAGCTCAAGTACAGTACAGCCTTTCATCCTCAAATGAATGGACAATCTAAAAGGGTCATTCAAGTTCTAGAGAATATGATAAAGGGATGTTCTTTGGAGTTTTTAGGAAGTTGGGATAAATATGTGGGTTTAATGGAATTTGCCTATAATAACAGTTATCAGAGGAGTATTAAAATGGTACCATATAAAGCTTTGTATGGCAAGAAATGTATAACTTCAATCTGTTGGATTGAGTTGATTGAATGCAGAATAATCGGTCCTAACCTTATTAGGAATACAGAGGAAAAAGTTCAAGTTATCAAACAAAGGCTGAAAGAAGCTAGTGATAGACAAAAATCCTATGCTGACTTGAAAAGAAAGGATATCGAGTATCAAGTGGGTGACAAAGTATTTCTGAAGGTATCTCCATGGAGAAAGGTGCTTAGATTTGGGAAAAAAAGGAGAAACTCAATCCGAGATTCATTGGTCCATATGAAATCCTTCAAAGAGTTGAACCAGTGGCTTATAGATTGGCTCTTCTTATGAAATTAGCCAAGCTTCATGATGTATTTCATGTGTCTATACTTAAAAGATATCACTCAGATGACTCACATAAGCTGCAAGTTCAAGATATTCAAGTACAATCGAATTTCACGTAGAATAAGGAATAAAAAGAAATTCTGGCTAGAGAAATCAGACAACTGAGGAACAAGCAAATCCCTCTAGTCAAAGTACTTTGGCGACATCATGGTATACAAGAAAAAACTTGGGAACCGGAGGCAATCATGAGAGAGCAATATCCTCAATTGTTTAAAACAGGTATAAATTTTGAGGATGAAATTCCTTAAAGGGGGAGAGATTTGTGAGGCCCCTAACATGACCTTAGTCGAAAATGTATAATTTAATAAGGTTATATTTAATTGGGATTAAATTAAAAATATGAATTTCAATTATAAGGTATAGGACAAGTGATAATTTCATTTTATTATATTAATTACATAAAAAATTATTTTGGTTTAATAATATTCAAGGGTGTAATTGAAGCATGAAGTGTTAATTTAGGCATCAATTTGTTATTAGGGCATTTTAAGGATCAATTGTGTATAAAGGAAATAATTAAGTGGTTGATTTAAGAGGAGCACAAAAGAGATTGCTTAATGTATAACATGCAAAAAGATGAGAAAATAATTTATGACATGCAAATTTTTTAGGGACCAACAAAGGAATTTTGCCTTCTATTATAAAAGTTAAATATGTGGCTTATTAGAGAGAGAAAGAATTGAAAGAAAAGTGGGATGGCATCATCTTGAAGAAATTCTGAAATTTCTTTTTCTTTCTTTCTCATTCACTATTAAATTGTTCAATCTCTCTAAGAATCCTTGAAGAAAACCTCTTGCATGTTGATTATTCAAGAACAATTGGGTGTAAATTATTAAGGTAATAGTTTTAAAATTGGGTTCACTTCTTCTTCTTCTTCTTCTTCTTCTTCTTCTTCTTATGTTGTTGAGTGGTTGGTTGGGTAAGATGCTGGAAATGAAAGATTAAAGAATGAGTTTATGTGTAAAAGAAGAAGAAGAAGAAGAAGAAGAAGAAGAAGAAGAAGAAGAAGAAGAAGAAGAAGAAGAAGAAGAAGAAGAAGAAGAAGAAAAAGAAGAGAGTAGGAAGAACAAAGGGAAAGGACTTACACAAGATTGAAGGCTAGATGGAAATTCGGCCAAGGTATGGGATTAGGATTCTCATGCTTGTATGTGGATAATATTAGTAGAAACGTGATTTAAATGTCTTGTATTATGAACAATTGAAAAGAGAAACAAGTTTTAAGAAGTGTTACTTAAAGAGAAAACATAAAGCCTTGTGAACTAATGACTGTATTTTTCTGCATAATTTGAGTTAGAAAACTTTAATTAAAACCATTCTAATTTCTAAGGTTACATAAGAAATATACCTACAAATTTGTAGAAGAGACCTAACACTAAATCTACCTTTAAGCCATCCATATAATTAATTGAATTTCATGTGAGCTATTGATTTAGTACTTATGATGTATTTTTGTATATACTGGTCAGAATGTTATGAGTTTAATTTCTATGAAAAATAGACTTCAAAATCTACAATTTATATGAAGAAAGCATAAATTGATTCTATTTTTAAGAATGTCAAAAGTTAACTTGAATTTGAAATAGTTGATAGCACTATTTCCAGAAACAGTTCTTAGTATTTTGCAATATCTTGAGATTTAGAAATGAGAATTGGATAATTCCAGTTGGTTTATAAAATAGACTCTCATATCTACTTTTTCTATAAGAAAGAAAAGTCTAAATATGCCTCTAAACCTGCCTAAACTTAATTTGAAAATCGAAATCCTGTGTTGCCTACTATAATGAAAAGTCATTAGTAATCTCCATTTATCTTGAGTTCTAGAAATGATATTGCAATTATTCTTGATGTTTCAGAAGTTAGAAATATATAAGAACAAAGTTGTGGAGACCATTTTTGTTGAAAATGCCATTTTGAAGGTCAAAAATTGCTCACGATATGAACTTGGAAACCAGTTGCTGCCCTATCAAGATGCGGACAAATGTCACGACTCATGACAATGTGTCCTCTGTAATGACTCAGACATTTGACACGAGTCGTGACTCCCATTTGTCTGAGTCATCCCATTTATTCGAGTCGACCCTCTTAATCCTATAAATTGATACTAAAGCATTTTTAGACCTTTCCAAACACTTTTAATGCATTAGAAGCATAAAGATAAAGGTTTTAAACAAGAATAACATGTGATATCCATATCCCAAAGTGTTATAAAGTCTATTTAAACTGTGTTAAATAATTATAAAGCATATCTTGATATAGAGATAACACATAATGAGGGACATATATAAATTAAACATTTAATGATATCATAGTGTAAAATAATTGGCATGATCAAAAGTTGAAAGAAGTACATAGAATTTGTAAGTTAAGGCAAATTATTATTTACCATATATATATGATAACATGAATATGATATGATGTAATTATTATATGTCATGCCTATATGTTGTTATGCAAAATGCATAGTCACAAGGATAATATGAGCATATTGTATAAATTATTTTATGAATTATGCATATATGTTTATACACTAGAGAACATATAATTTTACATGATTATGTACATGTGCAAATGGTATACTATAAGTACAGTCTTGATGTATGAAATGAACATAGTATTGCCTGTAAATAGAGTTCAAATGTGGATAGATGGGCGCTTATAGGGATATTGCAGCTGCTATTGTTGACCCCGTTTAGGTCCAAATTATTGTCGATCCTGTTTGGATCATGAACAACCCTATTTGAATTGTTAGCTGACCTCGTTTGGATCTGCTTGATCGGTCTACTGTACTGTTAGCCCCGTTTAGGTCTATGTTTTCAATATCCTCGGATATCTCCTGTTTTGATACCCTCATGTATTTATTGTTCTCGTTATCCACCTTTAGAACTTAAGCATGCTAAATTGAAGTATAAATACATCATAATTAATCACAGTATAACTAATGTATATGGTATATGGAATAACATGTTTAACCGTGGCTTTTAATGCATGTATTATATTTATATATATTAATGTACATATCATGTTAAGAAATGTTGAAATTTAAGGATGCTAAATTAAATGTAGAGTTACGTTGTTTAAAGTATTATATTTTAATCATATACTTATTTTAATATATCATTTTTAATGTTTTCAATTTATGTATGTTATATGTTTCTAACGATCACTGTGAGTGGTTGTCTTTCATATTTAGTATTCCCATTAAGTTTTATAGCTTAGCACAGGTTATTTTATCCTTGTAGGTTTTGTAGTCAAAGTTTTTATATATGAACGTTTTCTGCATCAAGACAGGCCAACACCAGTTTATAGAAGTTGATGTAGGAATTTTTGGTTAATTTTGTATAAGTATCGTTAATATGTTTAATATGTATAAAAGGTTATATAATATATGTATATTCTATGGATAGATGACATTGTATTAAGCTCATCAGAAAAATGTTAGTATTTGCATGCATATAGCAACTAGAATGATTTTATATATATATATATATATATATATATAGATGGAATGTTGAATGCTATGCATAACAATGAATATAAATTAAGGTAGTTGTATCTAGCATGAATATGATAAATGGTTTGCATGATGAGTGGATTTGCATATGTAATTAAAGTAATTGAAGTTGTGAGAGATACCTAATTAATATACAGGTTGACTGATTAAATGAATCATTAGAATGATTAATGTTGGTTTAATGGTTTAATATCCTCCTATAATATGAATGAAATGTATGGTATAATATATAATAAAGGTACTAGACTTAGGATGTTTCACATATATACAATTGAAGAGAAAGATTAATATAGTCCAAAAAAAGATTAATTAAATCAGATAAATACTTCAATAATAAGCTACAATTGAAGAGAATGAAATTGGGAAAAAAAAAACCCATCAAATGCTTAGTATTTGGATTATCTAATAAAATTGCTCTGATGAATTAATTTCTAAACCAGGAAAAAAGGAGATGCAAGGGAGAATTAAGAAGCATCCCATTGCAATTGCTTGCCTGAAGACAAAAATATGTTTTCTCGGGAACCAATAGAAGTTTCACTTGGGCTTTGGCTTCTTTTCAAAACCTGGACAAGAACTAAAAAATGGTGGGTCTGTATAGCTAATTAAACTAAGCTTCAGTTAACTCCGGCAGAGGTCGGTCGGTGATGGGTCAGTCTCGTCAGTCTCAGATTTCTTCAGCTTAGCCAAGTAAATGTAGGTATACATCGCCGTAGCCAAGATGAATATTGGATAGAGAGAGAGACAATGTAGATGTTTACCAGGCTTGGAAAAGAACCAAGTGTGATAGGCTTGATAAAGGATAATGGAGTATTTTTGAAATAAATATAGTCAAATGAGGTAATTTTGACAGTGAAAATGTATAAATGAAAAGTGAAAATAACTGTGTGGTATTTTTGAAAACAAACAAAAAAAACAGGGCAAATGGTGTAATTTCCTCTATTTAAAATTATCTTAGCCCATGTACGCAGGGCAAAGGCCCTTTATTTTATTCTATATAAATAAATTAAGGCCCAGAAATTATCTAGCTCATATCGTTCAAGGAACAACCGTCACAGCCACCGCCATATCTAAAGAGAAAATTCCCAAATTTTATTTCTCTAGGGTTTCTCTCCTAACGCGCAATTTTCATTCTGCAACAGAGAGGTAACTGTTTCTTCGTTTTGCTTGCTCTTTGGGTTGTTTGTAGCTTCTTTTGTGGAGTTTTTTCGATCTTAAAGAGTATTTAATTTCATGCAGAAAAGATTTGTGCGTTTATGTGAGAAAGATGGCTGGAAAGGAAGAGAACAGAATATTCGTCGGAGGTTTGGCTTGGGACGTCACTGAACGGCAGCTCGAGAATGCGTTTAATCGTTACGGCAAAATTGTTGAGTGTCAGGTGCTCACTCACACACACTATCTCTCTCACTTTTCTGTTTGGTTGTTGAGAAATGAGATTAATTTTTTGCCCCAAATTTTTTTAATTAAAATACTGAAAATGGTAAAAAAGCTACATTCTTGTGCTTTTTTAAATAAATAAATAAATAATAGGAACTCTTTAATTTCAATTATTTGGCATTTTTATAGTTTTGATTTCTTTAAATATATTTATAAACTGCAAGTGTTTAAATGGCTTTGATAATTTCTCTGCACAAAATATGATAAGCTGTACTGAAATTCGTAAATTTTGTTTTGCATGTTTTATTTTTTCTTATTTCGTCCACTCTTTCTAGTTTTATTAACATTCCTTGCTCCTTTTTTTTTTTTTTTATGGGTTGCTGGTTGTGATCTTTTGAGATGGTGTAGCTGTATGGTCAGACTGGTTGAATCAGATTGCTTTACAGATCCTATACCTGTTAGAGATTTGTTTGGTGATCGGATTGGTTCAATCAGATTGTTCAAGACCAATCTCATTTTACTGATTAGATTAAAATTGGATGGATAGTTTATAACTTTTCAAGTGCAGAAATACTGGTGGCTTTTGAGTTGTGGGCGATATGGTTTACAAAGGGCAGTTGAAGCTAAACATCTGGTTTTTTGAAAATTTCATTTATCTGGGAAAGTTTGATAATTTGAGGAGACATCGGTGCTGTTGGATCACCAGGAAAATCCAGTTTGTAATGAGGATTGAGCATGTGCATGAGGCATTTGAGTTTGATTTAGAGGTTTTCTGCTTTACTGAGGGGGTGTCCATCTGGTCTTATTGATAAGGTATTGACGAATTTAGAACGATAGGTCTTTGTGAACTGGAATTTAAGGGGTGTGAGGAAAATTATTGGAGCCCTTAAGCTGGAACTCTTCCCTTGTTTGTTAAGTGGCCTCCGGGTTTTATACTCGTTGGATAAACAAATCAGGAATTTTTGGATGGATGTGATATTTTCTGAGCTGCACAGTTGTCCTATTGTTTCTTCGTCAATAGGGATTTGTTTTATTATGCTTTCCATCTTTTTGGATCATTATGGTTAAATATCACTGAAAACTATCTCTGTATCCTTTAGCATGAGGATTTTCCTCTTCAAATCTGTTGCTTCATTGCTTTTCCATGTATCTCATATCAACTTCAACCTATTATTAGACTATAAAAATATACATCAACTTTTAATTTAATGCAACTTTGGGTGAAAGTGTTTGTGTGTGTCCCAAGGCCATGAGGGATGATCCCATACATCTTGTTTGATGTTATGATTTATAAATACAGTTGTCTGCTTCTGCATGGAGGTGGATTTCCATGCTGATATGGTGGACCCTAGAGCCAAGTTTCCTGCATTCCATCCTTGTGCATATTTGGACTGGTTGCTTATTTGTTGTAACAAGATCCCGTTGCTGGATGTATTAGCTGAGTGGTCTGGATTTCTTCCATGCTTTCTTCCAGAGTTCAGATATGGAACACTGTGACTAGTTAATCGACCATCACATTCTGCATTATGTATTCTAGTCAATCCAATTGATCAATCTTAATTTTTTTCACCAATTCTTCAAATTTGCTCCTTTCTTGAAAATTTGAAGTGATAAACTATAAGTTATTGCCTTGATATTCCAGAACTGCATTTTGCACGGCAGATGAAAGATTCAGGGCCGTCTCAGCAATGCAGATTTGTATGCCTTATAGTTTAAGGCTGGTTCTATCACTGAGTTAAAAATGACATTGAGAATAGTAGCTGGGTGTTTCTGCTTTGATTACCAGAAGTGCTCTTTATATTTTTGCCTGCAATTTGGATATGTATTATTTAGTTGGCGAATCTTTCTTCTCTCCCCTGCTGTCATTTTTTCTTTATTCACTTGTAACCTTCCGCATGAAAGACAATAGTATCAGGTAGCACAATGACTGAGACTATTCAACATTATTGGAAGAATGATTCTTTTAGCTTTTGGGATAAAAAGACGTGAGCCGAGTGCATCTGTGGATTCATTACTATGTATGTTAGTGTGTCAATTTTGTTTGTTGGAAGAGATACACATGCTTCATCTGTTCTGAATCTTGAGCTGGTGTTTGGACAACATTGTTGGTTCTCAATTGCATCTCTGATCAATCATTTAGTTGGCCTGTCAACTGATGGGCTGCTGAAGAAGAAAGTACAGTAATGAAAATATTTTCTTTAAAATCTCAAAATTAAGAGGCATGATGCGAAGCCTGGTTATGGTTTTCATTTGCATCACTGAAGGACTGATAGGATTATTGATGCTGTTTTGTTTCTACACGCTTTGATATTATGGAGATGATCTGATATCTAAACTATTCTTTGTGGTAATTTGTGCAAGACTTGGTTTTCTAAGGGGTAAAATGGTCATGTTCAGCATAAAGACTAGCAGTGATGCTCAGTTATAGTGAGATGACATTATATCCGAGGGATAAATTGATGCATTTGAGCTTCATGGATGCAATATTTCAGGTTGTCTTGGAACTGTTATCTTAATTCATGGTCAGATACAGTTTTGCAGATACTACTATTTTCTTTTAGAACTCTTAGCAATATCAAACACGTTGGGATGCCTTAGCCATTCCATAATAACAACATGAAAGTAAGTTATCTGCTCATCACCTTTGATCATCCTCATCTTGATTAAACTTTTTTAGAGCAGATGAAATATGTAGTGTGAATTTTGTTTTCCTTTTGTAGGAGGTTGGTTCAATCTGTTGTGGAAGTAAAATTTGAAGCTTTGAATTGTTCAAAGAAAAGTTTTGTTTTAAATATGTGCTAGAATAAATTTTTAAATATAGATGGTGAGCTTGGTCAGATTTTTTTTATGATGCTCCTCATCACCTACTGTGCTTCTGATGTGCTAGTTTTGAGTTGAATGCTCACTTGTATTTCTACAAATCTTTCTACTGATTGTATAGAATTCCATTTATGTTGTGTGGCCATATGAAAATATGCTTGAAGAAAAGAAAGGTATGCAAAATAGCTGAGAACTATGATTTAATATTGACTGATTTACATGGTGTGTCAGTCTATTGCAACTAGGTGATAATTCCTTTTCTGTTGTCAAGATAGTGTGTATATCCATTTTATCGCCCTTTTAACATATGTTTATTATCTTAAGCCTGCATTCTAGATTTTGAGAATGGTATTTCTCAAGCATCATTTTACCCATACTGTTTTGGGTAATAGAGGAATCCGAGTCAAAGATTTGTCTTGGTATAGGAAGAGCCATCTTGGTTTGGGAGACTTTCAGGTTTTCTTCTATGTTCCTAAATGTTTCCTCTGTCAAATATTTTGCTCTTTCCTTTCTGCATTGCAAAATGGATTGAATCTTTTCTCACTGTTCATTTAAATTTGTTGGTTCCTTGTCACCTGATGTTTTAATACATCCTAGTTTGACTTTCAGAAATACATAAATTCATGTTTTCCTCCAAAATTATTACTTAAACTGCAAAGTAATTCATGTATTCATTCATGCCTTATTCTTTGTTTTTCTTTTTCTTGTTCCTTTTTTTTAATTGATTTTTGGGCAAGTGTATCTTGCTATTTATTTACAGCATTTTCATTCATCTTAGTTTATGGGTACTTTTGTTATCACATGCATTTGCTTCTTGTCAGGCTTTTCTATTATGGTGTTTATACAGGTCATGCTGGAGAGAGACACAGGTCGTCCACGTGGATTTGGGTTTATCACTTTTGCGGATCGTCGTGCCATGGATGATGCTATGAGGGAGATGCATGGACGGGAGTTTGGTGATCGGATCATCTCAGTGAACAAGGCTCAACCTAAAATGGGGGCCGATGATTTAGATCAAGGCTACCAGGGAGGCTATTCATCATCAGGTGGCAGAGGAGGGTATGGAGGAGATAGACCTCCTGCTCAAGATGAATGCTTCAGGTGTGGGCGCCTAGGACACTGGGCCCGAGACTGCCCTTCATCTGGTGGCCGAGGTGGACTCGGAGGTCCGTTCTCTTCACGTTCTAGATTTTGTGGGGCAGGTGACCGTGGTTATCGCATTGGTGGCGATCGTGAGCGGTACATGGATGACCGCTATGACGGTGGACGTTATGGTGATAGGGATCGTTTTGACCGCAGAGACAAATATGGGAGCCATGATCGCTACGCTAGTGACAGGTACATGAATTTTCTCAAAATGTTTATACTCTGGGATTGTACCTTGAGAGCTGTATTTTGTTCTTTTAATATAGTAAAAACACCCATTTCTATTTTCTGAAAGACAATACAACTATGTTCTATACTTTCTGCTGAAAAAAATTAAATAATGTGCTGTGGTGCTTAACCATGCAGGTACATGCCAACTGGGGATCGCTTTGCAGCTGATAGATATGGTGGTTCAGATCGTTACATGCACAATGGTTATGGAAAAGACAGAGATGGTGTTGCGCGAGGAGGCAATGATAGGTTTGGAAATGGAGGACCTGCTGCACGTGATAGAAATTACAGGAGTAGAGCGGGTCCTTATGAGAGGGCTGGCAGAGGGGGGCATCCATCTTCGATTGATCGCTATTAGTTGTTGGATGATGGGAAAGTATTATGAAAATATTGTAGGTGTATGCCCTGGGCTAGATACTTGGTTTAATGACCTACTTTATGTAAGGATAGAACAAGTTCTGTGCGCGATTTCTGTTCTGAAATTTGTGTTGTTCAGCAGGTTCGATGGTTTCAGTTTTTGATAATATTAGTTCTCTCCCTCTCTCCCTTTTTGTTCCTTTTTCCCCTATCCATGTTTTCCATTTTGAAATTATCATTTGTCTTGTTTGACTTCAGAATTTCTAGTTATATTATGCGAAGAATATGTAATTGATAAGAATAAAAACTACAAGTCTCTAATTTTTTCAATTATAATATTTAAATACCGAAAGCAGCAAATTTATATCTTTTTTAGATGTAAATGTGAATGTGAAATAGTTGATAGGCCAATGTGCAATTTATTTATCTTTTTTAAAATAGTAGATCAAGTTGGTAAGCTAGAAAGGGATCGATAGATAATATTGCGCATAATAGAAAATTACTTTCTTATGCATTACGTTAAAATGAAAAGTAGGGATGAGTATGGATTGGTTAATTGGTTTATTAGTAAAAAAATTAAGCAGTTCATTAATATCGATTTTTTAAAATTATTAATCATTAATTAATTCGTTATATTCGGTTAATCAGTCTATCGGTTTTTTGGTTTGGTTAATTAATATTTTTCGGTTAACAATTAAAATTTATAACATAAAATTATTTAAAAAATTAGATAAAGTTTAATTCAATTTCAAATATGTAAAGTAATTTAATATGAAAATTACGAAACAAACATAATTTATTAGTCAAAATTCATGTTATATAGATTAATAACCGATATTATAAAATAGATTTGATATTTATTGAAAATTAGAATATGTTTGATTTTAAGTTAAATAAAATTTTGAATAATATTAAATGTTATAACATAAACTCTAAAATATAAGAAAATGTAATTACATGCTATTAAGTAAAATATGAACACCAATATATGATAAAAAAATAATATATATAAAATTTAATTGAATATTATATATAAATATTCCTATATAACTAAAGAGAATGACATAATATAAATTTAGTTTAATATAAAAAAATAATATATATATAAAAGTTAATTGTATATTATATATAAATATTATTATATAATTAAAGAGAATGACATAATATAAATTAAGGTATAAAAATAAAAATATAATTTAAATATATTTTAAAATATTATTTTATATAAATTTTAGAGAGAAATAGAAAAAATTGAAGATATATATATATATATAAACCGGTTAATCATTAACTAACGGTTAATCGATACCTAAAAACCTAAACCATAATCATTAACAAAAAAATATAAAAATTAAAAATTATAACCGAATCTATTGGATCGATTAACCATAAAAATCAGTTTGATTTCAAATCGATTTTATGGTTAATCATATTTTCGATTTTTTTTTGTTCATCCCTAATGAGAAGTATATCTTTTCTTTCTTGCATTTCATTAAAGTAAGAATTGTTTCATTTCACTAAGAAATATTTTGCACCTCAACGGTTAGGGGAAGGTTTCATAATTACGATGCTTTCAGTCAAAATTGTTTTCAGTATTATGTAATTGGATAAATTTTACCATTAAATTAATAAAATTGTATGTAAATAAATAAAAATATACATATGTAGATTGAGGTGATCTAAATTTGTCATATGTGCCCTGTACATTAATATTTTGTTCTAGCTTTTGAATATTAAAATTTCTTACCATCGGATATTTTATGTTTGCTTATCTATATTTTGGTTAACATTATTAATTTTAACAATTTTTTTGAGTTAAATAAGGGTATTAAATTTATAGTATATATGTGACAAATTTACGTGACTTCAATAAAAATATATATTTTTCTATTTGCTTACTTGAAGTTTCGTTATATTCAGTAATAAATTTGAGCCGTATACATAATAATAGAGGCAATTTTAGCCTAAAATATAATTAAAAAAAATATGCACAATTTTTAACACTTTAAGGATAAATTTAACCTTTTTCTTTTATTTTTTGAATGCTGATTGATGTTATTTGCATCAAATAAAAATATAAAATTATTAAATAAATAGATATGATCATGATTCGTTCAAAAAAAATTGATTCTAATTAAAATAAAAATAAATAATTATTTATACATTTAATTAAAAATTAAAATAAGAATTCAATTCATGTTGAGATTCGAAAGTAACTAATATTCAGTTAAGATTATAATCTAATTTGTTTCGCAGTGTTTATATTGGGTCTAGGTCTGGTCATATGCTTTTTTTTCAAATTCTAATCATTTTTTGGACGGATTTCCGGTTATGGTAAAAAAATTGATAGGTCTAGAAGTGGGTTTAGGTCACAAGTAAAAATGGATAAATTGTTAAATGCATTAAATTATAAATGGATATCAAGTTATAACTTATAACATTAATTTTTTTTATATTTTTAAAAAAATCTTAATGCAAAATGAAAAATATTATGCATGTATATCCTGTAAAAATAATTGTTTTGATATTAAAATAAAATAAAAATTATAAAATTATAAATAGTATAAATGCATCA
Organism: Excoecaria agallocha; assembly: GCA_037975025.1. Lineage (NCBI taxonomy): Eukaryota > Viridiplantae > Streptophyta > Magnoliopsida > Malpighiales > Euphorbiaceae > Excoecaria > Excoecaria agallocha. The sequence continues at coordinate 26,316,802 of CM075815.1, forward strand.
AATCATACAAATTATATAACCAATTGAATTGGATCGGATAATTTTGTGAGCTTAAAATTAGGGATAAGTATGAACCGGTTAACCAGTCCATGAGCAAAAAAATTAAAGAAAATTATACGAATTTCTCCCTTTTTAATTTTAGTTTTCAAAAGTGCTCCATTCGATATTATAAAATTTCATCAATACCTTTTTTTATTTCATAAATACATTTTATAATGTTATTATTTCAAAAATGTTCCAAATTAAAAGGACGAGCCCAACGCATGTTCATCGAGATTTTCCTTCAATTCTAAACTGATCATCGGCGGTTCCTCGTCAATACCACCAACCACTGCCGGCTGATCAACTGCTAAGAAAATTTCTAGTTCGTCTTTCTCCATATCGGCAGCAACTCCATGTCCTGTGAGTTTTTTTTTCCAAAGAAAAAAAGTCTTGTAAAAGCTTGAAAGAAGAATAAAAGTTTTGGCTGCTGATTTCTCGTTGAAATCAAAGTTTTGGCTCTTGAATATACTCAGAATCTTTGTTCCTCCAGCATCAGCGAGTCCCTTAACACCTGTTTCTATATCATCAAAAGCTTTTAACTCACTTTTTCTGTCATGGTGCCCGTGCTCATGGTGGCGGTTATTCTTGGTAAAGCAAGCCAATAAAAAACCGGCGAATACGGTCCATTAACAAATCCATGTTGGGTAACCATGGAGCTTTAATGATTCTCAAATCAAGATCACCATGAAGATATATTCCAGCATTTGAATTCTCTTCCGCCATTAAAACCCAAATAATTAAAATGCAAAGATAATGGATTAGTCAGTTAGTTGATGAGATAATGCAGAAAAGAAGTGCGGTTTGGTTTGTCCGTGGAAGCCAACTGCGGAAAGCTGCAGTCAATGAAAATTCGAAGAAAGCAAAAAATAATGGGAGAAATTGGAAATTGTTGATAAAAATAGATTATTACGGTTTTATCCCACCATTCCAAGTCACCTTCAAGAGCTTCAGAGATATGGACGTTAACAATCTCTGAATCAAACTTTACATGATTACTGATGCCATACTTATGGTTACAACAAACGCAAATACTGTTATTGGATATACGGCCTAGAAGGATCAATTGACAACGAAATGCTCCTGTCGACAATACCTATGGGTGAAAAAAGATAAAGCAGATAAAATTGCTAACTGATTTAAAATGAAATTCACAATTAATAAAATATGAAGCCATCACCAAATCCATGATATACAGAAACGCAACAAAATCAATTGGAAATACATGGATAAGCTTTAAAACATTATTTTAAAACCTCATAGGTGGGGAACAAGAAGTGGTTACAACCACAATTCAGTAAAGAAAAATATAATAAACTTCATGTGTCTTATCTTATATACTTACAGTTCTGATAATATCATTAATAACATGGTTTCTTTGACAGAACTCACAATTCCATTCTTGCTCAACAGCAGAGTAATAGCCACATTTCATTAAGAATATTAATATTTAGAACAATTACAAATAAAAACAAATTCCCTTATTTAATAAATTATATAATTTATAATATTATTTTTAATAGTTAAAAATGCTTTAAAAATGAAAAAATACTAATCAAATATAATATCCATTAAAATAATCAAACTAAAAATATAATTTCCATAATTAATTAAAAAATTAAAAATATTCAATATAAAACTAACAATAAAACGCTAATTATGCATATAATTTCAATGTTTATTTACTAAAAATATATATTTTACAAAATTATATATTATAATATTTATAAATTACACAAAAATTAAAAAATATAAGTGTAAAATTTAAAATATAATTCATAAAATATATATATATATATATATATATATATATATATATATATATATATATATATATATATATATATATATATATATATATATATATATTGGTTTCGATTTCGGATCGGTTAATCATCAGTTTTTAAAATAAAAATCATAAACTTAAAATTTCGGTTCGTTTAACCTAAAAATCGGTTCGATTTCGAATCGATTTTTTGGTTAACCTAAATTTCGGTTAACCATGCTCATCCCTAATATAACACCCTTATCAGAATAGTATTTTTCGATGTAAAACTTAGCGATAACTGGTATAATAATTTTTTTTTTCAAACTTCAATCATTGCCAAACAACTTTGATACAATTTAATATCTTAATTAATTTACGAAATTTTGGCAGCTCACAGCTAGAACTTACTAGCCTCCTGAAAAATTCAAACAATTTACACAATCTCTCAAAGGCACAACAAAACATATCCGAAAGTAATATACATAATAGACAACCAATTACATCTCAAAGATAGTCATATACAACTCATTAACTGGCGTTCTCTAGATGTAACAATATTTATTATTTAATAAACATTACCTTCAATACAGTTCAGTTTTATACTCCCACTGTCTAAGTATATACATGCCACAAAACTAAACAATAAAAGTACAACTAATTTCTTCATCTTCGAATTCTGCTTTTCCATGTACCGAGCTCCCACAAAACTTTAATATCTGCACGCAGTAAACACTACATGCTGAGCACTAGATATGCTCAGTGGTGACTACTAATCCTAGAGCTTCCCAAATTAAACATAATTACATACATTATGCAACTTTTATTCTTATTTAATAAAATGTTACTTTTAATTTCTACAACACAATTTTCGTTATTTATCCCTATTTCGGTTAATCTTTTTATTTTAATTCTCACCTTCCAATTTATGTTACACTACTTTCATATCGATTCGATTTCAAACTAACATTTTTACTTTTACTCTGCTTACTTCTACTTTTACTTAACTTTTATTCTATACTTTTAAATCATTTGACACAGTCGTCTTTTTATTTAACGAGTTACCTTGGTACTCAGTTCTTAATGGTACTTTATCTATTTACTGTTCCAGTTCTCATTATTTATTCTCTTATTTCACATTGGCTTTTGCACTAGTTAACACAATACAATTACCAAGGCTTTTAACTTTTAATGTAAGGTGATATAGTTGATTAGAATACTTTGTATATAGATCTTTGTTTTCTCCTCCTTCTATAACTGGATCGTTTCATACATTTAGTTCAAAATTATTACCTTTTTCATTTAATTTATATTTTCAAAATTTGCATTGCTTCATCATATTTTTACACTTAAGTACATGATTATTATCATTGACTTTAATTGTATAACAAGCATTACTTTTCGCACTTTGTACATTAGATAAACACGAATTACTATATTATTTTTACCAATTATTTTCATTTCATTTTTGCTCTTTAATTATAGACCTTTGGGAACAATTTTAGTTTTAACCCAAAGTTTTCGCTTCCTTTTGATCCAGTCATTTTAATTTACAACACTTACAATCATTTACTTTTACACTTCTGATTTATTCTTATCAATTTGCCCCTAAACTTTTTAATTCTTTTCATTTAGGTCCTTTTTTTCACATTAAACTTCCATTTTATCTTTCTTTTTACACTTCTAATATTTTCTTATCACTATGCCCCTAGTATAGACCCGGCATAAAACTCTCAAACCGGATATGCGGGACGTAGACCCCACAGGGCCACAATAAAATGAGAAATGACCTTCAAGAATCATTCCCCATAAAACATATGAACATATGACAGTACGTATGATATATACTATGGAGATCAACGATCCAACCATAGTAAAGCAAGTCGCCATGACTTGCACCGCAGTATAAGATGTTCCTATGGCTAGCCAATTATATCCTGAACAAAACTTTTATTGCCTGACTATTGCTAAGGGCAAAATTACTTTCTTTCAAAATACTTTTCAACTTTAAACAATCACAATTACTTTTTCAGTAGGTGTATTGTTTTTTAATTATTCTTTTAAGTACTTTTTTCAGAATCTTAAACACAGATTGTGAATTATAATCACTTTACATTTTACAACTTTTAGTATCTTTTCACTTCACTACTTTAACCAGTTATTATTTCAATACCTTTTTTTTTTTGTACATTTAGTAAATTATATGGTTATAATTTACTATTTCTTCTCTTCCTTTAAAACTTTATGAATTATTTCTTAATAATTCAATAATCGACTTTTTAACAATATTTTTATTACTTTTTCAGTCCAGAATTTAATTATTCAAATATACTAACTTTTATTTGATTGGTCAATTATTCTATAATAATTTACTCTTTTAATACCCCTTATTTTTATAGACTAATTTATTTAGATAAATTAACCAATCATTTATTTTACAAATCTTTAAGAATTATGAATTATATTAATATAATTCATCATTTCATTTACTGGAATTACATTATTAGCTTTTTCATTTCTGTTTACACGGGAGTAATTTAATTCACATTAATTTGTCAACTTTTACTTGTTTATTGAAGTATTTCTCAATAATTCGATATTTTTCATTAAATATATATTCCATATTATAATACAAAATATTCTAATAATTCATATAAAGTTTTTAACAATGTATATGCAATATTATCATATAATTATTATTATTATTCAGTTTCTATATAAATTATGTCACAATAATTCTTCATTTACACTTAATACATACACCAATATTCAACTTACAATTTCTCTAATACCTTTCATAACTTATCTAAAAATTCATAGATAATTTATTTTATTCCTCTTGTCATTTTAAGATATCATTAATAAAAATTCATCCTTTTCATCAATTACATCATTCATTAAATATTCTAAAAATATTCATTTGATCCCTATAAATTCCATAGAATTTCATGGATGTATTATTTCATATTCTTTATCAAATTGAGGCTTAATTTCATTAAATTAAACAACATATAATTCAATTCTTTTAAAGGAAATTTCAGCCAACATAGTAAATTTCCTTACAATTTCTTTAATTCAAATCCTGCATTATACTCAGTGTAATTACAGTCTAATTGAACAATTATAACATCAATTACAATTTTCCCCAATAATTCAATATTTTCTTCCTTAATAATTTAAAGAAAAATTCAACAATGTTAAGGGAAATTATAAGATTTCGTAGCCACTTACCTTAACGATCAAATTGCTCCAATTTGTTTACTAAGTTGCTCGCCGGATCGGTCGCCGGAGATAAACTTTCAAGGCCAACATGAAGTTCACACCGTTCCAAGCTTACAGGCGGTGATCACGCGCCCCAATACTATCGCCGTTTGTCGGGATCTGAACCGAAAGTTTCCGCCCCCACCAAAACCGATCTCTCCACTGCCAGCGAGTGGGGAGGAATGGCGGCCACCGGAGAAAGGGTCTCGCCCTCATCAATCCACCGGTACGCCCCACCTCACCTTCCATCGCCGGTGTTGACCGGAAAATGCGTTGAAGAAGAGGAAATAGGTCGGAGAGAGAAACGATCTACCTGAAGCTGCAACCGATTCGCGACGAGTAGTTGGTACGCCGGAGACCGACAGTCGCGAGACCACCAGCAATAGAGATGACACCGGAAGGTCACCAGCGTCGGTGGTTTTCGTTCTTCCTGGACCAGCCGATCCCTCTCCCCTTATTTGTTTTGTTTTTCTTTCTTCTTCCCTTATTCAATTTATCTTCTTTTTAATTTTTTTTTTCCATTACAACATCTGTTGGCCACACATAGACACCCGAAAATATCTAGCAATATCTCTTTTTTTTTAATATATATATATATATTTATATATATATACACATAACTGTTGGACAATAAAATTATCCAAAATCATTTTCAATTGCTCTCTTAAATTGTTTTGAAAACTCCATAATTTTTATCATATATTAAAAATAAATGGGACAAATTTTCAACTCCATCGGAGTTCGCTATCAGTCCGATTAAAATTTATTAGTCCGATTCGCCAACTGCCAGAATGACCGAAAAATTCAATTCTTATCACAAAATATTCTACATATAAATTCATGTAGACATATAAAATCTGACAATTTTCGGAGTTGATTTGCTATTTTAAAAAATTATACAAAAATCAAGTCTTATTCCCTACCAGGGAAATTGACTTACTACCTTTTTCATATTTTTAATTTTTAGAGACCCATTTGACCTCAATTTCACTTCAAATTTCAACTTCGAACTCATCATGACCAATACTTTCCGATAATCCAATAAAATATTTTTTACTTTCGTGTGCACTTTTCGGTCCGGAAAAAAATACTATTTACTATCGAAAAATACTATTCACGGCTAACCCGGTGTTGAGGCCGTTACACCTAACCCCAAGGATGATAAGTGAATATAACAAAAGAAAGAACACAACTCTCTACATTTGCAAGGAAAAACATAGAACATATATTCCTTGATTAGAAAAATACCTCTAAATCACTGAACATGTATTTTTTTATTTTTGAAAAAATCGTACACTGTATATTTTTTTACAAAAAATTATACACTATATATTCTTTTTATAAAAAATCATATAGTATATTTTTTTTATTTTGAAAAAATCATACATTGTATATTTTTTTTACAAAAAAGTATATACTATATATTTTTTTTTACAAAAAATCATATAGTATATTTTTTTGTTTTGAAACTATCATACACTGTATTTTTTTATTTTTAAAAAGATTATAAACTGTATATTTTTTATATCATACACTGTATATTTTCTTTTGTTTTGAAAAGATAATACACTATATTTTTTTTTTGTTTTCAAAAGATCATATGATGTATTTTTTATTTTTGAAAAAATAATATATTGTATATTTTTTTTACAAAAGATCATGCACTGTATATTTTTTATTTTGAAAAGATCATACACTGTATTTTTTTATTTTTAAAAAAATCATATACTATATGATTTTTTTACAAAAAATCATATACTGCATATTTTTCTATTTTGAAAATATCATATATTGTATATTTTTTTACAAAAAATCATACACTGCATATTTTTTTATTTTGAAAAAATCATACACTGTATTTTTTATCATACACTATATTTTTTATTTTTGAAAAGATCATACACTACATTTTTTATTTTTAAAAAATCATATACTGTATTTTTTTTTTGCAAAAGATCATATATTATATATTTTTTATTTTGAAAAGATTATATATGGTATTTTTTTGTTTTAAAAAGATCATGCACTATATTTTTTATTTTTAAAAAGATTATACACTATATTTTTTATTTTTGAAAAGATCAAACACTACGTATTTTTTTTACAAAAGATCATATATTGTATATTTTTTTTATTTTTAAAAGATCATATATTATATTTTTTATTTTTGAAAAGATCATACACTGTATATTTTTTTTACAAAAGATCATACACTGTATTTTTTTTTTGAAAATATCATACACTTTATTTTTTTATTTTTAAAAAATCATACACTGTATTCTTTTTTTTTAAATATCATATACTATATATTTTTTTATAAAAAATCATACACTGTATATTTTTTTTGTTTTGAAAATATCATATTCTATATTTTTTATTTTTAAAAGATCATACACTGTATTTTTTTATTTTTGAAAAGATCATATACTGTATATTTTTTTTACAAAAAATCATACACTATATATTTTTTTAACAAAAGATCATACAGTGTATATTTTTTTTAAAAAAATGATACAATGTACTTTTTATTTTGAAAAGATCATACACAACAAAATACAGTATATGTTTTTTTGTAAGTAAAAAATACAGTATATGATCTTTTATACACAAAAAATACAGTATATGATATTTTATAAATAAAAAAAAATATAGTATATGATTTTTTATAAATAAAAAAATAGAGTGTATGATCTTTTGTAAAAAAAATACAGTATATAATTTTTTGCAAATAACAAAATATATTGTATGATTTTTTATATACAATAAAATACAATATATGATCTTTTATAAATAAAAAAAATAAACTGTATGATCTTTTATATACAACAAAATACAGTGTATGATCTTTTATAAATAAAAAATATAATGTATGATCTTTTGTATATAAAAAAATACAGTATATGATCTTTTATAAATAAAAAATATTGTGTATGATCTTTTATAAATGAAAAAATACAGTGTATAATTTTTTATAAATAAGAAAATATAATATATGATCTTTTAAAAATAAAAAATGCAGTGTATGATTTTTTGTAAATAAAAAAATACGATATATGATCTTTTGTAAATAAAAAAATACAGTATGATCTTTTATAAATAAAAAATACAGTATATAATTTTGTGTAAAAAATATACAGTATATGATTATTTGTAAATAAAAAAATACATTGTATGATCTTTTGTACACAAAAAAATACTTATTTAACAATTAAAAATTATCCATTAGAGTGTATGGAAAAAGATATTAGCTTTATGACATTAGAAATTTGCTTTTGCCTAATGCAGGAAATTTACTTCATAAATGGATTCTATGAAAACAGGATGCTTTTGCCATTGGTGCTTGGGTTCTTTTTTGTGGAAGCTGGAAACCATGAAATATGTAAACAAAATTTTAGTTTGCTTTTTAATGTTAATTTTAACATACGGACTTAGGAACGGGATGCTTTAGTTATTGCAGCTATTTATTTATTTGTTTATCTTGTTGCAATTTTATATAGCATCAATACTGTTGATTTGATGTTCTAATCCTCTTTACGAATAGTTTACCTTGTAGTGAATAAAGTAAACCAATAAGATGAACTCAATTTTGCAGATGGATATGAATATATTTAAAATAATTATAATCGTAGTTACAGGTGGCGTATATTACCGTTTTTGCCAATGAGGAACTGTGGTTGATTGTGAATAAGAAGTAAAATTCAACTACTAGTAAACTTCATATAAATAATTAAAAAAAGTTGTAGTAAAATAATCTTTTTAATTCTTTGAATCTCTTGACTTAGAGATATTATCTGTAAAATTTTCTACATTCTCTTTATAAATTCGCTACTTGTTTTTATTTTGATTTTCTCTTTCAAAGTGGTCTTTGTATTGTAAAAAGTTAAATCAAAATTTCACAGACCTTTTGAAATTTTACAGACCATGTTTACCTCAATTATGACTATACTGCTTCTTATATTCATTTCCATTCAAGCAATCAAAGGTCATGCACAAATACCTGATTGTCTTCCTCATAATGAAGGTAATCAAATATGAGTTCAGAGAAATATTACAATGTACAGTGGTTCAAAGAGGAAACCGACTCATACAAGTTTTATCATGGAGAATGATTTACAAAAACAAGCTGAGTTTTGCTATCATCTCTCCCCATTGGTAGATGAGGGGTATTTTTGAAAGTGAAATTTTAAAAATTATAATTATGAAATAAGAAATTTTAAAAAATAGTATTTAAGATAGATGAAAAATAGTTGAATGCAAATATGAAATATGTTTTCTTTTTTGTGGCATTAATGTAAAAATCCCAAAAAATTAACAAGTCTATTAATATCTGTTTTTTAAAATTACTAATCATTAATCGATCCGTTACATGCGGTTAACAAGTCCATCGGTTTCGGTTTGGTTAACTAATATTTTTCGGTTAACCATTAAAATTTATAACATAAAATTATTTAAAAACTAATTAAATAAAGTTCAATTTAATTTCAAATGTTAAAAGTAATTTAATATAAAAATTACGAAACAAATATAATTTACTAGCTAAAATTAATATGCTTGATTCTAAGTCAAATAAAATTTTAAATAATATTAAATGTTATAACATAAACTCTAAAATATAAAAAAAAATATAATTAAATGCTATTAAGTAAAATATAAACATCAATATATGATAAAATATATATATATATAAAAGTTAATCGGATACTATATATAAATATTAATATATAATTAAAAAGAATTATATAATATAAATTTAGTTTAAAGTATTATATAAATTTTATAGAAAAATATTAAAAAATTGAAAATATAAAAATTATATATATATATATATATATATATATGAACCGGTTAACCGTGAATTAACGGTTAACCGGTACTTAAAAATCTAAACTGTAACCATTAACAAAAAAGGGTTAACCGATACTTAAAAACTTAAACTGTAATCATTAACAAAAAATGTAAAAATTAAAAGTCATAACCAAGTTAATCGGATCGGTTAACCATAAAAATCGATTCGGCTTCGGATTGATTTTGCGGTTAATCATATTTTCGATTTTTTTTCTTGCCTCTATTTAAAATGAATCAGGTAATAAGTAAATTATTGATTGATCAGTCAAATGTATGTTATGTTTTTATAGGCAGGTTGAATTGAATAAAAAATTTTCATATAAATTACACAAATATATGCATTGTACAGGGCATGAGACTATAGTTCATGAAATAGAAAATTTTGAAGGATAAAATTTTGAAAAAATTGCGAAAAAGAAAATTGCTAATCAATTAAGTGTATATATATATATATATATATATATATATATATATATATATATATATATATATATATATATATATATATATATATATAGGTAGTAGATCCACAACTGAAGGAAATATTTAAATAATTTCTTAAGATTGTTTGTGAAAAGTAGAAAAAAAATACAATCATGGAAAATTTGTGAAAAGGAAAATACAACTTGTAATTAATTAAGTATTGGATTTGAAAAGAAAAATAGCAGATCCACAACCAAAAGAAATATTGAAACAATTTTTACTTGTTTGAGTATTAAAATTAAATTCATGCAGTTTCGGGGTGAAGAAGAGACAATTAATGGTGAAAAAATCTTGTTGATAATAGGGTTAAATGAAGGGTATTTTAGATATTTTATATGCAGTTTGTTGTATACCAATCATCCCAGGCAAAAGATAACCCTTTGCTAGTTTAAGTTCACACGCATCAGTGCTTGAACTTATGCTGCTCTTTTCTTCATGATTATCGATCTCCCTTTGCCCCTTTCCAAAAGCCACCTCTTGGAAATTAATTGGAAAAACCCATTCTAGCATCCTTCAAAAATTTTTCAGTTTCTTTTCACATTGTGCAGCCATTAAACATGTGACAAATCAAACTAACAGTAGATATTTTTCAGTTTCTTTTCAAATCCTATGAAAAAAAAATGATATTAAAAATATATTTGCCATATGCATAACTAAATTAATTAACTATACTCTTTAACAAATTTGTTGAGGGATCACTCACTCTCTATGTGGGTTTGTTGGGAGCCCTCACTCTAGATGCGGACTGTTGAGTGCTTTCCGACGGTACGTATGGTATGAACAACACAGGAGAATGGCCCATTCTTGCAACTTTTGTTCTATCTGCGTTCTCATTGACTTTAGCATTAAATCATTAATTTTATGCATTTTCATTTTCAGCTTTATGATCGGAATTAATTTCAATTGCTTGAGCACGAGGAAAGGTCCAAATTTGAGGTATTTTTTATAACTCTAAACTGCTTTTTTTTTTTTAATCAAAATCAATGTAAAATTTTCCTTTAAAAATTCTTTGAGTGAAACATATTTAATTTTGAATGAAATTAATTATCTTTGATGGTTACAGAAGCCTACCAGGAAGCAAAACCTGGCCTTTTGCGTGCGTATTGGCATATTCAAGGGCGTAGCTGGCACTTATAGAATGGGCTCAATTGATCCCACTCAATTTAAAAAAGTTGCTTCTAATTTTATTTATTTTTGGATAAATCCATCTCTACCGTTTGAAATTATTCTAAAAATTCACTTTGACACTTACACTATCAAAAAGACCAAATAAACCATTCAATCTCTATAATTACTCATCTTTTAAACACTTTTTGATGACATGGTAGCAACCATAGTTTACAAGAGAAATGGAGTGCGTGAAGGAACTAAGAACCTGTTACCAACGGTAACATTTGTATGACATAAATGCTATCCTCATATCTTCCGTATTCATCAATAAATTCATTCTCTCCCTCTCTCCGTCACCCAAATTTCTTCTTCTCCTTCTTATCACAAAAAATTTTTAGTTTTCGTTATTTGATTCCTCCTGTTATCCTAGATCCCTGTTGGTTTTTTTCTTGTGATTCTTCTTAATCTCACAATTCGTCAATGCATCTACAAGTTTACACCATGAATCAACTAGTGGAGATTTGTTGTTGTGGTGAGTATACGGTGTTCTTTATTAGATGGAAGCAATCGAATCTTGGAAGGAGGTTTGTTGCATGCAGGCTTAGGAAGGTAATTAGTTATGAGATTGTTTATGTTTCCTGATTGCTGAATAGTGTGTGTAATGTGAATGCTCTATTTTGTGATTTGTATTAGGAGGAAGGGGGTTGTGAATACTTTAGATGGGTTGATGAAGAATTCCCTGATCAGGCTAAAAAGGTGATATGATGATTACTGAACATGATCAAGTAATGCGAGAAGGCAGAGGAAGAAAAGAAAAGGAAAGGCAGAGGAAGAAAAGAAAAGGAAAGGCAGAATGAACTATTTTCCTTGGTTAATTTTTGTGATTTTATTTTTTGTGTTGTAGGTACCGTTTCTGTAATGCAAGCATTAGTAATTTATGTAATGTTTTTTTTTATGGTTGATGTAATTTGGATTGCTGCTTCAATTTGATGTAAAGCGTTTGGTAATGCAAGCATTAGTAATTTATATAATTACAGACATTTTGCTTTCTATTTGAATTGCTAAGCAAGCAGTTATGATTTGGTTCATATTCAATTTGGTTAATATTATTACATGTTTTGCATAGTAAATAGTTAATAGTGCACCAATAAATCCAGAGCTGGAATTTAATCGATGAGAGTTGAAAAATAGCTACAAAATGTTTACTTAGCCACCTAAGATACAATCAAATGAATTAAGAAAGAGAAATTTGAAACATGAAAACCAGACAACTATGAAAACATATTCCAATAGATACAAAATCCTCCAATTAGTCAATCAAAGCCTGTGTGGATACAAAATAGCAGCAAACTCCAATCACAATATCAAAGCCTATGTGGATACAAAATCCTCAAAAAACTGATAAATACATTGACACAATATACTTAAGTCCATGTATCATTGCCACAAAAGGCTCCGCATACTAATTGTACAAACTGTTCAACAAAATGTAGTAAAACTGTATAATCATGATTGCACAAATCAGTCAAGTATTGCAAAATACATTGTTCCAAACTTCTTGCATAACAAAATAGTAGCATACACAGTTATCTCTATCTAATGTTGTAACACAAATACAATTTAATCAGAATAAGAGATTAATGCGAATGAATCTTGCTTTGACAGCTGCTTGGATTATTTTGGCCTTATTTTAATCTAGCATTTACATTTGATGAGGAGCCTCTAGACCTCACATTTGCTATTGCAGTAGCCCTATGTTACTGTAGTTGTGAAGCTATCACAATATTTCTTCCTTGCCATTTGAGCCTGTTTGGTTGGAAGCTAAGGTCAATTGACATTTGAGTTTTGAACATTAGGACAAACTGCAATTACTCTATCATATTGTCTGCCAGGCTATTAAAGTATATAAAAATTTTAAATCATATTTATGCATATATAATAAATATTAAAACTAAAATTGAGAAGGTACTTACATCCATGACAGTAGTTCCTATATTCTCATCAATAAACACTCTAAGTCCACATTTCTTAGGCCTTTTATATCTCGATACTCCTCTCCCTCTAACAGATATGGGTGGTGATTGTATGGATGGGTCGGTATGAGCATGTTGATGAATTGAAGTTGAAGAGGGTTCGGTATGGGAAACTCTTCCTCTTCCTTTCCCCTTCTCTCTTACAGGGGCTTGCCTAACATCTCTACTAACAGAATTGAATCCTTTCCCTCTTCTTTTGCCTTTGGAACACTACGATGTTTTTTCTCTAGCAACAACAGTGGTATCATCACATATAGGTGTGCCAAATCGGAAACTTGATGATGATCCATGATGTGAAGATGGTATAGCTTCATCTCTTATGCCAGCAGCTGAAGTATGTGCTCTTTCAGCTAAATTGAGACCAGCTCTATGGTTGGTAACATTTCCACCTTGTATTCTTTTAGCTACATCGGAACTCTCACTTACCTGCAAACATTTAGCATTACATACAATTGTAGGTTCAATCAAAATAATATAAATACAAGTATTTTAGATTACCTTATTTCTACAACTCAACCCATTATGTCTAGTCCTCTTACACTTACTACAATGCATTTGAATCCCTCTCTTGCTAGCCTTGCCATGCTTGTTTCTTGGTTCATTCTTATCTTTCCTTTTGCATTTTTTTAGTCTGCCAGGCATTGGTTTAATTTTTGGTGGCCTAATTGGTGGAAATCTAGGCTTATCCCACATTTTCGTATTTGGTATTAGTTATATGAAGTACTTATAGGCATTCACAAATGTATCCTTATGGAACCAATGAGACACATAATTGTTGTCTCAAGGCTACATCTTAGTTTTGATGATAATCAAACCTTGAATAAACTTTGTAAAAATTCTATTTAATTTATTTATGTTTCAAAATATCTCCACTAAGTGTGCAAGACTAATCTAAAGATTTCAAGCCTTTTGCATGAAAGGACTTCAAGATCTTCTGTTCTATGAAAGCTTAAAGAAATTAGGGTACTATTTATGAAAAATCTTTTGAGGAGTTTCAAATTCATGTTCATGCATCATAAAACTCTTTTGGTATATAAAAAAATGATTTACATACATTAAAATTTGTGTTGATTTGATTAAGTCAAAAATTTTATTTGAAAAGTTGTTAGAAAAGTTTAATAGAAAATGTTCCAGTTACTGTTTTTCTGTTCTAGTTCACTAGAGAAGTTCATTAGAAAATATTTATGTTCTGGTAGATTAGAAAGGTTAAATTTTCTGGTACATCAGACTGGTTATCTCTTTTAGTCCATTGGAATAGTAAACTCTTCTAGCGTATTAGAGAAGTTTGCTAGAACTGACAGTTATGTTTTCACAAAAAGGCAAAATAATGGCTAGTTTATATTTTTATCAGTTTGTCTGAATTCTAATGGATCTTTTCTATTCTCTAATGGATATAACTTATTTTTGGCTATAAATAAAAGATGTTTTAGAGTTTGAAGAGTTTTGAGAAGTTGGAAAATCATTTTATTCCTTGAGATATAAAGCTTACATATTTTTCAAGCATATTTTCACATCTTGAACTTCACTCATTATCATCCTCCTCAACTAAATTATAGCTTTTTGTTGTAATTCTTTTGTGGGAAATCTTTGAAAATGATTATGAGAAGGGTTGGCCAGAACTTTAGGAATTTTAGTAAATTTTTACATCTTTTTCTTGGAAAAAAAATTATGGGTAAAATATACTAGGATCATATATTGGCTTCAACTCTTGCCCATTAAAAGAATTACCAGTAAAGCAAAAATCTCAAGATGGTGTATTACACTATCCAAAAAGTAATTCTCTTGATTTCATTGGCTATTCTGATGTAGACTATGCTGGGTGCAGAATTGACATAAAAAGTACTTTTGGTGCCTATCATTTCCTTGGACATTCTCTAATTACTTGGTCCAATAGAAAACAAAACTCAGTGTCTCTATCTATAGCAAAAGCAGAATATATTGCAGTTGGAGGAAGTGTAGTACAAATTTTATGGATAAGACAATGCTAAACGATTATGGAATTGAGTTTGATCAAGTTCAAATCTTTTATGACAACACAAGTGCGATTAATTTGACAAAAAATCCTATTCTACATTCTAGAACCAAAAATATAGAAATCGAACACCACTTCATCAGAGATCATGTTCAACGTGGTGATATTGTGCTAGAATATATTCTAACATAATAGCAGCTAGCTGATATCTTCACAAAACCTCTAAAGGAATATCAATTATGTCAAATTAGAAGGAAATTGGGCATGGGAACTGTTAATAAATAAGTCTTCTGGTGGGGTAACAAATTATTCTAATTAACTAGAATATATGTGCTTTTCTGATACATTTTTTGATATGTTCTAATGTTTACTAGAAAGGTTACATGATCTATTCTATTTTAAACTAGATAAGTTAATTTGAGTTCTGGTTGTTTTCTGAAGTTATTTATCATATCTGATTACTTATCAGTTGATATTTTGCGTGTTTGATAGTATTTTGTTCTTGGTTGAAAAGTCAAAATTATCCCACTTTAGTTTTCGTTATTTTTAAATCTAACAAGGTTAAAATTGGTATTTTAAGTTCATCCCTTCTCGCTTGAAAATTAGTTTCTTCACTTTACACAGAGTATAATTCAATGGTTTAATGAAAATTATATTTGGTTCAAATTCAAAGAACCTATAAGTTGATCTCTTTGGGAAGAAATTATTTTTAAGTGTTGTGTCTTATCAAAATAGCTTTTCATTTAATTCAAAAGCAGTTTTTCCATTTAATCCAAAGCTTTTCTCTCTCTCTTGGAAATCGATGCCTCTTTCATCTTCTTCTTCCATCTATTTTCCCTTTCATATTTCCTTGAAACCCTAAGTTCAAAATTCTTTAGACGAAATCACAAAAATGGCAAGGATTAAAACTACAACAAAGTGACATCCTAAAAGGGGAGTCTTGCCTCAGTTGTTAGATAAACAACCCACAACATTCACTGCCACAATCAATTCCAAAAGACAATCCTCAATAAAAATCAAAGCTCCTAGTGCCAAAAAGTAAAAAATGAAACAAGCTCACAAAATGAAAATAATGTAATTATCCCTCCAAAGACTATCGATTGGTAGGCTATTGCGAAATTTGCTCTAGATTTAGCCACATGGATGGAAACACAATGGTGGGAATCATTTATCACCTACACCAGCAATGTCTTCTATCTAAAATTAGTGTGTGACTTCTATGAGTCCATCAATCACATCCAAGAGGATAACTTCACTATAGTCATTCGCAACACCAAGCTCAATGTGAGCACCGACCTACTTGGTAAGGTATTTTCCATTTCCTTTATTGGTACTGGGGTAGATAGAAAGTTGGGAACTTCTATGATCAAAAATTTTAACAAGGAAAAATTTCTAAGAGATACCACCGAATTGGCTAGTCTCCCTAAGGATCCTCCATCAACTTGTATGGTTACCAAATTTAGAGCCTTGGATAAATTTATCTATGACTACTTCATTCCTAAAACAAGGAGCACAACCTTTTTAGCTTCGATTGATGACTACATCATATGGAATTTCTTGCATAAAAAGCATATAAATTTATGTCATTTGTTATTGAAAATTATGACCAAAGAAAAATCCAAAATTAAAATGCCTTATGCTTTACAGTTGAATAAGTTCTTTGAGTATTGGTGTATGGATTTGGGAAAAAAGGTTAGTCAAAAGTTTGCAAAAGTCTCACTATATTTTAAAGAAATTTTTTGAAAAATCCACGACAAGGACCAAAAGTGCAGTCAAAAGAAAGGTTGGAACCTCTATTAAAAAACCATCATCCAAAAAATCTACTATTTTAGTTGAATCATCGACACCTACATCCTATGCCAGTATACCTTATTTTGTCTCCACTAGTGTTCCCTCTGGAAAATTACAAAATATGTTTCAAATTTTGACTCCTAAACTTGCTTCTCAATTGTTCAGGAAAATGTCTGTGGTAATTACGGAAGCATCATCTGATTCGATGCTTTCTGAGGGCAAGAAGTAGATTAAGGAAACTATAGAGGAAGAAGTGGTAGATAGTTTTGAGAAATCGGGTTCTGCATCCTCTAGTATAGAATTTGGCAATAAAGAAGAGATGGTGGATCCTGAACATGTTAATGAAGCACCGAAAGATGAGTCTAATGAATCTACAAAACAAGAGCCAAAAAAATCTATTAAAGAGGTTGAAGGTAGTTCAACACATTCTGAGGAACCAAAAGGTAATTTTGTTACTGATATTGAGAACCATCAAAGGTGAATTCTATTCTTAAAGTTCTTGTAATAGAATATGAAGCTCAACTTGAAAATGTAGCCACCACAGTCCAATCAGATCTCCCAACTTGCTTGCTAGTAGATTTATGCCAAAAACAACCTCACATCTCTAAAGCTCCTATTGCTGATCTAAATGCCTTTGAGGATCATACTGCATCATTGTATCTGGATAAGGATGACAACCCTCATATAGATAATTTGCAATCTGATGATCAAGTTGTGGTAGAAGACAATGTTAATGTTGCTCCAGCAGTTGGGTTTGAAATTGATCTCGAGCTCGCACAAATCAATGAAGAACTGGCTCAATATTTTGGAAAGTTACAGTCCGTTCATCTTCATCTCACCACTCTTCTTCTCAAGTGAGAAATAGTTATATAAACCCTCCTCCTCATCAACCTTAAAATCCTGCTCCTCAACCTTAAAACTATCTTTTTATCTAACGTTTTCTGAACATCTTTTAGGTTTTTGATGAACCTATTTGTCTAACTATTTTTGTATGTGGAACAATTACTATTTATTGGATGTTGATTATAGATGTTTTCTCCTGCTTCTTTGAAGATAACTAAAAGGGGGAGAAAGCTACTTATTTGTTTTAATGTTGAATTTTAATGATGTGTTGTGTTGAATTATGTTTACTTTCTGTTATTGTGCCTGCAAGTTTGATAATTGTTTATGAGTATCATTTTTCTTGATATATTTATGGATTGCATATTATTCAGGTCACTTATTAATAAGAAATGATGATTGCTAATGCTAGTCTAAAAGTTAGCAGAATTGCTTTAGATGGATTCTGTTTTAATTCTATTTCTTATACAATGCTATACTTGTGGATATGTTTATAGGGATTATACTTATATACATCCCCCGGGCATATAGTAAGGGGAAGCATACATATACTAACCTAGATAGACTTTTAGCTAAGTTTATTAAGGTTTTTGTCATCATCAAAAAAGGGGAGATTGTTGGTTCAAGGCTATATCTTAGTTTTGATTATAATCGAACCTTGAATAAACTTTGTAAAAATTCTATTTAATTTTTTTATGTTTCAAAATATCTTCACTAAGTGTGCAAGAATAATCTAAAGGTCTCAAGCCTTATGCATGAAAGGACTTTAAGATTTTCTATTCTATAGAAGCTTAAAGAAATTAAGGTACTATTTATGTACAATCTTTTAAGGAGTTTCAAATTCATGTTCATGTATCATAAAACTCTTTTGGTACATAAAAAATTATTTAAATAAATTAAAAATTGTGTTGATTTGATTAAGTCAAAAATTCTATTTGAAAAGTTGTTAGAAAAGTTTACTAGAAAATGTTAGAGAAAATGTTTTTCTGCTCTAGTTCACTAAAGAAGTTCATTAGAAAATGTTTCTGTTTTGGTAGATAAGAAATGTTAAATTTTTTAGTATATCAGACAAGTTAACTCTTCTAGTCCATCAACAAACTTAAGTGTTTTAGTGCATTAGAGAAGTTCACCAAAATTGCTAGTTCTATTTTCTTAAAAAGGCAAAATAACGGCTAGTTTTTATTTTTATCAGTGTCTCAGTTCTAACGGCTTTTTCTATTCTCTAACGGCTATAACTTTTTTTTGCTATAAATACAAGATGTTTTTGAGTCCAAAGAGTTTAGAGAAGTTGGAAAATCATTTTATCTCTTGAGATACAAAGCTTGCATATTTTTCAAGCATATTTACACATCTTGCACTTCACTCATTATCATCCTCCTCAATTATATTATAGCTTTTTGTTGTAATTCTTTTATAAGAAATATTTGAAAAACATTATGAGAAGGGTTTGCTAGAACCTTAGGAATTCTAGTAAGTTTGTCCATCTTTTTGTGGGAGAAAAGATTGTGGGTAAAATATAATAGGATTGTATATTGGCTTCAACTTTTACCAATTAAAAGAGTTACTAGTGGAGAGAAAATCTCAAAATAGTGTATTGGAAAGTGAATGTAGGCAATGAAACCAAACCATGATAAATCTTGGTGTTGATCTATTTTATATCTCCTATCTTAAATTATTTTTAACAGATCTGTTCTACTAAGAAAAATTTTGTTTTAAAAGATTTCCATTAAAAATCATTTTGTGCTTTATCTTAAGTTTTGCAAGTTAACTTTCTTTCGAAGAAGTTTTGAAAGTTAATTTTCTGTTATTCATTACATTATGCATTTATATTTTTACACGTTAAACAATTCTATTTCACTAAAATACACTTTACTTCTGCTCTACTAGAACTTATTTGAAAAATTAAGTGACACCCAATCCACTCACCCTTCTTGTGTGTATTCTGGACCAACAATAATGTTCAAGTTCCTCCCAATATGATACAGTGCACATACAACATGTGCACAAGGAATTCTCTTAAGCATCCAAGCCTTACAACTGCAAGGTTCCTATGAGGGGCCTACCTATGCCCTAGGAGGATGTAAAGAATAATCTTATTAATGCATAATTGTTAGGGTTGTAAAAAAAATAGGGACCTAGAGGTAAAAGTTCTAAATTAGAAGAGGCAATTTGGTCATTGTGCATTAAATCACATATACACCTAATTAGGGGAAGATTTTATTTAAGGGCTCAATTGAAAAATAAGAGAGAGAGAGAATTTGGATTAGAATAAGAAATTAAAGGAGTTAGGGGAGCTAAGTGTAGTTTCCCTAAGGTTGACAAATGGACCAATAGGGAGAAAAAACCTAGCTTCCCTAAAAATTCTTGAGGAATGCAGAAACTTTGAGGATTTAGGAGGGATTGAGTGGCCGGCCATCATAAAGAATAAAGGAGGCAACTCCTCTTCTCCCTAATTAACCCCTAAACCACCCAACATTTAAACTAAAACTTAAGCTTAGTGATGAGAGAGAGAGAGTTTAATGCTTAATATTTTAAGGTAATAGCTTTTTCTCTTCTCCCTTCTACTCTTATTGATTGTAATTGCACCATGAATTAAAGAAGTAGATAAATCATCAAAGCCTGATACTTTGTGATTTTTACTATGTAAAAGGAGAGAAAGCTAAAGGTAAGGAAAAGATGGGGAAAAGGCTTGAAGAATGTGTTAGCTAAAGAGGTAAGGGAATGTTTAAATGGTGTATGTGTGTGTTTGCTTTCAATACAATACTGTAATGATGCTTTGGATGTGTTGTAAGATGAAACATTGATGTGGTGTTGCTTTATTGCATAAGAATTGAGGTTGTGAGAGCTTTCCTTAAGGAAGAAAGAATTCGTCCAAGGATTTACTAGCCCTAGTCACACTATTTTGCTCATAACTAGAGTAATAGAGCTGTGAATTGAATGATTCTAGTTGGGTTAGAAACTAGACTCATAGACCTAGACTTCATATAAAGAGATCAAAGTTTTGTTTCCCTTGTAAGATGGCCAAAACTTAGCTTGAACTCTAATTGTATTGGTTTCCTTGTCATAGGGAGTAGTTCGTATTGTTTTATAAGTATTTGAAGATTTATAAACTTAAATGGAGTGATTTTTTATGTTTTAGATAGAAATATAGATGAACAATTTTATAAAAGATCACTTTGCTTAAAAAATTTATCTGTTTTGTGTAAACTTCAGTGCAAAGTCAAGCATAGTGATTTGCTAAAATGCCTTCTCTTTTGTTGCACTCGCGACAAAGCATGTCTGCCTAACACCTTCCTTTCTGTCGTGCTCTTGACTCCTGCCACTCTCATGACACAGCATGTCTGCCTCTCCCTTTGCTTTTTTTCCTTTTTCCTTCTTCTCCCCTTTACAACTATCAACCTTCATAGGTCGCGCTCGCGACAGACCCTTGCCTTCTTACTCACCTTTCTTCCTTTTGCTTGCTCAATCCCCATTACTCCCTATATGAAGTAAACATGAGATTTAAGCCTTCCAACCACTACTCAAACTTATTTAAACACTCTTAAATCTAATTAGGACATATTAGACACAAAATTAAGGGACTAGATGATATGGAATGTATCTAAAATGTAAGAACACAAAGAGAAGGTAAATGAACACATAAGCGTGTGGAGGCAAATATGAACATATGCAAGCATATATTGTTATGCATGATTTGGGATATTTCAATTAGACAATGCACATGTATATACATATGCTTAAATTATTGAAACCGTGTAATGATAACTATGTTATGCTGGTATAATGGCATATGAACATGTGTATTTTTAATTACGTAATATGACGAGTTAGAAATAAGGAATAAAATGATATAAGAAATAAACAATGCCTATATTTAAAACTTGGTTATGGATAGATAGGCATGCCTATAGGGTATAGATGTAGCTACTATAGTCCTGACCCTATTTGGGTCTACAGTTTGTCCCCATTTTGGTATATAGATTTGATACTTTTGATAATCTACATGAATAATACCTTTGAGTAATTACATGATTGATATTATGGGTACTCACAACACTCATTATCCACATCCACAGAATTTAAACAGGCATTCACAGGAAGTAATAAATAGTTCAATGAATGTTAAATGCCTAATGCTAAATAATGACATGTTATATGTGATTGATGTACACTTTCAATCTTATATATGGTGATGTTTACCCAAATAGTGGTAATACGATTTCCATTTGATATAATGTATCTTATTATCGTTGCATATTGTGTGCTTAGGAATGACCACTATGAGTGGTTGTTCACATATTTATTGTTCCCAACGAAGGTGTATAGCTTAGCATGGGTGTTCATCCGTGTAGGTGATCAAGATCAGGCTTTTCAACATAGACAAGGCCAACAGCCACAAAGCAAACACCAATCATAAGAAAAATAAATGTATGGAGGAAGTTTATCTTTTTTTTCTTTTTGGTTTTATTATTGTAAATCTTATGTTGTACTTAGCAAAGTGTAATGTCAAGAACATTATTATTAAAGAAATAATTGTATAATTTTAAAGAGCTCTCTCTCTTATACAGTTTCCATTAAAGCAATGACCTAATTATGAGTTATTTAAAATGACATGATATGTGTGAAACTGAGACATAATATACATTATTTATATGCAAGTTAGTATGCAAGGCAACAATAACTTGGAATTGTTAGAGTAGTCTTTACAATTCCTTTCTTAGATCAATAACATGACAATATTCACCGTCAACAACTTCAATCTTGAATCCCCATTCCATTTAACCTGACACTTCCTGGAATGTTCTAATACTATCTTCTAACACTTTTCTACTCACAGGACTAATGTCTGAAATCCATTTATCAATGAAGCTAATCATCTCTACATGTCTATCCATTATCTTGTATTTTATTTCTTCAAGCATACTAATAATTGACTTATGTTTAGGTCTTAGGATCCAATTGTTGAAAGACTTGCATGCATTATTTTCAACAGAATCACACTTTACATTAGTGTTAAAATATACCCTACATCAATTCCCCTTATTATAACTGAGCGAATCCTCACGTACGCCTTCCCCTAACTTACTAAGTGATTTCAATTCATCTTTGAATTTCATAGCAAAAGATGTTTTGGCACATCTCCAAAATTGCCTTCTTCTTTCTTCACCTCTCTATTTCTATTTCTAATTAGACCACACATGTCTAGTACACATTTTGTGCTTAGATTGAGGAAGCAATTCTTGCATGCATTACACTAAACTCTATTATAAAAACAAAAAAAAATGCCAACTAAATTAGAAAATTCCATCAAATATGTAAATTACAAATATATAAACTGTAATTACCTTTTGCATATCACAGATAATGGTCATCCCCTCTCTATCGCCAAGCTCCAAATTTGAAATCAAGTAATTCAAGAACCAGCTCCAAGAATGTTTGGTCTCCTGGTTAATAACTATCCATGCAATTGGAAACATTTGTTGGTTTCTTGTTTTCCACAAGCCACAAGCAGTTTTCCTTTGCAAACCCCTTTTAAAAAACATCCACTAAGACCAATAACTCTCCTATAACCTTCCTTCCACTCCCTTTTAAGATTTTCAAAGCGTCTACATGTACATAAATAGACTCTTTCGAGGCTCAGTTTCTTTATTAATTCTAATCCAAATTGAACAGCTAGGATTTGTCTGTTTGATATAATGAGCATAGTCGGCTAACCTACTAAACTCAAGATTGCAATCCCTTATAAACTTGCTTATCACCATCATCTTAGCCCTTATATATAATGTCCTACCAACATAAAGACCCTACTTTTCCCTAACTAATCTTGAATCTTCCACATCTTTATCTCAGGTTGAGATAGTATTCTTTCTTCAAACTTTTTTGCTATGAATGTTGAAGTACAATGCTTGTTTTTAATTCTTCTTAGAGCGCTAATGACGAGGATTATATTTCTTAATCTTGAAATCCCTTGAATCTGCCTCTATACTAGCATATAATTCCCACTTACATCTCTCTACTTTGCATTTAACCCTCACCTATGCCTTCATTATTCTAACCTTCAGTTGAACATCATTTTCAACTACATAGTCAGCCACTGCCAGCTTGAATTGCACAATGTTCTAAAAAATCATCCTAAGTTTCTATATTGTCACCTCACATTTTGGATCATAATAAACTTTTCTACTTCTCTTCCCATCGAAAAGATCCTCACCCTCTATGGATTCTAGATCCAACTCATCCCTACTGTCATTACTTTTTGGGTCATCACTGTCAAGATATTCTTCATCCCTACCTAATCTACCATCTAATATGTGATTCCTTCTCCTATCCTATCAATGTCCTTAAATCCTCTATCAAAATAGACTTTCCCTAATTGTACTTTTTTTGGTAGCAATTGGCTCTTTTTTCCTACTCTTTTGTCCTGTATAGCAACTTCCCTAAGAGCTCTCAAATCATCATCCACATCACTGTCAAATTCATCATTGCCATCATCTTTATATGAACTACTTTTAAAATCAGCTTCGTCATCGACACTTTCATCATTGGAAGTACTCTCATTATCAGTTTCATCAACAACATTCAGATCTTCTGCTTCACTTAAAGATGAATTAACTCCAACTTTAACAAATTCATTCTCTACTTTATCACCTAGAACACTAGCAGCTCTTGCCTCAACCTCTGGCTCATTAGAGTTTTTTATTATCCTAATTGAATCTGCATTATCTGCACTTATATTGTCCCCCCTTGCAATTATTATAGGATATATACCATCTAATACCTCTGGCTCATTAACCACGTGTGAAATTAAAATATTCAATTGATCCCTATCTCTTAAATCTTTAACCAACTCAATAAGTTCAAAGTCATTTTTCAAGAGAATAAACTTTTTGCTCATGGTATCAAAATGACAAAAAAAAACCCCAATCTCAATATAACCTATTATCTTCGAATAGCATGCTAATTCAATTAATGAGAAATTATCTTTGTCAGCGTACCATTCCTCAACTTTTTCCTCCCTTACATACTTTTTCATGCCCACATTTTTAACAAAAGCACACCCATGGTGAAACGTACACTTTATATATTTTGTCATTTGTTACCACTATAAACAACAACAAAACAAAACAAAACCAATTTCAAATCAAGACATGCCAAATTAGCAAAAATTAAAGTCTATAAAAAAACCCTTTACAAAAGCCCTAACTTTTCAACTCAAATAACTGATTAACCACAACAACGACAATTTATATACAACCATTAAAAAAATAATTTAAAAAAAAAAAAAGAAATCATACCTTAATCTCCCAAGTCCTTATTCTTGATCTTCACTTTCACTCGCTTAGAATCTCACTCTGTATATTGCAAATTAATAGAGTTCTTCCAAATGTATCTGTTATTGTATTTCACTCATATACATAAGTTTTTTTGGGTCAAATACCAAATTTTTTGAATTTTAGAAAATAATCATCAAAACAAAAAATCCTTAGGTGAAGGATTGCCCAACAAAATTGAAGAAATAGGTCTCCCTTGCATTTCGATGCCTAGATTTTTTTTCCTTTCTTTTACCTATAAACCATTTTTTATGATGCAGGTAAATTTAACCCACATGTGTCTGTCTTCATTGCATTACTGTTATATATCCGTTAGCCTAGGCGATTGAAAATCACACACAATATCTATCCGCTCTTATTTGAATTTTGTGTTTAAAAGATTAGCCCAATTATATAGATTAAATGCTTATTTGGTATTTTTGATAGTTTAAGTGTCAAAGTGAACTTTTAGGAAAAGTTCAAGGGGCTGGAGATGGATTTATCCTTTATTTTTTTACATTGTTCTCACTCAAATAAAAAAAATTAAAAATACATTTATAATTTTATTTTTTTAAAAAAAAGATCATGTTAAGATTTTTAAATGACTCTACTATTTTTATTTGAATTATTTTTTTAATAGTTGTTATAGTTTTTAACCCTACTCGAACTAAACTTTTGACTATGCACTTGGATATATACACCAATTACATTATGTTCACTTCCAAATTTTCTTTTTCCCGTTCATAACTATAATAATTAGAGAATCAACTATAAATTACATGTTTTTCTCATATCTTCATGATTATGATGATGATAGTTGTTATTGATAAACCTCATTTTCTTTGAGTTATTTATTAAAATTTTGATTTTAAGGAAAAAAATTGAATATATATTGAAAAACTGAAAAATGTTTCTAAGTCTAAACTTTTCTAGCATCTAAAAGTGTTTAAATAAATTTAGTCTATGTAAGTCTTCATCAAAGAGATAAAATCATCTATGCAGAAGTATCACTTTAAATTTTTAATTCAAAAGGAATTTTCAAAAAAGGCCTAATTACCACACCAACAAACTTTTGTTTTCTTTTCCTAATTATGATTATATTTTTGTTTTTGCTTCAGAAATATAATCATGTCTTTTTAAAATTTATAGTTTGACTAATAGGTAAAAAAGAATAGTCAAGTAAAGGTATCGAATTGAAGTTCGATTCCCAATTGGATTTATTATTATTATTATTGTTGTTGTTGTTGTTGGGCAAAAGGGGCAAATGTGTCTTTCTAATTTCACAAAATATGCAATCTTGCTCATGTGATTTACTATGGTACAATGTTGTCCTTGTATAAATGAAATCGGTGCAATTTTGCCCTACTTTTAATTCCCATTATTTCCTTCCAATTTTCCATTCCTGTAAATTTGATATGACAACTGAGAGACATATGAACAACATATGGCATATAAGGGAGGGACAAAATTACCCCTGTATTTTGATATAAAAAGTATAATACTACCCCTTATGCTAACAAAATTTGTGCGATTCAATCCTTATTTTTGAACCCATTAATTCTTTCAAAATGTTCTTCCCTTTTAATCCAAAATGGCAATTGACAGATGCATGGACATCATGTGGCAATGAGGGCAGTTTGAAAACTAGAAACTACGCTATAGTAAACGAACATTAATTTTCTTGACATTTCTTAAATTTCAAGTGTGATAATTCTAAACTCGAATGAAAAATCGCCACATCAATTTTTGCAATATCAAAACGATTTGATTTTTGCAAATTCAAAGTAGAGATAAAAATTTTCAATATTTTTAGGGTGATTGAATTATAAAATTAGGAAATAAATAAAAAGCATTTTTGCATTTTCATAAGTTTTCTCTTGCCATATGTCTTCTTTATGTGTCTATATAGCCATGTTAGATTAATTATAATGGAAAATGTAGTTACATTAATAAGATTCAAAGTTAAGTGTCAAATTTTACTGATTTTATTAGTTTAGAGTCAACATTACACTTTTTGTTAAAGTATAGGAAGCAATGTTGTCCCTCCCCTTCATGCCACTTGTTATCTATATTCACTCAATTGCCATTAGGGGTTTGCATTAGTCAGGTTTGGGTCAACCCGAATAACCCAAACCTAAAATATTCAAAAATCTCACACTCAAACTGACCCTAACTATTATTCGGGGCCCTACCTGACTAATCCAATTTTTTTGAGCCCTAATCTGATGAACCCGACCAACTTAAAAGTTGGCCATTAGATTTAGATCTAAATGTTATTTGTTTGCTTACAAAAGAAATATTATACAAACAAAATGCTCAAGTTTATAAACATAATCAACAAATAAAGAAATAGAATAGAGTTGCAAAATTAGAAGCATGAAATTAACTTAAAAAGAAAAAATAAGACCTCAAATTATGCATGCAAATTCTCAAAAGAACTAGAACAATTGAACAAAACCACCAAAAGCCAAACACCATTACATTTTGGTTTATATCAACTTAGAAAACACCTTAGAAAATGCCTTAGATCAAATAATAGAACAAACTGTACAACTTTGGAAAAAAGATCAAAAAATTAAAAAAAAATTATCCATTTTTATCTTTTGTACAACTTAGATAAATAAAATAAAATAAAATAAAAAGATCAATTAACCAAACAAGATAAAAAAAATTACCCATTTTAAATCTAATCAAACAACATCAAAAAAACAACCCTTTATCTTCTATACAACTTAGAAAACAAGATCAAAAAATCAAAAAATAAAAAAAAAATCCCAAAGCCCAAATTAAGAAAGCAATCCTTCATATTCTCTAATCACCTGGAAATCAAAAATAAAAATTAAGAAATTAGCTTCAAAGATCTCAAGAGAGAGAGAGAAAGAGATGAAAGCATTGAAACAAAAAGATCGAGAGAGATATGAAAGCAAAGAGCGAGCAAGCAATAGAAGAAGAGAGGGAGAGGGAGAGAGATTGATGGAAAGAGAAGGGGGGAGAGAGAGATCAACGGAGAGAGAGAGATTTGAGAGATAGATGGATGGAGAAGGGAAGAGAGAGAGATCTAAAGATATCAACGGAGAGAAAGAGAGAGATCCAGAGAGATCAATGGAAGGAAAAGGGGGGCAAGGGTAGAGTGGAAAAATATAGCATTATGTGTGTGTGTGTGTGTGTGTGTTCAGTTGAGTTGGGTTTAGGAGGGTTTTAACCCATCTCAAAATTTTGCCAACCCCGACCAAACCCTATTAATCCGAATAACCCCAACTGAATGTGTCGGGTTGGGTTTTTTGGGTCCGTCAAATTGGGTTTTGCACACCCCTAATTGTCATATCAAATTCATATGGATAGAAAATTGGAAAGTTTTAATAGAATTTGAAGGTAAGGACAATGTTGTACTAATTTTACTAGTATAAAAACAACATTGCACCAAAATAAACTATAAGAATAACATTAGACTTTTTGTCAAAGTAAATGGGAAATTTTGCCATTTTGACTTTATTATTATTGCAAATCCCATTCCAAATGGAAGAAGTGCCATGCAAATTTGCACATTTAATTTGTTTATTTATTGTATATTTACAAGTTAATCCACTTTTAAATTGGATTTTACAAATAAATCATTTACTAATAGATATATATCCGAAATTAATCAAAGTATCATGTTTTTAATTCTCTGTTTTATAGAAAAAAATTCAATTTTTTCTCAATATTAATCATAGTTTTTGTGGTAGAAAAAAATATTTCATTTACATTAAAAATGTTATTTATTTAATTAATCAAATTCTCCAATTAATAATAAATTAATCTTTTCGTAAAGGTTAGAATATTTGTTAGTGTACTACCACATAGGTTCATTATTAAATAAGTAATAAATTGGTCAAACCGATTTACTAATTAGGTTGACATCTATCAATACTCATTGAAGGTGGATAACATGAAGCATAAAAATTTTCTCAAGAACCCATAGAAGAACAATGTATTACTTCTTATGTCCTTATAACTTCAGGTTACCTTAGGACAGGTTCAAAGTTGTGAAATCTAAATAGGCAATCAAATTATGTTTCCACATCAATTATAACTACCAATGAATAACTTAAAAACTCCTTTATTTTTTTTTTCTTTTAATATAGTTGTTTATAATTAATAACAATATAGAGTTTAAACTCATTACCAATAGTTGTTGGACTTTAGTTTTATAAGACTGAAGGTGTAATTCACCCAACTAAATTTGATAAAAAGAGTAATTAATCCCTTAATATTTGTTTTGGTAAAATGCCCCCCGCCCCCCCTAAAATTTATAAATTAGGGTAATATCACCCCAAAACTGATGGATCCGTTATTTTGACTATTTTTTGTCAATTGACTATTGACGTGGCATAAGTGTGACATGTTAACAGGGGTTAAATTTTCTCAATTTGTAAACTTTAGGGGGTAAATTGCTCTTTTTGGAATACTTTAAGGATTTTTTTTTTTGCACTTTCAGCCTTGCTGCGTGGGACTCTTTTTGCCACATGGAGTATGACGTATCATGAGCTAACTTGCTACATGTCAATTTTAATGCCATGTTGGTAGTTAACTTATGAAAAATAATCAAAATAATGAATCCGTTAGTTTTAGGATGACATGGCCCCAGTTTATAAATTTTAGGGGGGACATTACACCAAAATAAAAATTAGAGGGCTAATTACTTTTTTTTATCAAATTTCAGGAGATGAATTACACCTTTGGCCCTTTATAAGCATTAAAATATACCCAATATAAGAGCCTAAGTTATGTTGGTGCTCTTTATAGTTTTTTGTCTGTCCTAGTGACGGGTCCTTAGTTTTTGGTTGTTTCTAGCGTAGTCATTTTCATAGAAGTTTTTCAATGGAAGATGATTTGGCACAGCTGAATATCAGAGAGGATGATGAAGAAGGTTAAAGATTTGATGAGTTAGAGGTGTATAATCAGCATCAACCAGGGATTGAAGTGGTGGGGAGGTATCTTACAGAAGTGATAATCAATTTCAAGCACAAGAGGAACATGATGGCAGATCTCTAGCACCCTTTAGGTGGTGTAAACATCACCCAGTTGGGTGAAGGGAGATACCTGTTTCATTTTTTTCATGAATGTAATGTAGTTTGCATCCTAATGGGTTCGCCATGGACTTTCAACAGGTATCTACTCCTGCTTCATAGGCTCCAACCTAGTGTTAATCTGAAATCAGTCCTTCTACACAAGTGTGCATTTTGGGTCCAAATTCATGATTTACCGCCAGGCTTTATGAATGATAAGATGGCTTTGAAATTTGGTAATCTCATTGGAAAATTCATGGAGTACAATATTAAGATTATTTCAAGAAGGGTGGATCAATTCAGGCAAATAAAAGTGATGATAGATGTTCTTAATGTTAGTGTAAGCCCTAGCCCCAATACATTGTAATAAAACACTTTAGTTAATAAATGAGGCATTTTTTTTATCTATTGTATTCCTATGCATATCAATTGATAGAACTATCCAAGAATGTTGTTTCAGTTTAAGTTATCATGTGTGAGGCACATGGTTGTAAGACCTTGAAACAATAGAGACTTCATTCTAAATATCCCTAGTAAGTCATTATTATGGGAATAACAATGAATTAAGACTAGTATGCTCTTTCTGATAAGTTGAGTTCTGTCTTACAGATCATAAGGACTAGAGTGTTAATCAGAGACCATAGATACATGTTTAGAACATGGTATCTAGATTTGATCCGTTCATGAGAACACTACATGGTACAAGTAATAAGTGTTTCTCATGTACAAGTTTTGCATCGGAGTTCTTAGACCTAAAATCTCTATGAAACTCTTTATGAATTAGTGTGTACTTTGACATACACCTAACGTGCTCATAACAGAGTGACAAGTATGGGTATGCTTGGGTATACATTAATTTATGTTAGAGAGCATGAGAGAAGTGAAGGGATTACCCCTTTCAATAAGAGAGAAAATATCATCGGCCACTTGATCAATGAATTGAGAAGTGTATGGCCATATCGAGATGAAATAATGAGTAATCATTATTTATCTGAGAGTTCAATGTCACTGTTTAAATCAAATTAAAACACTTAAAAAGGAGATGAAGTAACCAAAATTCTAAGATAAAAATTAAATGGAATTTCGGCACATGCTTATTTCTAAATAAAGTGATTTATTTTGATTAAATGTCTTATGTTTTATTTCAAATTAATTTGAATTTTAAATTCAAAAGAGTTTGAATTAATATAAGTCACTTGATTTTAGGAAGTGATTGAGGTTGAATTAACTATCTTGAGGTAGTAAAATTCGGATAAAACACTTGCCAAAAATAAGAGGACATATATTAGTAAACAAAAAAAAAACCCTAAGGCATGAAACTCTCTCTCTCTCTCTCACAATTTTTCTTGGCCGAATTCACAAGGAGAAAAGGATTGTTCCTTGTTCTCTTGTGTTCTTGGGTAGCAATAGCAACTAAAAGAAGTGCAAGATCAAATCTTGTAGCTTCAATCCATTTTCATTACACAATATTTAATTAGAGAGCTAGCAATCTTGATTTTAAGCCGTCAAAAATATTTTATTTGACCATCGAAAAGTATTGTTCATGGGGAGTCTAGGATTGAAATTTGAAGTAAAATGGGCCTTCAAAGGTCAAAAATACGAAAAAAGCAGCGATTCAATTTCCTTGGTAGGGAAGG
Organism: Excoecaria agallocha; assembly: GCA_037975025.1. NCBI lineage: Eukaryota > Viridiplantae > Streptophyta > Magnoliopsida > Malpighiales > Euphorbiaceae > Excoecaria > Excoecaria agallocha. The sequence goes on from CM075815.1 coordinate 26,348,936, forward strand.
TCACTTGATTTTGCATAAATTGTTAAAAATAGTAAATGAACTTCAAAAATTTCCAAATTTTGCACGTCTACATGAATTTTTATGTAAAATATTTTAGTAATGAGAATGGAATTTTTCGGTGACACCAGCAGTTATCAAATCAGACCGATAAGTTTGAATCGAATCAATAACGAACTCCGATTGAGCCAAAAATTTACGTGCTAGCTATTTTTGATATGGTAAGAGTGATGGAATTATTTTTGGAGTGATTGATGGCTGGAAGAGAGAGAAATTTCATTGGACTTTAAAAGGCCTAAAATAGGCCTTAAGAAATAAATAGGCTAAGTCCATTGGTTTAGCCCAATTTTGGGCCCATTGGGATGGTATATAAAGGCCAAATATCTAAAGAGATTTCCAAAATTTTTCTCAGCTCCTTCCTTCCCTCTCTTGGCCGAACCAAACTCCCATCTCTTTTCTCTCTCTCTTGCTTCTTAATCACTCAAATTTCTCCTTAGATCCTAACTTAAGATTTGTAATTCCATCTCTCTAGATCATCAAAATAGCCCTTATTGATTAATTTGAGCAAAGAAAATGGAGAAAACAAGTAGAGAAAGAAAAGGGGTAGTGAAGAAGGAGAAAGATTTTTAAAGGACAAGGGCAAAGGAAAGGAGGCTTAGGCTTCCTAATTCAAGTGAAAATTATAAGTGGCTAATTAAATTTTACATTTTCTAAGTTTATGAATTTAATTCAATTATGTAATTAGGGTAAAAAATTTTAAAGTTGTTAATTGATGAATTTTGTTAGGGTAAATGAAATTGGACATTAAAGAAGATGAAATGAAAGCTTTAATAGAAGAAATAAAATTTTTATGAGAGTTCTCTTTAAGTGGCCGAAATATTCTCTAAGGAAAAATGAAGGAATTTTGCATGAAAATAATAAATATTAGCCTAAATTAATTATAGAAATAATGTGTAGTGTCTGTGAATTTTTAAAGAATATTTGAAATTTGTTTTGAAATTTTAAAGATTATGTAACATATATGTTTATAGTGAAAGTTATGAAATATTGTGAAATAATTGATTATTTTAGTGAAAATGATAGTAAATAATAAATAATGCATAAATAAATTTTATTGGAAGTTATTGAAATTATTAGAATATTATTGAAATTTTAATGTTAATATGTGTATTGAAAATAATTGAATTATTAATGAATAATTGTACAAAAATTTTGAAAAAAGTGAATTTATATTAATTTAAATTATAGTCAACGGAAAAGGAATAAAAAATCAACTGATGAATTTTTTGAAAATTAAAAGATTAATAAAGTAATTATTACTGTGCCCTTAAAATTAGTCTGGCAGTAAAAACTAGTTTTGGATATAGTTAGCTAGCCATAGGAACGCCCTTTACCGCGGTGCAAGTCATGGCGACTTGCTTTGCTTTGGGTAGGATCTTTGATCTCCATAGCTTAAGTGTAAAGTGAAAGTGAAAAGTGTGGTGTTATGAAAATGGTTCCTTGGGAATCATTTCTCTTTTAATGGGGTCCATGTTCCGTGTATCCGGTCTGAAATTTTCTGTCGGGTCTGTACTACAGGCATAATGGAAATAAATTGATAAAGAAGTAAAAAGACAATGAAAAGTAAGAATAAAGAGTGAAAAGGACTAAAATGAAAGAAAAAGAAAGTTTAGGGGCAAAATAGTAATTTTCCCAAAAAGTGTAAAAAGTAAGTAAATTAAGTAAGAAATACTTAAATAAAGATAAAATGCTCAGATAATAGTTAAATTGTCTAAAAAGTGAATTTTATGGTCAATAAGGACTAAAAAGAAATTTTTACATATAAATATCAAAAATAAGTATATAGGAATGTAAAATACTATAATTATTAGTTTAAAGATCATAAATAAGCTTTTTAATGGCAAATTTGTAATTACACAATTAAAATGAATAATATTATAGAAAAAGTTAAATCGATGTTTAATAAGTAATTAAATGATTTTTTGAATATTTGTATAAGTTATTGTTTAATAATAATGATGATATGTTAGGAAATGTATCGATTACTAGTCACCACTGAGCATGTTGAGTGCTCAGCGCGTAGTTTTTACTGCGTGCAAGGAATCAGGAGAAGGAGCAGGAATACAATTTGCAAGACTTCTTTTAGAAGTATTTTATTATTGTAACTTGGCATGTATATAAACTTTTCAGTTGGTGATGTAAATATTAAACATGAATATTATGAGCGCATTTACATTTTGGATATGTTTGAGATATAAATGAATGGATATGTTACTATTATTGATTGTTGTGCCTCTGAGAGGATGTGTGAAATTGTCTGCGTTTCAGGGGACTAGTACTATGTACAGCCGTTATATTGCAAAAATTTTATTAATTGCATAGTAAATTAGGCAGTTATAGGTCTTCGGCAATTGTTATCAAAAAATTAAGTGTATGGTAATGTAATGTAAAGAATAAGTTGGAAAAAAAAATTCGGCCTTGGGTACACCGGTACAGTGTTAAAAGTGATAAGGGTGTTACAGTTTAGCTGTTCTTTGGGTTGATTCTATTGATGTTCATCTTCAAAGTTTTAATCAAAACTTTATTGACTTAAAGGTTATTAGGCCTAATGGGTTAGAGTGGGCTTTTTCTGGTTTCTATGGTTTACCAAAAAACCAATAAAAGAATGGACTCTTGGCAATCGCTGTATCGTTTAGGAATGGGAAGGGCGGAGACTAATCCTTGGTTTATTGCAGGGGACTTCAATGACATCTAGGACCTGATGGAGAAGATGGAAGAAGGAATCAGACCACCATATCTAATCAATGGTTTTCGAGAGGCGGTGGAGGACTGTGGCATCTTAGATCTACCATCAGCTATTCCCTTTTTCACATGGGAACGACATCGAGTAGTAGATTATTAGGTGAGAGAAAGGCTTAATAGGGGAATGGGAAACATAGGGTCCTTCTCTTCGTTCCCCAACTCTTTCCTCCAGGTACTGTTTTTGCCTACTTCTTATCACTCGCCTTTGCTTATTGACCTTGATAAAAACTTTAATCTATGGAGGTGTAAGAGATTTCGTTTTGAGAATGGGTGGTTGCTGGATGTTGAAGTGCTAAAAATTGTTATGGAAGGTTGGATATGCCCAAATAATCATGGGGTTATGGAGTTCCTGAGTAGTTGTTGCAGAAATCTAGAAAGTTAGGGAAAGGACATTTCTGCAGGGATAAAAAATGAAAAAAGGAATTAGAAAAGGAGATTGAGCAGATTAGAAGGAGCAATAGAGTTCATGATTCACTTATAGCAAGGAAGATTAAAACAAAGTACAACTTAATTCTAGAGCAAGAAGATTTAAAGTGGAGGCAGAGAGCTAATGCTTTTTGGCTGAGGTATGGTGATCAAAACACAAAATTCTTTCATACCCAAGCAAATTTACGTAGAAAAAAGAACTTCATTGCACCATTGAAGGATGAGCAGGGTGATTAGGTGTCGGATGGGGTTGGTATTAGTAATCTGATTACCAATTATTTTTCTTCTATTTGTAAAGAATCTGTGGCTGACTGTTCATGGGTTACAGAACTAGTAGAAAAGAGAGTTACAGACTTTAATAATGATGTTTTACTATTGCCATTCATAAAAATGGAGATCCATAGAGCAGTGTTCCAGATGCACCCAAGTAAATCTCTAGGACCGGATGGTCTTAACCCGACATTTTTTCAGAAATTTTGGAATTTCGTTGGGCAGGACGTTGTGGCAGGATGTCATCAGTGGCTGAGAAATGGTAATTTTCCTAAATCCCTTACTGATACTTTGATTGTATTAATTCCAAAAGTTAACAATCCTGTATCTGTTAAGGACTATAGACTGATTTCATTGTCTAATGTGCTTTATAAAATTGTGTCTAAAGTTTTGGCCAATAGATTGAAAATGGTGTTGCCCAAAATTATTTCTGAGAGTCAGTCGGCTTTTGTCCCTGGGAGATTGATTACGAACAATATGCTTCTTGTTGATTTTAGATCAGTTAAATACATCACATGTATGAGCGAAAATTTTAAATTTTGTTAACCAATAAAAGGATCTTGCCATAAATATAAAATATATATGTTAAACATAATAATGAAAATCACCTTTGAGGGTTGTTGAACAGTTGATTTTTCTTCTCACCGGGTTGTCACAAATAACAGTGTCCAAATTAGAACACCTCAAACAGTAATCCACATTAGAGAGGATCTAAATGAACTAGATCTAATGGGAAACACAAGGATCATGAAATTTCCTTGAAACTAGCAAGGAAATCTGGATAGGGATGGAGAAATAGATAAGGATAACACTTATCTTACCTAATCCCACATGTGTTAGGCTTTTATAAACCACTTTTAATGGGTTTGGGCCTTTTAAATTTAAAAGCCTACTTTTAATGGAATTTGGCCTTTCAAACTTCTGGAGAAATATTAAATGGGCTGTTAGAATATAACTAATTAATTTGAGCCTAATTAAAATCCAATCTAGGCCCTTTAATAAAAGACCTGACACTTAACCCACAAAAATAGGCCTTTGTGCACACACTTAGATTTAATTACCCAAATCAATTCCAAATCCAACCAAATTAAATATGTGACCTTCATAACTATTATGAAACATATTTAATTTGTTTTAGTCCAAAAATTAGGTCTCTAAAGCCTTCTATCTAGGTTTTGTGTAGAAACCTTTCTCTAGAGGGCTTTTGCGTAGAAACTAATTTTCTGGACCAGTAATTATTTCTCCAATAGACCTATTAATATTATTTCAGCCTTATAACAATTATAATCTAATAATATTTAATAATAAAATACAATATTTCAATTATGTCCATTATTTTAGAATATTTCCAAAAAGCTCTGTGAACTTTTGTGCGTATGCATAATTAATAAAACTCTTTAATTAATTATTTTCTTAGTTATTTTTCTTCTTCCATAATAATATCAAATATTATTATCCTTGTCATTTTTATCATTTTTTTTCTACTTTATATGTGTGTGACCTATTGGGTTCCTGTCCATATTGGCAGTATAATATGTAATTAAGAGTTCTACTCAAACTGGGACTTTTCAAAGAATCCTAGTTGAACCATGACTCTTATGATTTTAACACTTTTAAACTATTTTATCAATCTCCAATTGATGTTCATAATATATTATTATACAAGTCATGAACGGCCTCTAGCTAAGCATCATAACTATCCAAATGTCAGAAAAATCAAGTGGTTTTGATTATACCCTTCCATAGAACAGTTATCGTGCAATTACTCTTTTCACCATACTTATCTCATTTAGGTTCTAAGTATGGATTTATGTCAACTCATATGAACCTAAAAAATGAATGTTCTATTAATTTAACCATTATTCAAAAATGCCCTATTGTGGATCCCTATCCACCTTTGCATCCTACTCTAGCTAGAGATTTTTTGAACAAGGAAATTATAGAATCATACGAGATAACTGCCCTTTATAAACCTAGGATGGTGAATCCTTTATCGATTACTCAACTACCTTCAAGTAGGTCATGATATACCCAATCTCCTAACTATGTTCACCCCCTATTAAAAGCAAGCAGTTATAGAGTCAAAGTATACCACTCATTACTTAAGATAACTTTGGTGATCTCAAGTCTGAGGATATTTGCACCACTGCTATGAAGAGATTCCTTATTGATATAGATTTAATATCCACGTGAGGATTCTCTTGGTAGGTCTTCAATGAACTTGTTCTTCTAACAAGTATCCATATGTTAGCTTTGATCATCTCTCATGATCACAGTTATGAGAACCGCTGCTTGAACTTTTCAAGAAGCATAACATATGCTAGTCTATCCATATTAACAATGTCCTATCTTGTTAATACTATGACTAGGAATTTTTAGGTATTATCACATTTATATGCAATAGACATCTCATATCATGAACTCTTTCATGATTGCCTTTGCATTGTATTTATAATACCAAGGACTTCATTTATTAATTTAAGATAAACAAATACATGTAATTAAACATAGCATTAATAAATGAATGTTGCCTTCTCATAAATAAAATAAGTTCATACGTATAAAATACATCCCTATTTATATGGGCACTAGGGCATACTCTCTAACACTTGTTGCTCTTAAGCTGATACATAGTATGAAAAATAATAGATTGGGTCGTGATGGGTTAGCTACCCTTAAGATCGATATTAGTAAAGCTTACGATAAGGTGGACTGGAATTATCTAGAGATTGTTTTATTGAGTTTAGGTTTCTCTAGGTGATAGCTAGACTTAATGATGATGTACGTGCGTACGTACGAAGTGTTAAATACACCTTTTTATTTAATGGGATGGAGATTGGTCCTTTAGTTCTAGAAAGAAGGCTTAGACAAGGCAATCCTATTTCTCCTCACCTTTTCATTATATGTATGAAAGGTTTATCCAGTCTGTTTATGGATGCTGAAAGGCGAGCTCTTATCCAAGCACTACAAAAAAAATACAGAATAGTGATGAAAATTAGCGATGACAATAAAATTTGTTGCTAAATACACAATTCAGCGATAACATTGCGACGAAAAATGATTTTTGTCTCAAATATTGTTAGCTGTGAGTGGGGAAATAGATTTTGCAACGATTTAGCGAGAAATAATTTTGTTGTAGCTAATTTTGGGCACCAAAATTTTGGAGCAAAAAATAGAGATGAAATTGCGAGCAAAGACCACTCGCTAAATCTTAATTCACGGCTAGAATGATAAAGTAACCATCTAGCGAGGACTTAAACCTCGCTAATTTTGTGAGGAACAAATCCTTGCTAAATTAGCGAGGACAAAACCCTCGCTAATGGGTAAAAAGATTGTCATTTGACATATAAACCATTTAGCAAGGACTTAATCCTCGCTAATTTTACGAGGAACAAATCCTTGCTAAATTAACGAGAAAAAGTCCCTCCTAACGGTTAAATAGTTTAGCATTTGACATATTAACCATTTAGCGAGGACTTAATCCTCGCTAATTTTGCGAGAAACAAATCCTCGCTAAATTAGCGAGAACAATTCCCTCGCTAACGGTTAAATAGTTTAGCATTTGATATATTAACCATTTAGCGAGGAATTAATCCTCGCTAATTTTGCGATGAATAAATCCTCACTAAATTAGCGAGGACAAAACTCTCGCTAACGGGTAAATAGATTGCCATTTGACATATGAACCGTTTAGCGAGGATTTGGCGAGGAATAAATCCTTGCTAAATTAGCGAGGACAATTTCCTCGCTAAAAATTAAATAGTTTAGCATTTGACATATTAACCATTTAGCGAGGAACAAATCCTCACTAAATTAGTGAGGACAAAACCCTCGCTAACGGGTAAATAAATTGTCATTTGACATATAAACCGTTTAGCGATGACTTAATCCTTGCTAATCTGGCGAGGAACAAATCCTCGCTAATTTTGCAAGGAACAAATCCTCACTAAATTAGCGAGGACAATTTCCTCGCTAACGGTTAAATAGTTTAGCATTTGATATATTAACCATTTAACGAGGACTTAGTCCTCGCTAATTTTGCGAGGAAAAAATCCTTACTAAATTAGCGAGGACAAAACCCTCACTAATGGGTAAATAGATTGTCATTTGACATATAAACCGTTTAGCGAGGACTTAATCCTTGCTAATCTGGCGAGGAACAAATCCTCACTAAATTAGCGAGGAAAAGTCCCTCGCTAACGGTTAAATAGTTTAGCATTTGACATATTAACCAAATGCTAAACTATTTAACCGTTAGCGAGATCCTCGCTAATTTTGCAAGGAACAAATCCTCGCTAAATTAGCGAGGACAATTCCCTCGCTAACGGTTAAATAGTTTAGCATTTGATATATTAACCATTTAGCAAAGACTTAATCCTCGCTAATTTTGCGAGGAAAAAATCCTCACTAAATTAGCGAGGACAAAACCCTCGCTAATGGGTAAATAGATTGGCATTTGACATATGAACCGTTTTGCGAGCACTTAATCCTCGCTAATTTAGCAAAAATTAGATAATTATATTTTAACTATTTTTATATAATTTAAATTATATTTATATTTAATTTAGTAAATTTAGTTAATATATTTTTTAGAAAAAATTGAAATAAACTAAATTATTATTATTTAAATTAAATTATTATTTTTATATTTAATAATATTAATTATTATTAATTATATAATAAAAACTTAGACGAACTAAATTATTGTTATTGAAATTAACTAAATTAAATTAAATTATTATATTTATATTTATTTATTAATATTAATTCTTATTAATTTTATAATAAAAGAAATAAATTTCGAAAATATACCCAAAATTAGCTAGGACAAAAGCTCTCGCCAAATTTGCGAAACCCATGTCCTAGATAATTACCCAAATATTTGGCAAGATAAAATAGATGTTTAGCGGGCTTTATGTTTTCTAAATCCAAAAAATCTTATTCCCTTTTGTTTCACCACCCACTTTCCCCTCCCTGTTTCTTTACTCATCGCCTGCATTTATTGGCCTCAAGACTACCTACGGTGCTAGGTTGCTTAAAGAGTCCGAGTTGTCTGATGAGAAATAGGGGATAGGTATGCTTGATCTTTCTTCTAAGGATAGTCATACCGAGTTGTTTGTTTCTCTGTGTATGAAGTGAGTGTTTCTTCAAATGCTATGCAGACTGGTGCAGCAGCTGCAGCTTGCAGCGCTATTAGTCAACTTATCTCAACAGTTGTGCGATTTGCGCTGATTCCCTGAATGGGTGGCTTATGGAGCTTGTAGGCATAGGGAGGTCTGCTCAATCTGCGTGGTTCCCTTGCATTTCATCTGCGGTCAGTTGCATATGCAACACAGATTCAACCACCGTTTTTTTCACTAAGGTTTGGGTTTTGTTGATCCAAAAAAAACATCTTGGCTGTTCAAAAGGTCATCTGAAACCCTCAAGACCTAAGAGCAGTTCTCTATGGTGATATCTATCCAGATTGGCCAGCTAACCTTAACGAAAGTCCTACTGAACTTTCTTGGTGGATTGATGCTATGGATTCTATAAAGGGTTTTGGAAATGAAAACTACAAGGTAATGTCTTGAACTCTGTGGTTTGGGCTTGGTTTGTTTTATAATTTTCTTGCAACAAAGTTTATGCTATAGCATGTGTTGGGATAATTGAGAATTTGGTAATAAGATTCTGGTTTTCAATATCTTGGTATGAAGAAAATACAGGCCTCTTAAGCAATTAGATGCTTCTATTTGTTTTTTCAATATCTTTTTAGCTTCAATGCCTTTTTCATGTTATTGATACATTCAGTGATTTTTGGTTTCAGAAACAAGAGTATAAGATGGCTCTTAGAAAATATCGCAAATCCTTGCGTTACTTGGATATCTGCTAGGAGAAAGATGGGATTGATGAAGGTGTATGATTCAGTTTTTCTGCCATACTTAAATGATTACTACTGCAGCAATATATGATCGTGCTTTAATATCATAATTAATTATAATTTTCTCCTGGTGGCATTACAGAGAAGAGTTTGTCTTTGAAAAAGACAAAGTCGCAGATATTCACAAACAGTGCTGTAAGTTTTTTATACCACCATTTTCTAGACTGATCTTATTTCTGGTCAACTGGTCAGATTTTCAGGAAAGTATTTGATATTATACCACCAAAAATCAGAACTTTAAATACATTATCCAAGGCATATAAATTTGGCCTTTAAGTTGGAGCATTTAATTGTTTGATAATTGTGGTATGAATATGAACACATCTGTGAATTTTGGCAGAATAGAAAAGAAGAGTAATCTGTGATGTTATATATATATATATATATATATATATATATATATATATATATATATATATATATATATATATATATATATATATATATATATATATATATATATCTGATAACAGCAAAAATTCTTTGTAGATCTTGTCTTTACTATTGTGATGTTTTGATTCTTGTTATAGGCTTGTAAATTGAATTTATGGGATCTGAAAGGAGCATTATTGGACACAGAATTTGCAATGCATGAGGGAGATAACAACATGAAAGCTTTATTCCTCTAGGGACAGGTTAGGATCGGTTGCCTTGTCCACAAGGATTTTAATGTCTAGAAGAGCTACTGTACATGTTTGATCTGGTAGTTATCTACTGAATAGTGTGCAAGTGCAGCTAATTGTTATGCTTCTTTTGGGTGCTATAGGCACACCTACTTCTTAACGACATTGTTGCTGCTATTGAAAGCTTCAAGAAGGCATTGCAGTTGGAGCCGAATGATGGTTAGTTATATCTTAACAGTTTCAGCAATTAAATATGTTGGATGCTTGAATAGTTTAGATAAAGTTAAAGAAGTTCATTAGGTGGCTGATCATTTATACACTTAAATTAGCTAAAACTGACCGATGGCTTATGTTTTATATGCTCTTCAGTCGGAATAAAAAAAGAGCTTACAGCTGCTAGAAAGAAGGTTGGCATGCTAAACCATTACTGTGACATCTTATAGCATCAAATACTTATGATATGTAATAAACAATTCAACTTCTCACAGATTAATGATAGGCGTGATTAAGAGAGAAAGCAATACCAGAAGATGTTCCAATAGCATTTACCTAGTATGTGCATTCCCATGTGGCATTTATGTAGTTTATTTTTGAAATTGGAGATTTTCAATTAATACCTTGTGATACAGGCTACTGTTTCCTTAAATGAACAAAGCTTCAGATTTCTTGTGCTTGGTGGACTCATAGTTCAGGCCTTTTTTGTTACAAACTCTGCTTTTGTGGAACTCAGTATTAGGTAAGCCATATTGATCCAAGGACAAACATATATGATCTTACCTCATGCAAAAGTTGGAAATAAGATTGATTTCCATTACAACTTGATAGCTTTCTGATTGATTTGCTTGAGAAACTCATAACTTGATAGCTTTTTAATATTATCATAAACTGTGTGATACATGAAATTCAATTTAAGTTTAAGTGTTGTTTATTAAAAATAAATAAATAGAAGTGGTCTTATTATTCTATTAAATGTATAGTGGCTTTGGAAGGTTTCTTCAATTGTGTTTTATTCAATCATTATATCTTTGAATTCTCAATTGGATTATATCATTGCCATTATCAATATTGAATTAATTTAATTTAATATTTATTTTAATCTTTGTTTAAAATATAGTTCTTATTTTTCTAGTCTTGCATCAATTTATAACTAAATATTACTAATTATAATATGTATGATAACCTTTGTTCGTCCTTGCTTTTAATAGTGTTGGAAGCAATCATGCACCCAAAAAAACCATTTACCTTTATAATATATTATTTAATATATGACTTTTTTATTTATTTTCTTTTTATTGCCACAATTTCTTTTTCTAATGTCCAAATTGCCTAATGATGACAAAAAGAGACTAATTACATTTGTTTTAAAGTTAGACAATAAACAATTGATCAATTATGGTTTAGTTTAAATTGAACCAAAAGGTTGTTTAATTTTTTTTCTAAAAGCATATAGTATAATTTATCAATGTGCTTTTTATATTCTTTCTGAATTTAAATTTAAATATTTGCTATATTTACTTTAAAAAAAACTATTACGCTTAATTATATTTGTAAAGGTTTGATGCAGGTACCTTTGAGAGTTTGAGGTGTTGTTTATTCAGTTGGCAATAAAGATCCGAAGTTTTCTTTGCCTACATGTGGCTGTGAGTATCTAAACAGACCTGGCGCCATTCTAGAACTACAAAGGTATGAATCACTCTCCCTTTTTTTCAAATTCCTTTTAGAATCTAATCTTGTAATCTGCTAGCAGACAAGTAGAGTAAATTGGCTATATTCATGTTTTTACTCAGTTTTCATTTTGAATGTTGATTTTGTTGTGAGGTTTATTTCCTCCTAAGGAATTCAGAAATTTTTGCTACTCAACTTTAGGTGTTTTAACAAATTGGCCCCTAAAATATTAAATTGACTTGATAATAAAGCCAATTGAGAGTTGAGACATGGCATGCATTGGAATGTGGACATTTAGGGAAGAACTTCTGCGCAACTTTTCCTAATTGTTAGTTGGAATCCCCACGAAGTCATAGTGTTATTGCATTGAGCATCATTGAATCTTTCTACTGCTCATTTCTTTAATTTTGTTACTTTATACAGGCTTTGCTTAGTGCTATAATAAAGCGCATACAAGGATTTGTCAAATTAAGAATAACTTTAGGCTATAATAAATATTTTATGAACTATTTATGAATTTTTATTGTTACTGTTATATATGCATGTATCATTTAGATATATTGTTAGCAATATTATATACTTGTAAATAACAATTTATTCATTAATATATATATATTTTTTATATTAAATATTGAGTAAATATAAATTTGTTATTTTTTAGTTTATTGTTTAAATAAGGAAATTTTCATATTAAATTAATAAAAATAAGTTTATATCAACATTTAGCGAAGATAAATTTCATGATAAATCTCATGTTTGTAACAAAAGTCATCCTAACTGATTTTAGCGAGGATATCAGTCCTCGCTAATTTTTGCAAGGACTTATATCTTTTGCGAGGATTTAATCCTCGCTACATTTTGCGAGGACTTAGTCCTTGCAAAATTAGCGAGGGCTAAGTCCTCGCAAAATTAGTGAGGGATAATTCCTTGCAAAAATTAGCGAGGGTTGATATCCTCGCTAAATTAGCGAGGACTTAAATTCAGCTAGGATGACTTTTGTTACAAAATTTTTTTTCTCGCTAAACTGATTTAGCGACAAAAGATCATCATTTAAGTCCTCACTATTTTGCGTTTTTCGTGTAGTGAAGGGTGTAAAGCAAGTTTAAGGGGACTGAGGGTTTCTCACTTATTCTTTGCAGATGATTCTATATTCTTTTTTAGAGCTAAAGAGGGAAAGTGTACTACTATTAGAGATATTCTACTTAAATATGAGAGGGCTTCGGGACAGTCTATTAATTTTTAAAAATCTAGTATTTTCTTCAGTCCTAATATTGATTCAGAGGCTAGGAGAAATACCTCTAATATCCTGGGGGTTTTTGTACCTCTCAACCGTGGTAGCTACTTAGGCCTTCCTTCATTGATTGGTAGGAGTAAAACAGCTATTTTTGGTTTCCTAAAAAATAAGCTATCCCAAAGAGTGTTTACCTAGAACAATAGATTTTTCTGAAAACTATTGCTCAAGCTATCCCTACATATTGCATGAATGTCTTTTTGCTGCTTAAATATATTTGTGATGAATTACAATGCTTGATGAATTCCTTTTGGTAGGGTAAAAAAAATAATGGAGAGAGAAACCTTCACTAGCTAACTTGGAATAAAATGTGTAGTAGTAAAGTTGATGGTGGGTTGGGTTTCAGGGACCTGTATTTTTTTAATTTAGCTATGTTTGCTAAAAAGGTGGAGGTTTATTTCAAATAAAAATAATTTGGCTTATCGAATTTTCAAGGCTAAATATTTTCCAAATGGGGATTTTTCAAAGGCTCAGTTGGGATGTAATCCTAGCTTTACTTGGCAAAGTATTTTTCAGGCTAAACCTTTACTAGAAGAAGGATTGTGATGGCGAGTAGGGAATGGGTAGTCAATTTATTTCAAGAAAGACCCATGGATTCCTAGGAAGGCTAATTTTTTTGTTAGTGATATTACCAATTTTATAGATGATAACGTCAGAGTTAGTGCCTTTTTCAAGAATAATGGTAATAAGTGGGATGTTGACAGACTAGTGGAATTTTGTAGTTTTGATGACATCTATGAGATTTTAAAAATTCCTTTATCCTTGTTCAATAAATGGCATAGGTTGATTTGGCATTATGACAAAAGAGGTTGTTACACTGTTAAAAGTGGTTATCATATGGCAGTCAGGAGATTTAGAGAAGATCATCATCATCTTAGTAATATTTAAAAGGCTATTTGGAATTTAAAAGTCCCACCTAAAGTACAAAACTTTATGTGGCATGTTTGTCAGGATGATTTACCTATCTGAGCTAAACTAGTCCAAAAAGGTATTAATATTGATCCTTCTTGCTCACTTTACAATCACATTGACGATCTATCTCATTTATTCTTTGAGTGTCATCTTGCCTGTGATGTGTGGAGATCTTTTGCTCTTAATATTCAGATTTCCATAGGGTCGATGATTGATATTCTTTCTATAATTTTTAACTCTTTGAGTATGAATAAAATTGAGGAGATTCGTATGATCTTATGGTAGCTTTGGAATGTGAGGGATAAATTGATGTGGAATAATATGTTAGTAGCCCCTCATGTTGTTGTTCATTCTTCTTTGTCTCATTTAGCGGAGTGGAGAGCGACAAAGGATGTACTTAACATTGCGTTTGAACCAATGAAACATAGAAAGATGGGTTCTATTATTCAAGATGTCAATCAGGTTATGGCATGGCAATGTAAGGTGGATGCTGCTATCTTTGAAGATTTACAGAAAAGTGGGTTTGGGTCAGTTTTTAGAGATTTGGATGGGCACTTTCTCAAGGCTATCTCGGGCCATTGGCCTGGGGTGTATTCTCCTAGAGTAGCTGAAGGTTTGGTACTTTGGTCAGTCTTAGCTTGGGTGGATAACAACTTTCATTCTAAAGGAATCATCTTCACAGATGCACAAGAGATTGCTTTTGCTTTTTGTAATAATTTAGAGGATTTTTCTGATTTTGGTTCTATTATTCTTGATTATAATTCTTTCATTTCTTGTAGACAAAACATTAAGATTGCTTGGATTAGTGGCAAGAATAACTCTAAGGCTCATAAGCTTGCAAGGGCTTCAGTCTTGTTTGAGCCTACTAAGATTTGGGACTCTGTTCTCCCTTATTTGTGATCTTTTCTTCTATATATATATACCCAATATCCTTTCAATTATTGCTATAGGGAAATAGTTAATGGAATGAACTAATATCTATTTTATAAAGACTACCTCATGTATATATATTGATATAAAAAGATTATTAATGTCCAATTTCAATAATCTTAAAACCAAGGATAATTTTGGATTAAATTATAATGTACTTGACCCTCATTATTCTGATCTCCATCACAATGACCTTAGACTTTAATCAGGGATCTTATCATATTAATAAAATAAATAATAATAATAAATTGGATTAATTACAAAAATCTCCCCCAAGCTATAATCATGTTTTCATTTTAGCCCCCAAACTAAACAACCAACAAAATTGATCCCCAATCTATTAGAATTTTTCAAATCCAACCCTTCGTTAAGTTTTTCGTTCAAAATCTAACAAAATAATAGTTAGGGACAAACAAAAATATGTCACTAAATACAAAATATAGTGACAGATTTCATAATCCGTCACTAAAAATATTTAAGAAAAATAAAAAATTTAATTAAAAAATAAAAATTTTTAAAATAACACTTTTTATGAGACTCTTAGGCTTAGATTGTATAGTTCATATAGAACTAATATTTCAAATAAATATATAGTTTTTAGTGATATATATTATAAGTAATGTTATGTTTCTCTTTGTATTTTTTGTGTTAGTATTAGATTCAAAGGAAAGAGCGTAAAACAATAAGATTGAAAATATTATATCAATAAAAATATTAAGAATATAGGCTTGATAGAAAATTAGTTTTTTTCCTATGTTTTTATTTTTTAATTTGAAAAAAAATATATTTTTTTTATTTTCTAATTTGAAAAATATAAAAATTTTTAATTTAAAAAATTTTGTTTTATATTTTTATTTTTTAAATATTTTTTAGCGACGGATTTGGGCTCTGTTGCTAAAAATCTATCACTAAATGTCATTTCATTAGATTTCAGGTAGAATATTTGACAAAGGATCATATTTGAAAATTTCTAAAAGATTGGAGATTAATTTGGTTGTTTTTTTAGTTTGGGGTTAAAATTAGGGGTGTACACGATACGATCCAATTCGGAGATTTACAAATCTTCATATTGTCTTGAAATTTTGGATATTTTAAAAATTAAGTATTGTAACTGTCTTGAAAATTCGGGATAATTTGGTACAGTTTTATAAAAATTCGGTACAGTTTTTCGGTTCTTTCGATACAAAATAATACAATACAATTCGATATTTCGAATAATTCAATATTTTTAAAATTTTGCATGTTTTAAGAAATTAAGATGGACAACAATAGTTATTTGTCAATCCATGTATCTATTAAATTATTAATACCTATGATGCTCTATTTGAGAACCAAATAAGCAAACATGTATTAATAAATAAATAAAAATTAAAAAAAAAAAAGAAACACCATTCAAATGTGAAGGGATAAGCAATCTTACATATAATCATAACAGCCAAGCACATGTAAATAGATTGAAGAAATTCATAAGGTAAATTTTTATGGTGCACGCTAGTGGATAAAACTAAATTAAATGGAATTAAATCGAATAAGATTCTAATAAACAATTTCTATGGCATGTTAATAAAATGAAAAGCAGATAATACTTTGGGACAAATGAAAATGAAAAGATGGACAACAATTATCAAACAAAAAAATATTATATTCCACCTTTTCAACTTTAAAATTAAGTGACCAATATGAACACACAAGAATTAACGAAATGATTGTAAAATCTTAATTTTAAGAAAATGCATTAGCAATTTACTAAATTGCTCCCTTTGGACTTAGATGTATTTAAATAATCAAAGCTAGAAACTTAAGATTAACAATTGACTAAATTGCTCTCATTGTACTTAAATATATTTAAATGATCAAAGTTAGAAACTTAAAATTAACAATTGACTAAATTGCTCTCATTATACTTAAATGATCAAAGCTAGAGAGCATTGTACCTACTCGAGTTCTAGATACTCTACCATTTGATATTCTGAGAAGAACAGGCAGCCTTCCATGCAAGGTAAGAAAATAGAGATATTACAAATGCAATCTGCCGTCTATGCTATCTCAAATGGGAAACAGTTGTTCTTCCCTATCTTGAACAAAAGAACTAACTTGTGATGTCGATAGCAGTGCAATCAAAAACCCAGATCTAAATGGCAAAACAAACCCAAATCTAAATGGCAAAACAAAAACAAATACAATCAAAATGGCAAAACCTAGATCTAAATGGAATATGAAAACGTAGACCAGAACCTGTCACCAAGGAGAGCAAGAGGGCAGTGGCGACAGGTGGATGGCATTGGCGAGAGGCGAAGCACAATGGTGAGAGGCGGAGCACAGGTGGCGAGAAATGGAGCAGAGGCTTTAATCGAAGAAAGAGAGGGAAAATGGCAACTGTTCTCCTTTAATTTTTTTTTTACCTTAAATAATTTATTTTTTAATATTTAAAAAAACTATAAATTTCTTAAGTTAAATTTTTAACTCCTCTAAAAACTCAAAATAAAAAATATTTCCTCCTAAAAATTTTCAAATTTAATTTTTCATTCCCTCCAAAAAATTTTATTTTTTTCTTCTTTATCATTTAGAAATGTACAACTAAAATTTTATTATATATAATAACTATATATAATTTATATTATTAATTTATGTAGTCATATAGTATTATTTGAGTGGTTCTGAATGGAAATAAAATTAATTATTAAGATAATTATATACTCTATAATTAAATTAATTGATAAAATTTTATTGATATAATAATTGTATACAATTATATTATTAATTTAAATATTTAATTACTCATATATATATTGCATAAAAATAAATGAATATTAGTTGATACTGAAAGGAAATGAAATTAGTTGTTAAGTTGATTATATGCATATATAATTATATTAATTGGTAAAATTTCATTAATATAATAATTGTATACAATTATATTATTAATTTAAATACTCAATTACTCATATAGATATTGTGCAAAAATAGATAAATGTCAGTTGAGTGATATTGAAAAAAAATAAAATTAATTGCTTGGGTGATTATATACTCATATAATTACATTAATTGGTAAGGTTATTATATACATATATAATTACGTACACAAATTGGTAAATTTTCATTAATTTAATAATTGTATATAATCATATTGTTAATTTGTATACTCAATTACTCATAAAGATATTGTGCAAAAATAGATAAATACTAGTTGAGTGATTCTGAAAGAAAATAAAATTAATTGCTAAGGTGATTATGTAATTTGCATACTCAATTACTCATAAAGATATTGTGCAAAAATAGATAAATACTAGTTAAGTGATTCTGAAAAAAAAAAGTTAAAATTAATTGCTAAGGTGATTATATACATATATAATTACACAAATTGGTAAAATTTCATTAATATAATAATTGTATTGTTAATTTAAATACTCAATTACTCGTATAGGTATCATGTAAAAAAATAATGAATGCTAGTTAAATGATACTGAAAGTTTATGTACTTATATAAGTACATTCAATCATTCATAATATAAAAGTAAATAACATTAATTCATAAGATAATTACATACTATATAGTCATATAATTATATTAATTGCTAAAATTTTATTATATATAATAACTATATATAATCACATTATTGATTTACTACTCCATTACTAATATAGGTATTGTACGAAAATATATACATACTAGTTGAACTCAAACTAAAAAAATGAAATTAATTGGTAAAATAATTATACACTCATATAATACATTAATTGGTAATATTTCATTATATATAATAAATATATTTAATTACATCATTAATTTAAATATTCATATAGGTATTGTCCTAAAAATATACGAGTATTAGGTAATTGATACTTAAAGTAAATGAAATTAATTGATAAAGTATTTATGGGATAAATTACTTAACTTATATATCTATATAGATATTTATAAAGAAAATAAAATAACAGTTGAGTGATATTAAAGATATATTAAATTAAATACAAATTGTTTTAGTTCTATATTTATATTCATATTCATATATATATAATAATTATTATAATAATTAAATTTCTATTCTTAATAATTAAAATATTTAGTTTAATTTATTAACTAATTATTATCTTAATTTTTTGTATTAAAATATATAATGTAAATAATTATGAAGTTAAATTTATGCAGTACATATAGAATAAAAATTATAAGTAATATTTATATATAAATTATTAGTATTCTATAAAATAATTAATAAATATCGATTCTTTCCATACAATTCAATACGGTTATTGGTCTGGTTTTAGGTAAAATATCTAGATCCGTTCCAAATAAAATCAATGATACAATTCGATTTTAGTCAAAAAGTCAATTGTACAGTTCGGTTTTTTATCTTTTTTTCAGTACTTCGGTTCGGTATAGGAAGATGCAGATCCATGTACACCCTTAGTTAAAATGAAAGGATTATAGGTTGGAGGAATTTTTCTAATTTATCCTAATAAATATGATAAGAAAATTTCAAATGTCATATATCAATTAAAATAAAGGCTAATACAAAAAAAAAAAAAAGAAGAAGAAGAAGAAGAACGTTTCACATATATTTCAATTAAACACTCCACGTTTAAATTTTTACTATTTGGATACTAACGTTTTAGTACCCTTTTAATTGAGGAATTTCATTAACTTTTCCATTAAATCTAATTGAAAATTAAATTTTCTATTTAAAAAATAAGTTTTGAATTTATATTTATTTGCTAATATTGAAGGAGTTTGGTATACGCACATGACTCACGAAATAATAAATTGACCCTGATATAATAGAGATAATATCGAAATAGGAAATAATTTATATAGAATTAGTTTCATATTAGATTTTTCCTTAATTAAGGAATCTACCATTTATGTGTGCATTAATATGTGCAGTTATATATTAATTTTGTAATTGCTATATTTATTATTTCCTTATTAATATTGTAACTACCAATTTAATCCATCATTATTAAGAAAATTAAGTATTCCTTAATTAGAGCCCTATATAAGGGCTTAGTTTCTTCATTTGAAAGAGAGAGGAGAAAGTTAGAGATATCGAAACTCTGTCGGTTTGTCTCCTCACATATTATCTTTATCTAAGGGACTTTTAGTTCATGGATCTATGCTTTTATCCCGTAGTTCGTGACATGTGGGTGATAAGTTTTGTTGATAATGTGAAACAATCGATTTTTGCTTTCGCTTCAATGATCTGCGCTTCGAGAGGTATTTATGTCTGCTTCGAGAGGTATTTATGTCTACTTCTCGCAATATATCGTGATATATATTTTTCTTACATTGGTATTAGAGCCATATTTTTGCGTTCTGATATATCTATAATGTAGATCTAATTTTTTTTGAAAATTCAAATATGTTTATAAGCTGATTTGATATGCATATTAGATATGTTCTATATGTAATTTTTTTTAATTTTGGTCTGAAATTTTTTTTGTGATTTTTGGATACCGAAATTAAATAATTATTTAAAAAATCCATAATTAAAATTTCGAGTGAAAATTTTTTATTTTTGACCACACCATTGGACTCAGAGACCTCGAAAATCCCACCTTAGAAAAAATCCAGCGGCTTGAAACCACCAGGAATGCGGCGCGTGGCTTGCACGTGCCACCAATGTGCTAGGTGCGTGCTAGAGGGCGCGTCTCCAGCACGTGCCTGGCCACGCGCATTGAGTGAAACGTCACTCAGCCACGTGGCCCAATGGGGAAGCGATATGTGGCTTTTATGGTGAAGTGCCACATGTCAGCTGATGTGTCAATGGGTCCACATGATGCCACGTGTCACCACATGGACCAACCACATGATGACATATGTCACCATGTGGCAGACTGTAGGGCTGACACGTGGCATGGTGTCATGCCACCTGGCATCCATATGGCAACGTGCGATGCTGACACATGATTTGTTGGTGCTGATATGTGGCTTATTGAGTCATGCCACGTGTTGACACGTGGGCCAATGACTGGCTGACACATGGAAGACTATAGTCATGCCGCATGTCAATTTTGTCAGTCCAGTTGGCGCCACATAGGATCCACGTGGTCCCATTAGTAACTTCCACATGGCAGTGGGGGAGTCATGCCAGTCAACGCCATATGGCCCAATCAGGACACGTCACTTGGTAGAGTGCCTTAGCTGGCGCGTGGTGCATCTATCGCGCGTGAGCTTTACCCTGGTCGGCGCTTGATGGCGCGTGCGACCTCCTCCGACCTCCTAATCAGCTTAAATTTTTTTAATCTAATTTTCTCAAATTTTATAATTTTTTGGTCATTTTTTGAAAAATTTTTTAGGACCAAAAAGTATTTTTTGGACTTTATTCCTATAAAAATTATTTTAAAATTGATAAAAATTAAGAAAATTATTTTTTCTTCCTTCTTAAATTTTCAAATTTGTTTGAAAATTATATTTTGTGGATATCACTTTTTTTATTGATTGAAATGAGTTTCAATCATATGTGTGTTTGTACATGAGTGTATTGACTATTTATATTCCGTTATGAGTAACAGTTTGTCTTTATCTTTTAGATTGAAATGAGTTTCAATCATATATGTTTGTGCATGAGTGTACTTACTATTTAATTTTCTGTTATGTGTGACAAAAATGGTGAAGATAAAGACTCCAAGATGTTCACAAATTTCTCAAGGAATTGTAGAAATCGAAGCAAAAGTGCAAACGGTTTGCAAAATGAGGATGCATAAGAAGGTTCGAGCTGATAATATTCATGCAATAGTGCATCATATTTTGTGTATGCATGAAAAGATGCAAGAGTGCATTTGGGCTAATGGCCTGGACCAAGGAGGTATTGACAGGACCTTATTTAAAGTGATGAAAGACTTTTTTTATCGCCATCCAAATATGAGAAACTGGTTGGTTGATGTCTAGATCAAGGAAAATGGAATTTATAAGAAAATCATTATCCAATTTTTGTATTTGGTGACCAAAAGAGGAGTGTTGAGAAGCAACATTAAATCTAAGATGGTGCTCAGAATTCCATGGCTTCATCATAGATTTTATGGCATACCTCTCAATTTGTTTGAAAGGGTCGAGAAATTATTTCCAGTGACAATACTAGTTTTGTCACATTCTAGGTTTCCTGAGTTATTGACATGAGTGTCAAGTTATTAATGGTTAACGGATTTGTGGTTAATATTTATGTTTCCTATTACTAGATTAAAGACAAGTGTGTTTTTATCTTATTTTAAATGTTTTCTCTTTTTGAGATTATTGGATATTTAATGATTGATTAAATAAATGAGTTTATTTATCTTTTAAATATTATATTGGCATTTAATATTTATTATGAATGTGTTTATTTTATTGTTAATTGCTTAGCAATATTTTATATGTAAAATGATTGCATGATAATTGAGTTAAGACATAGATTATCTTATATATAATATCCTGAATTAAGTTTAAGAACTTAATGCCCAACAATCGACATTTACTATGCATAAAATTTTAACCGATAAGGTTAGACATTAGGACTTAGAGGGTAATTGGAAACTTTAAGTAATCTTTTCGAATTTGGGCCTAATAGATAGCTTTATTAGGTTAATTTTTCAGATGCATAGTAAATAGCATGTATTGCTTGATCTCCTTAATATTGTGCAACAATTACTCCATTAGTGATCAGAGGATCCAAATGAAATATGTACATCTAATATGTGCTTAAAGAGCAAGAGGTTTTAGAAACCTTAAGTTTGATTATGATAGAATCTAAGCATGGCACCATAGTCTAGAATAAGTAGGACCGAGATGCCTATGTGGCATGGAAAAGAAATGTTCCATTGCTCGTACTATATTGCTAAGTGCAAATGGATGATGATATTGCTAAGTAAATTTCACAAGTGTCAAAATGCAATGGATCATTTTGCAAAAAAATTTAGGGATACGTTTCTGACTCAGTTTCGATCATTAGTGATCAAATTTTGATACTAATTAGAAGAGTCTGATTATATAATGCGGCAACATCTAAGAGATGGATAAGATAATATGTGAGCTTAGTGAATCTGATCATAAAATGATCAATGAGCAATAGGTCCAAGTTATTATCCATTTTTTACCCTAAAATTAAGAGCATATGAAGATGTAACTAACTCATATGGACAAGATTAAGATATTTAGGAATGTTGCTTGCCATTTTGAGCTTGAAAAGGACTGTATGGCGATGATTAAGATCAATGTCGTAGTGAACGTGGCACAGTTCTGTTCTAGTAGAATAAGTTCTAACCAGAACAAGAATAGAAGCTTTAGTGGTAAGGGTAAAGGAAAGGATTGAGAGTCTAAAAGGCAAAAGAAAAAATAGAATCACATAAGGTCCAAAGGTAATAAAAGGATAAATATTTCAAGAGTGAAATATTTCTTCAACTGCTAATAAAAGGATCACTGTGTAAGAGACTTTAATATGTCCCAATAGGTACACTATCTTAACTCATGAGTGAGTGATATTTGTGTATCTAGTCATGTCTTTTTACTAAATTTCATCCTTTGTGGGTGATAGATCCAGAAGTAATGGACCTTGTGACAAAAAGGATCAATATTCTTTTGTCTGGTTAGTTTCTATTTTTGCTTTAATGAAACTAGGTTTCATTTACATTTTACGGATAACAACGTACGCTTATGTTTAGATGATGCTTAATGTGATTCTGATTTTGTTTTGAACATTTTCATTATCATGGATATTGATCCTAATTATTAAAATACTACTAGTTTTTTATTAATTTCTTCTTCTATTTCACATTATTATGAGCATAATGTGAAATTATGGCATGCTAGATAATACCATATTAGCCAAAACTGAATGAGTCAGTTAGTCAAAATAAGATTGATTGGTGATTTGAATAAGCTTGAATTACCTACTTATGAGCATTGCCCGAAAAGAAAACTAGTGAGAAAATCATTCAGAAAAAGGGAACTAGAACCAAAATTCCATTGCAATTGATCCATTCAGATGTTTGTGATTTAATGAATTTTATAGCAAGGCATGGGCCTATTATTATTCATCACTAATATAGATGACTATATTCAGTATAGTCATGTTCATTTGATTTCTCATAAGTCTAAAGCATTTATTTGCTTTAAAACTTTTATAAGTCTTGTTGAGAATCAATTAGACAAAAAAATTAAAGCTTTAAGAACCGACCATGGTCGAGGATATTTTCTAATAAATTTAAAGTTTTATGTGATGAAAAAGGGAGTGGATATCAGTTGTCTATTCCTCGAACTCCATAACAAAATGGTGTTATAAACTGTGTGCCCTCTAAGTTTGTTGCTTCAACTTTTTATGAGTTGTGGACTGGTCGGTAATTCGACCTGAGACATTGATGACCTTAGGGTTGTGTTGCTTATATCCATAATACCTCAAATAAATTTGGTAAATACGGACCATGAGGTTAAAAAGAATATTTTTGTGTCATATTCTGATGTATCAAAAGGATACGTGTTTATGGGTGAACAAGCAAATGGCTTAGTAACAAAATATGAATCACGAGATATCATATTTTTGGAAAATAAGTTTCCTAAGTTGGGTGAAGTAAGTTGAGACTTTACTTTTATGAAACTCAAAAAGATGAACTAATCGGATCCCTCCATCTGAGTGGGAGGAAAATTAAAGAAGAAGGTCAAGACTCTCTTCCCAACGGTCTAGATGTTCAGGATCTATTCTCTAGTGGGAGGATGAGCATGCCTAACTCCAGTAGGAGTATGGATATTTAGAATCTTTATTTGAGTGAGAGCGTAGAGCTTAATTTCAATGGGAGCATTCCGAACTATGATAAATATATGAGACATGTTTATCAAGAATGGGAATTACAATAAATCTAAAAGGAAAGTGTTCCATGTCGATGATTTTTTAATTATCCCATAAGAATTCCCAGCAAAAGATAAATGGATTAAGGCAATAGAAGAAGTAATGGCTTCCATGAGATCGAACCATGTTTAGGAACTGGTTGATCTACCTGAAGGATACAAACTAATTGGGAATAAGTGTGTTCTCAAAATAAAGTGAAAAGCTGACGGTAGTATCGAAAGATGTAAGGCTCGGCTAGTTGCTAAAGGGTTTACACAACAGGAAGGAATTGACTATGAGAAGTTTTTTTCACCTGTTATTAGATTTACATCGATAAGGTTAATTCTAACCTTGACAGCTAGTTTGGACCTAGAGCTACATCAAATAGATGTAAAGACTATTTTTCTCGTTAAAAAAAGGCAGCGAACATAAGGTTTGCCGATTGATGAGATCAATCTATAGCCTAAAGTAGTTTTCGAGATAATGGTATTTGAGATTTCATAAAGCAATCATGTTAAATGAGTTTAACATGATTGATGAAGACCATTGTATTTATCACAAAAGCTCTAAAGACAAATTTTGTCATTTTGACTTGGTATGTAAACGACATACTGATACTAGAAAATGATATAAAGTACATAAATCTTATCAAAGATTGGTTGTGATCCAACTTTGAGTTGAAAGACATGGGTCAAGTAGATTATATCCTTGGAGTTAAGATTTCAAGAGATGGCTCTAGAAGGTTGTTGTCATTGTCTCAAGAGACATACATTAACAAAGTTCTTGAATGATTTAACATGAAAAGTGTAATCCCATTACTAAGAATCATTTTCTTAGCAAAAGTATGTGTCATAAGACAAATGAGCAGATTGAACATATAAGGAATGTTCAGTATGCCAGTGTAATGGGTAGTCTAATATACACAATATTGTGTATCAGACTTGATATATACTATGTTATGGGCATAGTAAATAGATATCAGTCCAACCCAGACAAAGCACATTGGAAAGTAGTCAAAAGAATACTTAGATATCTCAAAGGTACTGCAACTTATTCTCTCTGTTTTTTAATAAAGTGATTTGCAATTGAGAGAATATTCAAATGTTGATTGGGAAGTGATGTAGATGAGTGAAAATTCACTTCAGGCTGTGTATTCTTGCTTGGCAAGGGTTCCATTTAGTGGATTAGCAAGAAACAAATTTTTGTAGCCCATCAACATTGAAAGCTGAATTTGTTGTTTTCTCAATTGCAGTATAAGAGGCAGTTTTGGTTGAAACGATTTGTGAACCATTTGGGATTAACTGCCTTAGAGGAACCAGTGACAATCTATGATGACAGTCAGTCGTTGATGGATGTATCAACATTAAGTATCAATAAATCGAAGATATTGTTGTCCTAGGAGAACTGAACTTACAGTATATTTCCTCACTGGATGTGATTGTAGATCTATTAACAAAACCTGTATTGAGAAATATGTTTTGAGAGACACATTAGATCTCAAAGGTTGTGAAGGATTTGACTTGTATTGTTTATGTGATCCCTTAACATTATTATTTATGAATAACAATAAAGTTCATTATTTGGCAATACATGAGTGTGAATGTCTATATGTGAACATTTACTGTTATTTATTATATGATTGAGCATATCGGACAGAGAAGTAGCCTACTCACACGGGTGTTTACCTTAGTTTTGATAATGAGTTGACAAAGACTAAGATGAGGCAATTTTTTAACACAAAGTGAATTTCGAGAACTTGTTCAAAATAAAAATACCGTCTTGCAGAAATTACAAGATGAGTCTTCTTAAGGTGCAAAATAAAGACATACATGAGGTTGTATGCTTTGGATTAAGGTCTAAATTAGATTAAGTGTAATCTTATGATAAGTTAAATGTAACTATCATATTCTGTCTTAAAAGCCAGAAGTAGTTCTAAAGTGGGAGAACTAAAGTTGAATGCTTCGATGCATTACAACCTTATACTTCTGTATGGTGTTAAATAATGATAAGATATGCATTCCTTTAAAGGAAAGAAAAAGAACACCATAACATATGCATCATACCATGTGTACTTGAGTTGACCAAGGGAATGAAATTTTATTTGAATGATCTCAAATTTTTCCTAGTGTGAGATCCTAATTTTTCCGACCCTCGGGACTCTTAACATATACCTGAAGTATAGTTCAATGTGGCTAGCTTAGTTAGTCTCCAAAGGGTTATGAAAAAATTTTGATCCAGCGGATCTAACTAGAAAAGCAAGTTGGACTATGATGGAAGGCATATAGAAAAAGGAGAAGATATTTTTTTTATCACATTCGGTAGTTTCGTGGTTCACCGGTATAATTATTGTAGTCTTTATAAGTAGAGACACAATAGTGAACACAAAAATTATTTTTATGAGATCATAAGATAAAACAAAGAATGTGAGAAAATTATCTAGGGTTTGGTATACAGTTGTGAGAAGATCTTGTTTCTCGAGACGCTATATATCCCTAACAGGTGTATAGCATTAGTGTTCTAGATGTATGCCGGTCACACGAACTATCTGTCTATATGATAAGGGAGAATGATTGAACATCGTTTCGTCATGTGCGAGTGGGAGATAAAAGAGTTTGGGATACGCCCATGACTCACAAGATGATAAATTGGCCCCGATATAATAGAGATAATATCGGAACAGTAAATAATTTATATGGAATTAGTTCCATATTAGGTTTTCCCTTAATTAGGGAATCTACCATTTATGTATGCATTAATATGGACAGTTACATGTTAATTTTGTAACTGCCATATTTATTATTTCCTTATTAATATTGTAACTGCCAATTTAATTCATTATTATTAAGAAAATTAAGTATTCCTTAATTAAAGCCCTATATAAGGGCTTAGTTTCTTCATTTGAATGAGAGAGGAGAAAGTTAGAGATACTGAAACTCTGTTGGTTTGTCTCCTCGCATATTCTCTTTATCTAAAGGGCTTTTAGTTTGTGGATCTATACTTTTATCTTGTAGTTCGTGACACGTGGGTGATAAGATTTGCCGGTAACGTGAAACAATCGATTTCTGCTTCCACTTCAACGATATGCGCTTCGAAAGTTATTTATGTTTACTTCTCGCAATATATCGTGATATATATTTTTCTTACAAATATAATTAAAAATTAATAATAAGTTTGTTTTAATTTTAATAATTAAATTGGGACATTTTATTTAATTTGATATTTTATTTAAATATATAGCTAATATATTTAAAAAATGAAATAAAAAGTGAAAATTTTAATTTGCTCATAGTTTAAAAAAATATTTTGAAAAATTTTACTTTCAATTTTGTGACCTTTTTTGGAAGATATAATTATAATCTATTTAAACAAGAGTAAAAAATTTAAAGAAAGTATTCCAATTTAATTATTTTTAGTTATATTACGAGCTAAATAATCTAAAAATTCCAAAAATGATTATTTTAATAAAAAAATCAAATTTTTATTAGTTTTAACAGAAAAATTAATGGAGTTTCTCAATTGAAAGAACTTCAAAAAGTCCACTTAGTAAGAATTTAAATTTTGAGTGTTGAATTGAAATATATGTGAACGTTAGTGGTTTTTTTTTTTTTGTAATTAGCATTTAAATAATGTTGATCACAATATTTTTAAATCATTACATGTTAGATTAGATTTAGGGCATCCTAACAAACATGAGATCATGCTAATAGTACCATTGGCCGAATCAATTAATTCCATGTTTGTTCCACAAAATTCTATACCAATGAGGATATGAAAGATAACTTTTATCATCATAAGGTATCGTTATGTAGTTCTTAATCACCATTTTTCATCTATGTTTCTATTCTATCAAATTCTATCATTCCACTAATGCCAAAAATTATATGAATCTTACTAAATGATCCTCCATAATAGGGAATGAATAAATAACTTATAATTATATTGGTGAAAAATTATATTGTGATTTTAGGCATTGCTATGCTTTTCCTTGTTTAAGATGTCATGTTATTCTCAAAAAATAAAAATAAAAAAATCAAGATGAGGTGTTGATTAATCTAGGCCTCGTACAATAGCACGTTACTATTATATTCTTAATTTATTTCATAATTTTATATATTCAACACGGCAACTAAGCTATATAATTTTTTTTTTTTTTTAAAAGACGAAATAACTGGATCATGCATTGAAAGTTGCTTTCAATATAGCTAAGTTGGACTGTATTTCCGGTCTCTTAAATTAGTTAATTAATTAGTGCCAATTATGAATGAGTTTCTAGAAAGCAAATATATTTCCTATTTTTATTTCAGAAATTGCTTTCACATTGAATTTCTTACACTTCCAAAGTCAATAATACACAGATATAAGTCATTGAAATTGACTTGCCACTGCCGTGATGGTTTGATCCTTCCTTCCCTCTTCAAGAAAAATGATTGGGATAGCTAAAACAAATTTATTAACATTTGAACCAATTTACAATTAAATTTGGCTTAATACCTTATTTTTTTACTGAACTTATATTTAATTGTATTGTTCATACCTCAACTTTCATTATTTTTATTTCACTACTTAAACTTAAATTTTCTATAATAATTTACCACCTAAAAACCCAAGCATAGAATCGTTTTATTGCGTGATGTACATGCGCCGCTCGTGTGGAAAGGCACCAATGAATATTTGACATGTGGCTCTATTTAAAAACAAAAAAAAAAACCTAATCTCATTTTTCCTTTAATTTTCTCTCTCCTCAATTGCAAGCTCTCTCTATTCATATTTCCTCTCTTCCCCCTTGAGATCAAAATCTAAATCTCTCATTTCTTCTCCTAGATTGACAAATTTTGACATTTTTCTCATCATCTTCACGTCAATTCCATTTCCCATAAAGAAATTTTGAAGAACATGGAAGAAATTTTTTGCTTTAATTCTAATTTTCCTCAAACCCATTTCTTCTTATTTTCCTTTATTTTTCAAGTTTTTAGCAACTGGATCTCACTTCTCAGTCGTTGTTCATGGTCGAAGAATCCAGTGTGGCTTTGGTGGTCGGCAGCAAGAAGAGACGGTGAGGCGTGATGGCTGCCAAAGAAAGAAATGCAGCAGCCAAGGTTGCTGCAGCGGTGCGCGTCAAAGAGAGAGGGAGAGAAGAGTCGCCGGCGGTGGCTGGTGAAGAATCGACGGCACCAAAGGAGGGTGTTGGAGCTAGAAGGAGAACAATTTGCACCCTGTTCTTAGGTCTGTCAGTTAAACTCTGTTCTTTGTATTGCCGTTTTGGCCCTTTGCTTTTTTTTTTTTTTTCCTTATAATATCTAATGAGTTGTATAGAAAATTAAAATTTTAATCCAATGATGGGTTGCTGCAATTTTGTTGTTCTTTCTATATTGCTTGGGATGCTGCATTTTTTTCTTTTGCTTGTATCTCTGTTCTTTTGATTCTGTGGTTTGTGAGCTTCCTATGCAAGCTCTGTTTTTGTTGGGTTGGGATGCTATACTCGAGGGTAGAGATGTGGAATGTCGACGTCGTGGTAAGTTGCCGCAGATGTGCATCGTCGCCATGGGTGGTGGTTGTGGTGAGGTGCTGGTTGTCGCCAATGGATTGGACTCCCTAAGGAAGATGGGAGGAGATTGGCTCACTGAGGAAGATGGGAGAAGAAGCACAGATATTTGAGAGTTCACGCTCTCTCATTACATGAGCTTCACCCGCCAGTCCACTTCAGCAAATTATGTTAGTTAAGCGGTTAATTATTACAGATAATTTAAGTTTAAGTGGTGAATTAAAAACACTGAAAGTTTAAGTATGAACAATGCAATTTAATACAAGTTTAGGGGGTATTTTATATATTAAGCCATTAAAATTTTATAGTATAAATATTGAACTCCTTATATCTTAAAGGCATTTTAATTGTCTCTCAGTCAATAATTTTATTGACACTAATAGAAACACTGATTTTTATTTAAAAAAATATTTTTTAAGCTTTTCTTTAATACTTGAAGGATTAGATAAAAAAAATCCAAAAATCATTAAACCAATTTATAAATCAATTTTAGCTGTTGACCAGTCCAATTAAACGTAGATTTTAATTTTAAAATTATAATTAATAGATTTGGACTTGGACTTAGTGTCTGGCTAACGGTTAACCAAGTATATACGTAATTTTACACATATATCTAGATAAAAGTGTAATTTTCACATATATTCATATTTTGTTCCAAGTTTAAAATATAAATGATTGATAAATTAATATTTATGTAATTATATTTTAGTGTATTGATGTTAAATTTAAATAACTTTTATTTTATATTTAAAACTTGCAAAATTTATATTTTAATTTGATGGATGGATAACAGATTTTTATGAAGTTTAGAATAATTAGATTGTGTATGTTTAATTTTCTCTTTAACGGTTAACCAATGATTAATGATTAACCGATCACATTTAACGGTTAATTGGTTGTTAATAGATTAAATCTGCACTTTAATTTTGAAAAGCCGACATTAATGGATTGAAATTGAAAAATATGCTATGCATTGATTAACCAGTCAATGCCCACCTCCATCTAAAACATAAGAAAATGTCATTAAAAAATATCAAGACATATATAGGCAACATAGGGGATGAGCATGCGGACCGGATAACTAGTCCATTAGTAATTTTTTAATCGATCCATCAACATCATTTTTTTTAAATCATTACTCATAATCAGTCAATCGGATTCGGTTTTGACAGTTTATTTAACCAATATTTTTCAGTTAACTACTAAAATCTTCAACATACAATCGTAAAAAAAAATTAGATAAAGTTCAATTTCATTTCAAATGTTCAAAATAATTTAAAAGAAAAATTACAAAATAAACATAATACTAGCCAAAAGTCATGTTCCACTTTCACCATTGTCTACTTCTTATGATTAATTGTTTCAACAAACCAATACTATAAAATGTATGTGCTATTTGTTGTAAATTAGCATACTTAATCTTAAGTCAAAAAAAATCTTGGACAAAATTAAATGTTAAAACATGGATTCTAAAATATAAAAAAGTGTCATTAAATACTATCAAATAAAACTTATGCACCAACATATATGATAAGAAACAACATATAAAATGGTTAACCATTTACTCTATATAAGTATTTCTATATATAACTAAGGATAATGACATATAATTTAAATATGTTTTAAAGTATTACCCTATATAATTTAGAAAAATAACATATAATTTATATATACTTTAAATTATTACTTTATAAAAATTTTAGAGAGAAATAAAAAAAGAAAAATTTTTAGGGTATAAAAATAAAAATATAATATAAATACGAAGTGGTTAGCTATGGACTAACATTTAATTGATGCTCAAAAATTGAGACTAAAATTGATTACCGAAAATGTTAAAAATGAAAATAAAAAATGAATCTATTGAACCGGTAAAATAAAAAATTTGGTTTGGTTTCAAACCAATTTTATGTTTAAATAAATATTTGATTTTTTTTTGTTCACCTCACCCATAGGCACCAATATAATTAATAAGAAACAACATATATAAATGTTAATCGGTTATTTTATATAAGTATTACTATGTATAATTAAAAAAATGACATGATTTAAATATACTTTAAAATATTTCTCTATATAAGTTTTAGAGAAAAAATTAGAGTATAAAAATAAAAATATAATATAAATATGAACTAACTAACCAGTACTCAAAACTGAAACTGAAAATCTTGATAACAAAAAGTAAAATGGAATTCATTTGATCAATTAATCGAAAATTTTGATTCGATTTCAGATGAATTATGCGATTAATCAAATTTTTTATTTTTTTCCCTCGGTTCTCTTAAGTATTCTAAAATTATTTATTTAAATATATTATAATATTTTTGTATAATAGTTGGCCGGCAAAAAAGTGCAATTTAGTCTCTCTCCTTCATTTTAGTGCAATATAGCCCCGATACTTTAGAAAATGGTACAATATTATCCCCCCGCTAACTGGACGTTAATCTTAACCGCTATCTTTACTTCAACCATGACAGATAACCGTTAATTTAAACCGTTATCTTTTTCCATTTAATCTTATCATGCGGCTGGATAAAATTCAAAAAGACTAAAATACCCAACCTATTGATTAAAAGACCCTAAAACGCTAAACGGTACTCTACTAGATTTTCGAACTCAGATGAATTCACCAAAAAAAAAAAAAAATATTGAAATCATTGTCGTCTTCTTCAAAAAAAAAAAATTCCTCTTTCTCCCCCAAAATTGAAATCATAACCCTAAACCATCTAATTGAAAGCTTATGAGTTTCAAAGCAAATCAAAGAAAAATTGGGGAAAAATTGCAAGCTCAATGAACATTCAAACCCTAACACAACTGCTCAGCCTAAGCCACAAAAGGAAAACTAAGATTATATCTAATTAATTCATCAGAATTAAGAGAACCGAAACTAGGCAAAGTTACAAAATACAAAGAAGCATGTAGGCCACCCACAAACCACCGTATGAAAAACAAGCTTTTGACTGGGTTGCTTTTGCCCAAGTAAATTGCATGTGTATTGGGAGCAACTTATCTCTGTAATAAAAAAGGAGAACATATTTCTGTTTTTAAGTGCCCGGTGGCTAGTACCTGTCTCATTCCGTCGGTGTACTAGTAAATTAACGCGTCATGCTAGTGTGCTTCTCACCGCGATCAGATGGAAGAGGCAAAGAGAAATGTGTCTTCGATTTGCTTTGAAGCTTATAAGATTTCAATTAGATGATTTAGGGTTCTTATTTGGGTTAGGATTTTGATTATGGGGAGGATTTTAATCAATTTGAGTATTTTAGGGATTTTGAATTTATTCCAGCCACGAAATTAGATTAGGTGGAAAAAATATAATAACATGGTGTAATATTTTGCTGAATCAGAAGCTGACGTTCAGCTAGTGAAGAAATAAATATTGCACCATTTTTTTCAAGTATCACTAAAATAATTTAAAGGGACTAAATTGTACTTTTTGCCAAATTACGGGGCAAGTTTGCATATTCTCCCATAGTAATTTTGTTATACATAATCTAGAACACATTTTTTAATACCTACCCTTTTATGGCAGTGACATACATGATTAATGTAATGTCATCATGTTACGTCGTATGGATATAAAAAAACTAACTATTATTGTTGTTTTTTCTAAAAAAAATTATATTGACTACTGACCATAGAGTCGAATTTTATTTACGTGTCGTGATAAACTTGATTCAAATTATGTTGGTATTTAATTGGAATATTCAATGACAAAGATGTCATAAATAAAATTTAAGATTCTCATGAATAATCTGTCTTGAGGATATCCTTCTCTTATCTCACTTAGCCAAGGATATTCTTATCTTGTTGATAATTATGTAGAACAAACAGAATAATTGCATTTTATTAGTGCCTTAATATCTGTGCAGCCTCCCGGATACTCGTTTCTTAATAGACTAAGTAAAATTAATACACATTTCGGATCATATTCCTCCTCTACTAATATACATTCTTTAGGGTATCTGAAATACTCATAACAATTTGATATTTCAAGATAACCCTTCTTAACTTAAAGTCATTTGGCGTGGATGTGTTGCACTTTTCAATGATTTCAATGAATCAAATAAGTTTGAGCGTACTAAACCAAGATTGTCTAACTCCATCTCTATCCGAGAGCTGCCCCTCTTTTATCTTTCAAAATAAATGTAAATGTTGCTCTTTATCTAGCCAAAATTATTGGTAGCATTGGTCTTATTATACGTAATCATCTTGATCAGCCAATTACCTAGAAAGTTAAAACATTTTCTTCTCATCTCGATCCTCTTTTGTTGGAAGGAATGGCCTTTAGAGAACCATTCACAACATACAACCTTGAGATCTGCTTCATCTACATATTTAGCTTCGTAATATAAAACATGGAAATTACAATTATTGAAACTTAAAAAATTTCAAATAGCTAGCAATTTTCTTATTAATAAGTATCTTAATTATAGGCTTATACTTTAAGAAACCGATTCCTAATTTCAGAATAGATTTAACTCTTCTATTGAATACAATGCACCAAACTAATGGTATATTAATACATATTCGTGAGATCTTTAATTATCACTTATCAAAATTTTCACATCTTTCATTTTTTTTTTATATGTATTGATAACAAAGGTAATTTAGTTTGATATAAAATTCTATAACATTCAGAATCCTGATTATATGCAAATTTTTACCCTATACATAGCTAAACCAGTTATTTACATAAAAATAATTTTCTTCCTCTTTTTACACAATTTTTCATATTTTTTATGATTTATCTATGATTTTTTTAGTTAAAAATACTGGCTTAATTGTTGAAATATTCATAAATATCTACAGGTTTTTTATTCTTTTTTGTAAATATCAAGATTGGTTTAAGATTTTTTCGATAACGTTATCATTGGTAAGATGAGCTTGAAACATACCTTCGTTGCCTTTCAGTGTAATCCCTTGCATAATATATATATATATATATATATATATATATATATATATATAGGAAAAAAACAAAGGAGGATAGAAAAAGCTACATCGTTTGGCTTGCGAAGAACCAATGGAAGAGAGCCAAAACAACATCGTTTGGCTTGCAACCATCTCTCTCTCCATCCCTTTCACGATTCCTCTGCTGCTTCTTTCAGTCTTCGCCTTACACCGTCGCCAGTAGCCTGGGGTGCCACGACGAAAACTGTCTAGATCTGCCGCCTGCCATCTCGCAGTCTAGATCTGCCACCCACTGCCTCGTTGTCAAGATCCACCGCCCACCACCTCAATGTCGAGAATCGTCTCCTAATGGTAGAAGGAAGCAGTAGCGACCAACCAGCGCCGCTCCGATTGCCGGAGTAGCAACAGCCACACCAGTCGATTAACCTCTCACTCACCGGAGAGGAGTAGATCGAAGATGGGAGATCTCTCTAATGATACAGCCTCCCCTTTCTTTGTTTTTATATTAAAATTAAATTTGTTTTCATGTAGAGCAGAGCAACTAATCTATTGTCCTTCTGAATCTACCAAAATTGAAGAGATTTGTAGCTCAAAGTGGCAGATTTGGATGGATTTAATTGTTTTCACAGAAACAGAAAGAGGAAGAAATTCGTGCCAAGATGATCGTGATTAAAAAATTGGTAGCGGAAGCAGAGATTATCTATCAACAAAGCAGACCTCTGGCTTTTGATGTGTAGTATCACCTCCATAACTGGAACATTGGTGTCGTCGCTCCTTCATCTTTGGTTTTTGAGTCCATTCCCACTAACACCTCAAGATTTAAATCTGCTGTGGGAGAAGCATCTGTTAAGGCCTCCGATGCTATATCTTTGCCAAGGTGTTTTTTATGCATTGTTTGATGGTCATGGAGGTCCCGATGCAGTAGTTTATATGAAGAGTTCAGGAGATGAAACCAAATGAGAGCTTTTGAGTAGCTTAAAGGTTTAACACATTGTCCTTGATAGAAGCAGGTATGCTTCTAGCTATAAATGTATGAATATTATTTGGTTCTGCATACATGTACTTGTCTTTGCATGTACAAGCATTTGCTTTCAGTAAATTACCCTTAAATCATGCTTTACCATCATAAGATGTGCTGTCAAGAGAAATGAATAATTATTCATGGCATCCATGTAATGTCACATTGAAGTTGTAGGTTGTGGTATATGGTTGTTATTGGCTCAATTCTTTGCCTTACAAAAGACTATACTCAATTCATGCCTTAATGGATTTGCTTTTCCCTTAGCAGCCCTATCTTTACGAACATCCAGTGTAAACTAATATCTGACTTAGTGTGGTCCTCAAAAATCAGTTTATAGATAAGCCCTATTTGTAGTTATGGTCTAGCAAATTTATACTGTAAAAATTTTCAGTATTTATGAGCACTATAGCAAAACCTGTATGCCAAAGCAGAATGCAAATCAAGCAAGTCCAGAGAATAGTAGCTCTTTGGTCTTGAAAATTTGAGTCATTGATAAGTGTTATCAGCATTACTTTTTAGCCAATCCTCTGACACAAACTCACTCAATGCTTGCTTTTCTTATTCCCAACGGAAGTGCAACACTGTTGTAAGAGTATAACATTGATAAGTGTTGAAAATGTAAATTTTATTGTGAAAAGTGAAATCAATATGAAAAATCCCCAGAATCATTTTTGATCACTTTTTGAAGAAAAGTCAGATTTTATATTCTTAGACTCATTCAAACACACCTAATTTCCCTAAACTTTTATGTGACCTTCACAAATACAAGTAAGCACGTATAGAGTCATTTGCAATATAATATATGTTAAATAAGAAAAATTCAACATTTGTTTACAAGAAAACCCAAAATCACATACCTTGGTATGAATGAACTCCTCAACCCAACTAAGCTGTTTAGTTGCCGGTTATTTAAACTAAATGTCCTTTGGGTTTGCATTGATACACTGAACTTTGAATATACATGGCTCTTGATAAATAGTGACCATTGTGCAAGGCAAATACCATTTACTGTTCAATTCAACTTGCCATAAAAAAATATAGAAATAGGTCATTCTGAACTTTTCAATTCCACCGGCACTATTAAAGTAATAGATCTGATAGTGGAAGGAATTGGCATGTCTCCATCAAGAAAGTAATGAAAAAATTCAAATGTATTGAGAGATGAACTCACTGGCAGATGCATTCTTTAACATTTTAGATGACACTAGCAGGATAATGCCATTATAGGCAAGTCCACCAAAATAAGGCAAGGTAAGAGCAACACCAATGAGAAATTACCTTTCCCATGAGCTGGAATGTCCCAAAGCTAATGCTATTCTAATATATTATCAGTCACCAGTTTTGGAAAATGATGTTCCATTAGTGGATGCCTCTGTGGATAGTTGTTTATTGACAAACAACAAACACTATTGCTACTACTTATTTAGCTAATTGCTTTACAAATTTTTTCATCAAGTTTTTCCACTATAAGTTTACTTGTCTTGCCTTGCAAGGGCAACATTTGATGCTAAAAAACTCATCTAGTACTAGGTTTCAAATTCTCACATAATGGATACCATCACTTGAATAGAAATATTTCTCTAATAGGTATCACTTAACTGTACATAATGGATACTATCACTTGAATAGAAATATTTCTCTAATAGGTATCACTTAACTGTACTATACATAGCTTGTGTGATTCTTTAATATCTGTGCGATTTTGTCTACATTTGCTGGGCATACCATCTTCAAGTGAAGTATTATCATATTACTTCTCATTTGTTAAAGCACATTTCTAAATGAGAACACTGAGCATGCTTAGGCTTGGTGATTTGTATTATTTTCCTCTTTATAAGTCTAGCCCATGTTTATTATTGCCAATCTTTGATCAAGTATGGGAATTACTTCCCTTATTTTCACAATATGTCTACTTGAGGCTATTTTTGGCCTTGTCATCAAACTACGGGGGTGGACCCATCTTCCACAACACACAGTGTTTGCTTTATCTATTTTTCAAAGCTGTTTTGTGTTATTTACTTAGGTATGGCGTTACACCCCTTCTCACAGATTTGCATGCTATTTTATGTTTATTGCGACACTTGTTCTCTATATATTGAGAGGTTATATGATTATGCTTTATTGACCAGCAATTTAGATGAGTGGTGGCCATTTTTCATTAGTAGTAGTGCCACAAATCCATATGTTTGGAATTCAAGTATATGCATGTATCTACAAAATGGATTTAATTACCTCCATCTTTAACCTCTTTTTGTTTTGAAGCTTGGTGCAGCTAGTAATCTTATATAAGATTTAATCAATTTATACATTTTCTCATTTATGCGAATACCGCGATTTAAGAATTATTTATTAACAATACTCTATCATAATATATCATTTGAGCCAAAATCTTGCACTCACTCGGGTAAGTATGTTTACATACCACTTGATTATCCTTTTCAAATATTTACTCCAACTGTCTTGATTTTTGTTATTCTTCAATTTGTTCTTATTTACCTAACAATCTATCAAACAAGACAACTGGATTATGAATTTTTAGCAGCTATTTTCCAATAATAGCTTGAAACAATACAAGTAAAAATAGTAATGATCGAGACAACTTTCAGTCTAGACTCAGAGGAATAAGTATGCTTAAAGTTTATTCCAACCTTTACATACTTTCTCCAAGTACATCTTTCTTTCTGGTACATTTTTACTACACTTTTATACTTGTCTTTTGATTCAGTTATACATGATTTTATTATTGTGAAGTCAAACATATTTATGTGTCACTCAATTTTGGCACATGAAATACAAGCTTACTCTATAGACAGAAAGCAAAAGCTTATGTAGCTAATCAATTGCCTTATGCAGATGTTTTTATAGCATAAATTTGCATTTTTTATACTCTACATATGCTAACTAATTTGCCACGAGTCCTCTACACTTAGCTCAAATCGGCATATCACTAAGAGCATTATTCTGTCATTAGCTCAAATCGGTAGTTTCGCCACGAGCTATGAAGACCTATTCACTCATTACGACAGTTTTGCCACGAGTTATGAAGACTTATTCGCTCATAATGGCTACACGTGCCAAAGGGTAACCACCTAAAGATGTCACCTCAAATGCTGTTGACATAAATGTCGCATACCTTGGAGGGAAATTATGATAACAAAGGTAATTTAGTTTGATATAAAACTCTATAGCATTGAGAGTCCTAATTATATGCAAATTCTTATCCTATAAATAGCTAAATAAGTTATTTATTCAAAAATGATTTTTTTCCCTCTTTTTACGCAATTTTTCGTATATTTTTTATGATTTTTTAATGATTTTTTTTTGTAAAAAATACTGACTTGACCATCATCGTATTTATAAATCTCCAGAGGTCCTTTATCCTTTTTTGCAGGTATCAAATTCGGGTCAAGATTTTTTCAACAATGTTATCATGTATTAAATTCACCATTTACCAATAAATTAAAATTTTTTTTTTCTTGTCACATTGTAATTTATTTATCCCATATAATAAACTATTTGCAATTGCTCTATAAAATCAGTTTTACTGGTGAGTTAATTTTATATCTTAAAACTTTTTGAATTGATTTTGCATATAGTTATTGGACTTATAACAAATTAACACTAAAATCCAAAAATAAAAATATAATTATAATGATAATTATCTAAATTGATATCTCTTTTTAACAAAAGTAACTTTCTTCGAGAAAATAAAAAATAGATGTTGGAACTCTACTCTAATTGTACACGGGATATAAATTGACACAAGACAATTTATTTCAGCATCCAGTCCAGCGTTACATCACGTAAATTGATATGTAGAATTTGAAAAAATGAATTAATTGTTTTATCTTTTTATGTTATGTCAGACACCGCGTGTACTACTGAAGTGGCTTTCTTCTTAATTCATCTGAATTTCTTTTTGTGCCATTATTTTTTTAAAAGGAAATATTGGTATTTTAGTTATCAGTAAATCAATACACACACAAAAGAATAACATTATATTTGAAATGTTTAATATGCAAAAATATCCTTAATATTTATCAAAATAAATAAATTCTCATTAATATTTAATTACGTACAATATTATTTTTAAAGTTATCAAAATAATACAAGTTTATCTTTAAAATAACATGACTGTTAGTTTGATCGTATTT
Organism: Excoecaria agallocha; assembly: GCA_037975025.1. NCBI lineage: Eukaryota > Viridiplantae > Streptophyta > Magnoliopsida > Malpighiales > Euphorbiaceae > Excoecaria > Excoecaria agallocha. Next base: position 26,389,191 of record CM075815.1, read on the forward strand.
CATTTTTTGACATCTAATGTGGACATATTATGTCATTTTAACGAAAATGCGTCAAGCTGACGGTTTTGTTATTTCAGAGATAAAATTATATAATTTTAATAATTTTAAAGATAATATTGTACGTAAATAAATATTAGGGATAAAATTACTATTTTTGATAAATATTAAAAATATTTTTACACATTTGTTCTATTTGAAAACTTTGCAATTTTTATAGTTGGCCCAAAATTAAAGGGAAAATTGTCGATACTTAAAAGAAAGGGAAATGAATGAAATGAGAACTTCTGTCCAAATTGGCCGCTTATAATAATTCCTCAACCATGAAATATATCTATCCTCCAAGTGCCTGGATGAGAAGGTTGAAGTTTATTCACTTAGAAAAGGAAAGAAAGAAAAAAGGGTAAGAAAAAGAAATTTGTGGCCCTTCCCGTTAACAAGAAGCGGACCATACTCCCAAAAAGGATATTTTATTATTATTATGACTAATATTCTTTCAATTTTTTTTTTAATTACATGCTCCTTAAAGAATTAATCCATACGAAAATTATCAATTTGACTTGTTTTCCAGTCTAATCAAAGTGGCTTCTAATCATTTGCAAAATATGTTGCTTACTGTCTTACCTGCGACAACGATTTATGTACTAATCCCTAAAGGGATGGAAGGGACCATAATTTTTTTTTTCCTTAAACCATAATTTTTTTAATTTAAATTTTGAATACAAATCATTTTTTAATATTTAAAATTTTTTTTATCCCATTAGACTAAATTTTAGATAACTGATGGTTATGAAAAAAAATGTATCATAGAAGGTTTCCTTCATTAACAACATGATTAACAACTCTATAATTTTAAAGCTACCAATAAAAACTTTACTTTTGAAAGTAAATCTTGAAAAATTTGTATAATTATGTCATATTCAAAGCAATGTATTCGTATTGGGTTACCCTATAATGGAGAACATTTAAGTTCTTAGCATTTTAAACGTTCATATCCAACATTTAAATCCAAAATTTTAGTTAAAAGATAATGCATTCCTATCATCCCATATTATCTCTTGATGTAAAAATAAATAAATTGTAGTCAATAATTTAACATAATTAGATTATTTTGACCTAAATGAAGAAACTAAACTAAAAAAAGGCATGCAAATTCACATTACCAAATTATTTTTATGTAATAAGAAATTAAATATCGCAGTAAAATTTGGAAAGACGCCCATTTATCAACAAGACAACAACCAAGCAACTCCAAGTCAAGCATTCAGATCTCTATACATTTATTTAATTATTTACACGACGTTGACTTGGTACACGGTAGAATGGTCACACCTAGGGGTGTGCAGAACCGAACCGGAACCGAAAACCGAACCGAACCGAATTGATTTTGGTCCGTTCGGTTCGGTTTCATCGGTTTTCGGTTTGTTCGGTCCAGAACCGGAAAAAAATTTCTGTTTTATCGGTTCGGTTCGGTTTTTAAAATTGGAAAACCAAAGGAACCGAACCGACCGAACTTCCATCAAAACTCACCGTTTTGCATAGTGTATTTGTTGGATTTATGGGCCTATTTAGGTTAAAAACAAAAAAAAAGAGAGGCCCAAATATGGCCCAGAACCGAAAGAACCGAACCGAACCGACCGAAATTATTTCGGTCCATTCGGTTCTCGGTTCTATATACTTCGGTTTCGGTTCGGTTCCTAAAATTCCTGAAGTTCGGTTTTCGGTTTGATCGGTTCGGTCCAAAACCGAACCGAACCGATCAAATGCTCACCCCTAGTCACACCCTCAAGTGGTATCTCACTTTTTCGAAGAAAAGAAATTAATAATATTTTGAATAAATACATCATAACTTAAAATTTTTCTACATTATGATTTCATAGTTTTAAAATTTTAAATTGGATAAGTATACCTTTTAAATCATTTACATTAAATTTAATTTATATTGGATTAATGAAATTGAAATACATACTTTATTAATTTATCATAAAATTAAATTAAAATGACAGTTTGAACCATCCAAACATAAAAAATTTAAAAATATCAATTTATTAATTTTGCATGTCTGAAATGATTGTATATTTTTATATATTTTATATATTTTTTACAGTTATTTTAAATTATTTTTATACGAAATTAATATAACGTGTATTTCAATTTTGCGCTAATTCCGCATAATTAAATTAGATTTAAAGTGAATAATCTAAAACGTATAAGGATTTAATGTCAATTTTTAAAGATAAACGCATTAAATGTAAGGAAAAAAAACCCAAAGCGCATTTTTCCTAATATTTTATAAATCAAAATCTCTAAAATTATTAGCAATTAAATAAATATTTTTTCTTTTATATAGATGGACAAAAACTCTCCATAATTTAGGCTAGCAAAAGTTTGAAGGGAGTGAACTGTGTGTGTGATTAACTGCTCTGCCACCTAAAAAAAAATGGTGGTTGCTGCCACTGTTGATTGTGGTTTCTCCGACATGAAGAACCTAACCGCCCAAATAATCACCGGCCAGTGGTTCATGGTGTTTGCATCCTTTCTAATCATGTCGGCCGCCGGTGCAACTTACATGTTCAGTCTCTACTCCGGCGACATAAAATCCTCTTTAGGATATGAACAATCCACCTTGAATCTCCTCAGTTTCTTCAAAGACCTCGGAGCAAACGTCGGCGTAATTTCCGGCCTAATCAACGAGGTGACTCCGCCGTGGGTGGTGCTTTCAATAGGAGCATTGATGAACTTTGCTGGGTACTTCATGATTTGGCTTGCCGTGACCAGAAAAATAACCGGCGTCCAAGTTTGGCACATGTGCTTATACATATGTATAGGTGCTAATTCTCAATCATTTGCTAACACGAGATCGCTTGTTACTTGTGTGAAGAATTTCCCAGAAAGCAGAGGTGCTGTCCTTGGGATGTTGAAAGGTTATGTGGGGCTTAGTGGTGCAATCTTAACTCAATTGTATCATGCTGTTTATGGAGACGATTCAAAATCTTTGATTTTGCTCATTGGTTATCTTCCTGCTGCTATCTCTTTTGCCTTCTTGAGAACTATTCGTATTATGAAGGTAATTCGCCAGCCTAATGAGCTTAAAGTCTTTTACAATTTTCTCTTGGATTGGCTGGTTTTCTCATGATCATAATCATAGTTGAGAAAAGAGTTCAATTTAATAGAATTGAGTATGGTGCTACTGCTGCTATGGTGCTTTTCTTGCTCTTTCTTCCTCTTGCAATTGTTATCATAGAAGAGTACAAGATCTTGATGAGCAAGAAGCAACGACAACCATTGGATCATGCCCCAGCATTACCTTTAGAAATCATAACTCAGAACCAAAAACAAATCCAAGAATCCCAAAACGACAACGTTTCCTGCTGGAAGACTGTATTCAGGTCACCAGATAGAGGAGAGGATTATACCATTCTACAAGCTCTGTTCAGCCCAGACATGTTAATCCTCTTCTTAGCTACTATTTGTGGAGTTGGAGGGACACTGACAGCTATTGACAACTTGGGTCAAATAGGTACTTCTTTAGGGTACCCTAAAAGAAGTATAAGTACTTTTGTGTCACTAGTGAGTATATGGAATTACCTTGGTAGAGTAGTGGCAGGGTTTGCCTCTGAACATTTTCTAACCAAGTATAAAATTCCTCGCCCTTTATTTTTCACCTTAATCCTTCTTGTTTCATGCGTGGGCCATCTCCTAATTGCCTTTGATGTCCCTGGTGGGCTTTATGTGGCTTCTATTATTATTGGCTTTTGTTTTGGTGCTCAGTGGCCATTGCTTTTTGCCATAATTTCTGAAATTTTTGGGCTAAAGTACTATTCCACTTTGTACAATTTTGGATCTGTGGCTAGCCCAATTGGGTCATATTTGCTAAATGTAAAGGTGGCTGGGAATTTGTACAATAAGGAGGCAGAGAAGCAATTGGCTGCTAAAGGGCTAAGAAGACAGCATGGTCAGGATTTGAATTGCACTGGGAGTGATTGCTTTAGGTTGTCCTTTATTATAATTACTGCTGTAACATTATTTGGTACATTTGTTTCACTAATTTTGGTGGTTAGGACTAGAAAGTTTTACAAGAGTGAAATTTATAAGAAGTTCCGAGAGGCCGCCCCTGACATGGAAATGCCAGCGGCAGGAAACAGAACTGGACAAACAGAAACTGCGTTAACCCAGGACTATAACGGCCGGGAGGAATCAAAGGCTGCTGGCTAGGTGTTACCGGCTTATGTGATGTGTAATAATTAAGTATAAATGATATAACAAACAGGTGAAAATAGAAAGAAATTATCTTAAAGATATTTGTACTGATTAAATCGTATTTCCATTTGCATTGTGATGTAAACCTTTTTTTTTTTTTTTGAACGAAAATACAATACGTTGTGATGTAAACTTAATTGGTGGTCCAGGACTTATCTTTTCTTTTCTTTTATTATTAATGGTCAATTTGCAAATAAATTAAACAATTAATTTCTTTTTTTTTTTTTTCCAACTATACATTCGCAGGACTTTCATTTAAAATTGCAATAATAATAAAGTAAAAGAATTCCCACTTGGTCAGTTGTTCCTCACTACAAGAAAGTATACCACCTTTCTCCGATTGCCAATTTTGACCGCCATCCGTTGCTAAAACATTTGGATATTCATTGTTAGACATCAAAATCATTCCTAGAAAATAATTTTGCTCCATAGATTTAAAAAAAAAGGGACCGAATATTGAGAATTATAGACTAAAAAAGAGTACAATTTGAAAAAATTACACCATTTCCTTCTTTTTCTTATTATGTTTTAAAGAATGTCAGCTGTTTTAATCTTTATTTCATTTATACTATTTTACATTTCAAAAATGCCCATTTTAATTTTATAGAATTTCATATTATTAGAAATACCCTTTATCTCAAAAACCATTCTCAAAACCCTTATCCTTCTCAATCTCTTCTCTATGTCGTCGTTCTATCGCAATCGATTAATCTTTGTAATCCTATCTTTTAATGACGCTGAAATCGAATTCTCCATAGTCTCTTTCGCTTCTTTGGTTGTTATCTTCTCTTTCCCTTCTCTGTGTTTTTATCGTCTCTTATGCTAAAACAACACTTCTCTCTCTATTTCATTATTGTATCTAATTTTTGACTTGTGGTGTATCAGGAATTTTTTCCATTAGTCGAATTTTAAATCGAGCTCTCATTGTTTTCTTGGTTTGTCATTTTAGTTCGTCAATCAGGCGAAGTTTTTTATTAGTGTAAGTTTTCAGATTTTATGCATTTGTTTTTCATATATTTTGAACCATATTAGAAATTGTTTTGCCATTGTAATTTGTTTTATTATTTTTTTTATTATTGCATGTAACTTTGCTTGTGTATACTCTCAATAAATGAAAATTACAAGTCACTTCATAAGGTATAATTGTGCAAACTCTCAATGAATGACAAAAAAAAAAAAAAAATTTCAAGCCATTCAGAAGGTATATATGATTATACCCTCAACAAATGACAAAAAAATCAAGCCAACTTCACAAGGTATACAAATGACAAAAAAAAAAAAAAAAAATTCAGGCCTTTTCACAAATTAAATATGTGTACACCCATGTGTATACCTTTAATAAATGACAAAAAAATTAAAATGACCAAATTAAAGTGTGTATTTATATAGAATTATTTTAATAAGATAAACTAAATTTCACAAGAATTTCATATGGTATTCATTTAAACCCCATATTTGTACAGTCAATAATTGTCAATTCAAATAATTTTGCTAGAATCCTAATTTTCCTTTCTCTCTTCGAGGAAATGGTCTATCAATTGTTTTATAATTTTCCTTTCTATCTTCAAGGAAATGGTCTATCAACTGTTTTGTGGAATATCTCTACATGTTTTTTCGATTATGGCCATTTTTGCCACATTTTTCACACTTTATTTTAATTTTATTTTTCCATAATGTTATTATAATTGGACCAAATAAAGAACCGGTAAGGCTAAAGGTTTGTGGTCTGAACGGTCCGATTGGATTCAACCGGATTTTTTTCTTTTTTAATAAATAATATTATTTAATATAATTTTATAAATACCACTATATAAAAATATAAAAATTCAAAAAAAAAAGAAAAAATATTCATCAAGTATCCATCTAAATAAAATATATATTACAAATGTCCTAATAACAAATCACAAAATATTCTAAATATTCATCAAATACAAGTTTTAAACATTCAAATAAATTTATTTAACATTATCCATGTTTGAAGAAAGTTTGAAGCATGGTCAACAAAATTATTTTCATCACTCTTGTCATCATTCTCTCCATTTTCGTTACCATTACCACTCATTTGGGATTATTTTGCATTAAACTCATCCCTCTCAAAATCTAAAAAAAAAAAAAAAATTACAATTGATTAAATTTTACACATCCATTCAACATTCTAAAATAAAATGAACTAAACAAATAAAATTATTATGAACTAAATCGACAACCATCTATGATCACTAAAGTATTTCACAAAATAATCCATTGACACCCAAACATGGTACTGATAACCAATTTTATCATCTGCCAAATAGAGTTTTACTCAATCTTAATTACTAACACAGTGATAGTCACTATATGTTATGATTTTAGAAGGAACAAATAGATCTTGTAAGACTTGCATATAGTCATCAAAATGTCTACTCTCACTGCTCAAAAAGAACATTTCAAAACCCAATTCTGCAGAATGAGTTACAATTCTACCATAAGATGATGAATGCTTACTTTAAGCTAAGCAAGTAGAAAGAGTTTTTGTTTTTTGTTTTTTTTTTCTATATGACTCAACACCTAAAAAAAGGAGAAAAAAAAAAATACAAGAATGAATCTAATACCGAGAATGCCTAAATACAAACAAAATCAAACATCAACCACGAATAATTATTATTACAAGAATGAAATGTGGAAGCTTGCTGAACATTAAACACCAAAACATAATCAATGAAATAGAGCTATAAACATTAAAAAGTTTATTTATAAAGCATACCATCATATAAATGGCATGATTTTTGGAACTAGATACTAACAAATACTAATAGCCCAAACAAAAGCAACCACAGTAATCACAGCAAATCAAGTGAACTGCAATTCAAGTGATAAATGGCAGTTACTTCCATCCAACCCTTAAATCAAGTGAAAAAATCAAAATTTGGTACCAAAAAACAGAAGTGAAAATAGCTATTGAAACATAACAAAAAAAAAAAAAGATTATAATCCGTTAAAATTGATCACATTTGGCAACATATTTCTCACATTTGCATGAAAAAAAAGATAAATAAATAATAGATAAACAAAAATAATTAATTGGAATGGGTAGACATCGACAAGAGAAGTGGCGGTGGTGCAGCTTGGAGAGGCTGATGCAACCTCGGCAAGTGTACTGAATCGGTAAGTAATATAGGGTGCTCAATTTAAGAGCCACGAATATCGTACCCAAGGGATTGTAGATGCTAGCAAATGAAAATTAATTGTATGCTAAAGAATTCCTAGATTTTGTTGTGTGATTAGGTTAACTATAAAAATTGAAGAAATTTAACAAATAAAAATAAAACTTGCAGCAACTTACTATGATTGAAGTACTTAAAATATAACTAGATAAAAATCAATAATCTAAAAATGTTGCTCAAGTTCACTCATCCTCCCCATACCTAAATGTGAATTTAATTAATCTTAATTTATATAGATAAATTGGGATAACCCGCTATACCCAAGCTTCCCATTCCAGAGCAAGCTATTCTAATCATAAAACATCCCATTCTGAAGCAAGTTCTATGATTAGCATATGCGTGGGTCTAACATCCTAGGTTCGGTTTGTTTTCCCATTTCGGAGCTAAACAACCCAAAAACCCATTCATTTTACTCCAAACTCTAGTTCTAAAACCACAACAGCTGTAACTTATCAAGTCCCATTCTGGAGCAATCTCAAAATTACATCCATATGATAAAAAGAGCAGAGTAGTGACATTCATGGCATTCAACATTCAGATAACATAACCAATCCAAACAACATGAATAAAATCATCCATTCAAATTAGATAAATTAATCATAACATCAAAACCCATGAAATAACAATGAAAAACCAGTAAAATGAACTATTCATCCATATATAAAATCAAATAAGTTCAAATTCACATTAGGTATTGAGGATTCAAAGATCCCCCAAACAACTAGCTAACTATTCACTTTTCATTACAAAATAAGAAGAGAAAAAGAGAGAATAAACCTAGATTTTCATGTTGAGGATGAACACCCAGCAGAACCCAAGCTTCTTCAACCTTCTTTCTCCAAATCTAATCTCTATTCTTGTGTAAATCTATGATATTTGCAAGTATGAATCTATAAACTAAGTATAAAAAATGAAGGAATGAAAGAACAAATAAAAAGAAAAAAACCTATATCTGAAAATGTTCAAGATATCCAAAAAACAAAAAATCTATCTTATATAGCCCTGATAAGGTCATGGTCAGTACCCAAATTCTTGCTAATTGTGACATGCTAAAAATCTGCTTTTAGACTCAAATGGGTTATGGTTAGTATTGAAAACCTACTGACCATGACATGCTCCTTCATTGCATTCTGGACTGAAGATCACATACCTCATGGTCAATACTAAAAACCTTGCTAACCGTGAGGTCTTCTCTTCTTAGTTCTGGACTGAAGAAAGATTATGTCATGGTAAGCACCAAAATACTTGTTGACCGTGACATGATGAAACGATGCATTTTGACAAGAAGCTACTAAGTCACGGTCAGTACCCAAATACTGCTAACGTGAGGTTCTTGAAAAAACTGAGATAAAGCACAAAAACCTATTAAAAGTCCTCCAAAGTGTATAAAAGACAAGATTTACTAAGTTTGGAGATAATTTATTAAAACTAAACAAAACAAGGCAAAAGACACTAAAATACACTTAAAACTAGACTGTAAAAGACTAAAAACTAGACACTGAATTGGAGTTATCAAAATAACCCATACTTAGACTTTGCTATCCATCAAGCAAATGAATCATCTAAATTCTTAAAAATTCAAACTCTAATTGAGAATAAGAAACTTCAAACGAGCTAAAATAACACTTAGGAGAAGACACTCAAACGAAAAATTCAACCAAAAAGACCCAAACTAATCTATATCGATCAATTTCTTGTGCGTGTTTGCTAGGCCAAAACAATTTATCACTTTTCAGAACCAAAAACCGCCAGTAAATTCCAACGATTGAGTAAAAAGAGAAAAATACAAAAATTTTGCAAAACGGTTTCGCATTTGAAACTCAGGATAGCCATAGGCCTCTCCTTTAGCATTAAAACTATCGGGGTCATCTCCACTAAATAACTTAGGACAAAAATAAGATCGCTAGATCTTACATTAAGGTTATAATGTAAGGCTAAGATATTGGCTCCAAAGAAAAGATTAGGTTAACAAAATCAAATCACCCACCCTACCTAAGAATTTCACCTAACTTTTTGAAATTCAACAACTCTTGTCCATAATTGCTCTCTTTGTTAACAAATCTAAAATTTAATCTCAGAGGACATTAGCCAAATTTCAAAAATGCTCAGGAAGAATGAGTTATAATTTTCTATCTTTTGAACTAGCTCACCAATTTACAACTTTGTCTTAAATGCTAGATACTCCATACTTATTTCTTTGCTATAAGAAACTAAACAAAAGGTTCTAAATTAGAACTTTTATTGCGCTAGAATGATTTTTTTTTAAAATGAACTATCAAGGGGCATCAACAATCTCTACCTCAATTTTCCAATTTAACAATGTCTCGAGAATTACCAATTTTTTTTAGATCATACTATCCCAATTAAAAAAAATTTCTCTCACTTTCCAACACTCTTGAATGATAAAGCACAACACAATTCAATTGCTCATAATTGCAATTCACTACCCAACCTAGAGTGGCCAAATCCAAGATAGGGAAGTTAAAAGGCATTTAGGCTAAATGTTTAGATAACAGAGTGTAATCAAGGAAAATTTCAACTAGTACGCATTTAGCATACCAAATAAGCTCTATGGGGCTAGCAACGGTAAAAATAACACAAGGTAGGATAAAAGCTATTTTAAAATGATTGCCAAAGAAAGGCTACCTAAGTCCTATCTTAATTCTGCCTGAGTTGAAAATTCATTTCGAAGGGTGATGGGAAAGGTTCTAGCTTATCCCAGGATTCCTTCACTTAACCGCTCTCACTCACTAGTTTTTCGATGCTTTCACAAAAATAGTCTAATGTGCACAAAGAAACAGAAATCAAATAATATATGACTAATTAAAACTAATCAAAAGAAAATTCTTGCTAAAGCATGCTACTAATCTCTTACTATCTTAGGCTTTCTAAACAATCAATTCGCAATTTAGAGTTCAAACTGATTTATTCAAGAATAACCGAAGGAAAACTAGGCTAAATGCAAATAATAAAACAACTCAGTAGACACAGACAACCACATTAGAAACTAAAGATAATAAAAAAAACTACTAAAAGCGAGGATAAAAATATAAAATAAAGAAATAAATAAATTAAACTACCGATAAACTACTTAAAGAAATTAAAATTCAAACTAAACAATTCAACTAAATAATAATAAAAAAACAACAATCACTTAAAATGTAACTAAAACAACTTTTAAACTTTAAAAACTAAAAACATAAAGTTTGTGATTCAAAAGACTTCCCAATACAAACACTTGAAACCATTCTTCATGTAAGGACCCAAAATAGGCCCTAGAAGAATTCAAGAGCAATTTCAAATTAGCAAAGTCTAATTAAACATTATTGGATGGATTATCATGTTTTGCTTGACCTTTTGGTACTCTTTTAGCTATATCTCGAGTTATAGAGCACCAAATCATATGATTCTAATTGGGTTTGAAACTAGACATCCATATCTAAATTTCATATGAAGAAACCAAGTTTCAAATTTGTCTTTAGCTAGGCTATATTTAAACATAAAATTCGGAATAGTCTGCTGCCTAGTCATTAGGAGCAGACCTCAGTGTTAAGAATATTTGAAAATATATAAATGATTTTGAGATGATTCTTGATTTTTTAGAAACTAGAAACATATTTCCACAAGTTTTTAAAAGATAACATTTGCTAAAAATGGCTTTTGGAAGGTCAAAAATTACATACAAGTTGAATTTAGAAAACTTCCAGTGATAGAGGATGCAATAGTCAAGTGATAATATATAGTTTGAGGGCTAAATAAAAAAGGGGATATAAATTTAGAGGCCAATGTTTAAATAAAGATTAAGTGGGGTTAATTTTAAAAAGAGATAGAATGTGGGGGGTTGATTTAAGAAAAGTAAAAAGGTGAAAGAACAATTAGTAACATGCAAAAATTGTATAGGAAAAAGTGGGACATGCAAATTGTTGAAGGACTCCAAGGGAATTTTCCCTTCCCACTATATATAGTCATTTTAAATGTTAGAAAGAGAGTCTTTGGGAGTGAGGGACGGCATTCTTGAGAGAAATTTCAGAAATTTTCTCTCTTCTCACTCTTTCATTCATTGTTAAGCATATCTAAGAAATCCTTGAAGAGAAATGCATGCATGTTGAATTAAATCAAGACAAATTAGTGTGTAACAATAAGGTAAGGTTATTAATTAGTAATTTATCTCTTCTTCTTCTTCTTCTTCTTCATCTTCTTGTTTTGGTTGATAATAGATTGAATTAAATGCTGGAAGTTTGAGTTAATGGATGAAATTGTTGTGAAAGGAAAAGAAGGAGAAAATTAGGATCTTGAAAGAAGAAGATAGTGAGAGAAAAAGGAAAATATTGAAAAAGATTTGAGTTGCATGTCTAGGTTTGGGAACTATTATTTCTTGCATGCATTAATATTGTGTTGATTATGGATTTTATAAGTATATTGACTTGAATTAAGATATTAGACATTAATGTGAAAGTGCTGTCCAGAAATTCGGATTGACCTCCAATGACTATTTTGATCATAAGTGGAGTTTTTGAACTCAAAATTTGATGATTATAGTTGTTATATAACCGGGACTTCTGTTCCTACAAATGTTATAGAAATAACAATAATGAAATTTTGCCTCTAGGGTCCTCAAAAATGCCCAAAACAGTAGCCCTTTTGCATTTGGCGGGTCATTGGAGCAGTAGGTGTTTATTATGTTATAACTCCTGGGATATACATAAAAATGACTTGAAATTTTTATAGCATATATATAAGATCGTAAGTATCAAATGTTAAGAAGAAAAGTTCCCTTAAAAATGTCTTTTACCATTTGAAAAATATTATGCAAAATCGGACAGTGAGCAGTAGAGAATGAGTATGTATAATATGAAGGAACAATTGCAAATACATTGTTAATCACTTAAGGACTCAATTAAAAAGTTCTCAATCAAAAAGCTTAATAGTATGAGCATGTTAATGGATAATTATAATATCTATAAAGTAGGAACTAAGGGTTTTTAGATTAATTTAACTTAATAAATTAATCTATAGTATGGCATAGATATGTACATAAATGAAAGTATATAATTTGAGTTAGAGACCTCAAAATGAATCAATTAAAAATTCTATAGTTAAATGAGACATAAACCTACAGAATTGTATAAGGGACCAGGCCTTTATTATGCCTCTAACCATTTTCTATGATTTAAAGAAAAATCATGTGAACTGTAAAAATAGGCTCTGGAATAGCTTGTGATTAAATGGTGATAGATTTGTGTACAATGATCAGAATTATGTAAAGTTAATTTATATGCAAAATAGACTCCTAATGTCACAATTTATATGAAGGAAGTGTGACCTAAAAATGTATACAAACATGTCAAATATTGACTTGAAAATTCGTAGGGACTGAATGTACTATTAGAGAATAGACCTTAGTAATTTGGGCATAACTTTTGGTAGAGATGTTAAAATGCTATAAAGTAAAATTATGGTTAAACTAGAGGCATGAAAGTGTAACTTTGATGATGAAATGTTGGTCTAAATCCCTCTTAATTTTATTTTATGAATTTTTCTAAGTGACAGCACACACTATTTCGGTTTTATGAACAGCCTATAGCATTTTTCAAATATCTCGAGCGATAGGTCAGATATTAAGGTGAATTTTAATTCTATGAAAACTAGACACAAAGGGTAATAATATTGTAGAAGATCATTTAGCCTAAAAATGACATTTTCAAATTAGTATATGGCTCATAAGTTGAGTCCAGAATGCTGCCCTGTGCAGATTTTTACTATACTTTATCTTATGACTTTTAATTTATTGAGTTAATTAGGTGTTTATGTGATTGCAAAATGAATTGGATAGGGCATGTAATATGACTATCAATAAAGGATCATATGCATACATATACATTCATATGTGTACATAGATAAAGATTAGTGATGAAAATATCTAACATATATATGTAATTAGATTTGTACATGATTGTCATATGCAAAATTTATGTATACATATGTAATCCTATGATGAGAAAGTGATAATTTTGACATGTACCTATGCTATGAAATAGGAAATATAATAGTATGACCATGTCATATGTATATGCCCATATGGAAATATGTCGATATATGTATAGCACATGATTTGAATAATGATAAAGGTATACATATTGATAAACATGCTTATAAGAATAAGCTTACTATATGCGAATGTACCTACAGGTATGTACATTTATGATTATGTATATGAGTGTATGAGCATGTAATTGCCTTATGAGATAGAAGATGTTTAGCATGACTATGAACATGTGAGATGCTTAATGAGAACATGTTCAAGTATATGTTGTGATGATTATATGTCATGCCTATATGCCGTTATGCAAATTTTATAGTCACAAGGATAGTATGAGCTAGATGTATAACTTGTTATATGAAATGTGCATATATCTGTCTATGCACTAGAGAACTTATAGTTTTACAAGATTAAGTACATGTGCAAATGGTATACTATGAATATAGTCTTGATGTGTGAATTGAATATGAACATAGTAATACTTGCAATAGAGTTCAGTTGTGGATAGATAGGCGCCTATAGGAAAAATTGCAGCTGCCATAGTTTGGCTCAATTGGGTTTAAAGTATGTTTGATTCCATTTGAATCATGAACAGCCCCGTTTGGGTTGTTAGGCGACCCCTTTTGGGTCTACTTGACCGGTCTAAAGTATAATTGGCCCCGTTTGGGTCTATAGATCCGATATCTTCTGATATTTCCCATTTTGATATCGAAGTGTATCGATAGTTCCTGTTATCCACTGATAGAACTTAGGCAGGCTAAACTATAAGTACAATACAGACATTAAAGTATAAAGTATAAAGCAAGCATCATATAAGAGATAAGGATATTGCTTGATTACATGTCTGACATGATTTACTTGTATTGTTTCATAAGTTTAAATAAATAGAGGTTACCAAGTAACAAATGATATGTATGTTATTTATAGTTGGTTCCAAATAATTGAAATTGCTTAAATGAGTTAAATACATGAAGAATTCTCAGTCGGTATACAATATAAGCATGCTAAGTTAACTGTTAAGTTTTTCAAATGCTTTTATTGTTTACTACGTGAGATTGTTAGATTTGTCAGGATTTTCTAATCCATTGATTATATGTTAAATCAAAGTGATCACTAAGATCAAATTATGGGAACTCATAAAGTATAGATAAAGTATATATATATAAATATTTGTAAATAAGTTATAGAAATATGACTTAGTTAATAAATGTTTGGCAGTTGATATTGATATATGAATAATACAGTCATCAATGTTTGACAAATAATAATTCAAAGTAATTGGTCAAGAGTAATATATAGAAATCCAGAAAGTAAGCTTGATGTATAGGATTCAAGTATTGAATAAATATTGATAAAGGTATGAAATTGATAAGCAAAGGAAATATCAATAGGTGTTGTTATTGGTTATAAGAATAGCATAAGCAAATATAACATTGGGAGATTATAGTGAATATTGTTTATAATGATTGGTTTATTTGCTTTAAGATGTGTATATATGGGTTTTCATCTTGATGACCTTTAAAAGGGGTCGTCCACATGTTTTTGTTCCCTACTAAGCTTTATAGCTTAGCATGGGTGTTTCATCCGTGTAGGTTGCAAGTAAGGATTTTTCCCTTGGATGATATCTGCAGCAGGATGGCCAACACAAGAGAGAGATTGAAAGTATAGTTTTTTGTTGAATGCATTTTGATTACAAGATTTTTATTTACTTTGACAAGGATGTGATGTCCAGATGATTAATAGATTTAAATATTGTATTGTATAAAAATACTCTTAAGTATACAGTAAAGTGTTAATAGTATAGTTTATATGTCGGATTTATGTTTGAAGTTTGAGAAAGGGAAAATATATATTTCGAACATTAAACCTGGCAAGCTTGCTTAATGATACAGAATATAGTATTTACAACTATGTAGCCGATAAGGGTGTTACACTTCATATTCAACAAAATCTGCACAAAAGTCTTCAAACAATCTTCACAAAAATATCTTCATGAAAAGTTAGCATCAATTCTTCATATAATCACCAAGGTTAGTCATAAAAAACTCTATCTTCAATATTCACAAAAAAATAATGCTCTTTAATGCCAAAAATAAGTGCTCCCCTACCCCACACTTTAGAAGCTTGCGACCCTCAGTAAGACAATAAAAATAAACACAAAAACAGCAAGACAATAAAAATAAACACAAAAACAATTGGGGTAAAGGACTTCCTGCAATCAATTTTCTGGTGGAGGAGAAGGAGGTGGTGGAAAGAGTGCATCCAGCCTAGATGCTACACTTTTGATAACAATCATCATCTGATATTGTTGCTCCTTGAAGTCATTTTGCTTGGCAGCCAAAGCATCTATCCTCTCAATCAATTTAACATACTAAGCAGAAGATAGTGTCACTGCTCCTTGGTCTGGTGCAAGAGGTGGGTTGCTCAAGCTTCTTGCCATATTGTCCAAATATTCTTCCCTTTTAGTTAAACGAAAGCCTTGCTCCACAATAGGGTCCTCAGTGACTACCCTCATGTATTTGGGGAGCTTCTTATCAATATAGGCTACGACAAGAAGTGCTTTAAGGGATGATCAATTGCCTTAGTTAAGACAGTAACCTATCCTCTAAGGGAGATTCTCTTCACCTTTATTGTATATTGCTATATTTCTTCCAATTTATGCCACCAGTGTACTGCACCATTGATGGGGTATTCTCGAAGCATGGCTGCTAGGAATAAGGCTTCTAGAAGGTTAACTTGCCATGCTGACTTCACATGGCTGCTGGGGGATAAGGAAAAAAATCTGTGTAGGAATCTCAAAGTGTGATCCCTTAGATGATGGGATTAGGTTGTCGCTGATTTGTATCGAGCTTCTAAGAGTGGGTTTTTAATTTCCTCCAAAACTTATTCTTGTCATAATTTGGACAGGCATTTGGAATGTAAGTAGGAAATCCTAAAATATTTGAAAAGTGCACAAATGTTAACTCATAAGGCATTCCCTCTAAAATAAAGGTTATTATTCTTGGATCTTTCTTAGGATTGCTTCCTATAGTGCATTAGATAGTGGACACAAAGTCCTTTGTGGGCTTAGGATAGACTAGTTCTTGATAGGTAAAGAACTTTTCCCGGCCTATATCGCCTATGAGTCCTTCCACTTCATCTTTGATTCCCAGCTACTCCAAATAATCCATATCCAGGTAGGCAGATGGAAGATACTGGCATTTGGAGAATAAGGTAAATCTCTCCTGGGTTTTTGCTGGCAGCCAAGTTGGCACTATAGAAGTTTTGGTCTTTTTCTTTTTCTTTGCTGGTGGTTGGGTTGATGAGGATGGGTGGCTTGACTTGGGTGGTTGGCTGGATATTGGTGGTATAGCCATATCACAAGGTTGCTTTGGTGCCATTGCAAATAAATAGACAAAAAAAAATCAAGTTTCCACAAAATCTCAATATAAGTAACCAATTACTCTCAAGCAATAATAGAAATCCTGTATCAAGCATTGAGAAAATTAAGCATAAAAGGTAGCATTGCATGAATAGGAATAATGGATGTAGGCACACATTAACAACTTGTATCAAAAGTTTCATCAATTCGCTTCCTGTAATATCAACAAACCCCAAATGTATAATGGCTAGAAAATTCCTAAAGTAGGTGAATTACAAAAGATAGAGCTAGCAGATTCTAGCAAAAGACTCAAACCTTGCTAGACACAATTAAAGTGCAGTATTCTCACAAATCCTTAAGCAAAAAGTCAACCACCAAAGAATGCACTCAAGGATGTGAAAGCATTAAGTTTCCTAAAATTCCTAAGGGTTGTGAACAAGGGCACACAATGATAAAGTTAGGTAAAAATTAAAAACAAAATGAATCATGATAAAAATGCAAAATGAATGGCATCACCAAGTTCAATCCTCCATGAAACTCATCATGCAAATACATGTGTTCTCAATGCTAATGTAAAGTATAACTGATATATAGAGAACACAAGGCAATAGGTCTAAACAAAATGAGCATCAAACTTGGCAAGCTTAATGAAAACAATTAAGAAATTTGCCAATTATCCACATTCCTAATTCTCTAGTTTAAAAGCCAATGTTTTGAATGCAAAGTTAATGACTTAACAACATCACTACATTGATCAAGCAATTCCTATTCATATAGTTCTGACATTTCAACATCAACCTCTCAGTCAAACAACCAATTTCAAAGGTGTCAAACAATGATTGGAACAAGCTTTCTCAAAACCATGAAAAGTATCACCCTCTAAGAAGAGTTGCTATCAAATTGAACCATAAAAGAAGCATAAAAGAGTAGACAATAGGTAACGGTAGAAGAAAGGGAGTTGAGTGTTGGTGAATGTGTGCTTGAAATCAAACTTTAAACAAATAGCAAGCAAGTTAGAAAATTGGGATCAAACAAAGAAAGTATTCAACTTGGGTAGGCAAGATGAGATCAAAACATTTCAACCCATGAAAATTCAATTAGTGTTTCCAAAAGAGACAACAAAAATATTGGCTCATTCCCTAGTTAATCATGCACAACCCCCAAACCTAAATGCACAGCTAACAGTCCCAAGAGATTCCCTATGATCATTTATACTGGCATACTACATTTTAACCATTGGTGTTTAACAAAAATAGCACACAAGCAAGATATAAATAAGAACAGGAAATTGCTAGCAAATGAGAGCAATAGAAAGCTCTCTAAACATAAGAACCAAAAACCAATTGACCAATTAAGACTCAAAGATATCAAGCATGTACAACTAAATCATGTGAGGCAAAATTGAGCGAACTTGCCCTATGAAACAAATCAAGCACTCAAATGCAGCGCAGGAATTTAGTTGAAGCCATATGTATAGTGAAATAAAAGAGCTGATTAGACTAGAATGTATGAGAACTTTTAAGGTCATTAAGTTTTGAAATGCATGACTCACACAAATATTTGCAATCTCTTAAGAGAGAATTCAACTTCCCTAACCTTTTAACACAGGCACTCACATAAATCAACACCATAAAATAGCAAGCAAAAACACTAATAAAAAGGAAACTCTAGCCTAAAAATAGAAAGTGAGTTCTACTGATAAGAACAAAACTTCAAGTACTCATATTTCAACAATTTTAGCAAAACTAATTCAAAATGCCTAACTTTGCTCAACTCACCATATTGACCAAATTTATCCACTCAAGAGAGAACAATCAACATGTTTAAGCAAACAACCATTAGCAAAATATGAGTGGAATACATGATATGCCTAAATGAATGAAACCTGAGGCAATGAATGAAACATGAGGCAAAAACCCTTATTCTAAAATTCCAAAATAGTGGATAAAAGATGGAGAATGCTCATTTAGGCAATTTGTCAAATAGGTGTCATGTAATAAGTCAACAAAGCAAAAATGAGTGGTTATTTCACACATTAAAGCCCCATTATCAAAAATTAAAGAACAATGTAAGAACTAATCCATAAAATCATCAACAAGTATAAAAAATTGATCCAAAAATTGTGAATTTAAGATGAAGAGTTTAGAACACATACTTGCAAATGCTCCTCGCAATGCTATATTGTTCAAAAATAACCATAAAAGAGTGGAAATATAAAAAGCAAACAAAGATGCACTTAAACGAAGAATCAAAACCTATAAATTAGGAAAAAGAAAGTTAGGGTTTTAAAGATCTTTGAAGATGTGTGAAGAATGAACAAAGACAAATAAAAGAAAAATCATCGAAGAACAAAAGTAAAATAAAATAAAAAATAAAGAGTGAAAAAGAAAGATAAACAAAAATCAAAGAACAAAGAACAAAAGAAAAATTGAACGAACATAAATAATGAAGAACAAAATCGGACAACACATCGCAAAAGGAAAAATAAAAAAGAAAAAGAAAATGAAAAGGAGAAAGAGTGAGAGAGAATTATTTGGTTGAAGTCGAAGCACACTCAAGAACTAAGCGAGATTAAAACTTAAAGAGAAAAAAAAACAAAGAACATAAAAGAAAACAAAGAAGAAAATCAGTAAAATAGAGAAAAAGAGGAAAACATAAAAAAAAGATTTAAAATGAGAAAAGAAAAATGAAAATCACAGCAAATAAAGAAGAGGAAAAAGAAGCTTTAGTTACTTGTTGAAGGTGTAGTGCAATCGCTGCCACAATAAGAGAAAAGAGGAAGAAAATAGAGAGAAAAGATGAAGAAAGAGAAAAGAAAACTAAAGAACTGAAAAGAAAGTGAACCAACGACATAAAAATTTGATTTTTAAATTAGGGTTTTAAGGGGGTCACGGTCAACAGTAAAAATCTACTAACCGTGAGGTAAATCTTCTCTCGCTACTGGGCTAAGAGGAAATCAAAGTCACGATCAACATTTTAAACATACTCACCGTGAGGTAAAAAAGTTTTAGTCCAGAATGTTAGGGAGTCCTATGTCACGGTCAGCACAACAATCATACTTATAGTGACCAATCGCTCTCCCAGTACAAAAGAAAAAATTCACTTATGTCATGGTGAGCACCAAAATTTCATTGATCGTGACCTACAAAATTTTTAGGTATAGAAGCAAAAATGCAACTATGTCAAGGTCAACACTAAAAACCCACTCATCGTGACCAATAACTCTCTTGGATCTAGAAGTAAAACTGCCCTTATGTCATAGTTAGCACTAAAAACCTATTGACTGTGGCCCTAAAAATGACCCAAAAGTTTCCACCTTACAAATTATTTGGGCCAAATAAAGTGACTGAAAAACTACTTAAACAGGTAAAAACTCAAAAATAATGGCCTCTGAACCAAAATCTTTTGAACCACAACCCAACATAAACAACTATGAAAATAACATGAAAGCTAATAAAAGTGAGTTAGAAAGGAGTTATGCATTTATCAAGTCTGTAGCTGGACTTTTAAGTACCGTTAAGGCTCCACTAAGGTGACGATCACTGAAGCACTTTCGAGTGTAGATTCAAAATAAGGCTTCACGCGATGGCCATTCACCTCGAACTCTTTTTTGTCCCTAGGGTGCTTCATTGTCACCACTCCAAACTTGTCCACCTGTACCACTTCAAATGGCCCTTTCCACCTTGATTTCAACTTGCTAGAGAAAAGTCTCAACCTACTGTCTTAAAGCAACACCTTCATCCTGGGTACGAATTCCTTTCTAACCAATTTCTGATCATGCCACTTCTTGGTCTTTTCCTTATAGCTCTTTGCATTGTTATACGTCCAAAATCTCAGCTCTTCCAATTCATTCAAATGTAACACCCTGCACTTTCCTGCACTATTAATATCAAAATTCAAGAATTTGGTGGAACAATAAGGTTTATGTTTCAATTCGACCGATAGGTGACAGGACTTACCAAAAACTAACCTAAAAGGAGGCATCCCTATAAGAGTCTTAAATGCTATCCTATATGCCCACAACACTTCATCTAGCTTAAGGTACTAATCTTTTCTAGAGGCATTGACTATTTTCTCCAAAATAGATTTAAATTCTTAGTTTGACACTTTAACTTGACCATTGGCTTGGGCATGGTATGGGGTAGTGACCTTTTGCCTAATTTTAAACTTTTTTAGTAAAGCTTTAAATTGATAGTTGACAAAATATTTACCACCATCGTTGATTATGGCTTTAGGTGCTTTGTACCAGGTGAATATATTCTTTATCAAAAATTCTAGTACCACCTTGGCATCACAAATCCTAGTGGTTACCACTTCAACCCACTTGCTAATGTAATCTATAGCTATAAGATATATTCAAACCTGTAGGACACTGGAAAAGGTCCCATAAAATCTATACCCCATAAGTCAAATAACTTTACTTCAAGCATATTGGTCAATGGCATCTCATCTCTTCTAGATATATTTCTTACCTTTTGACAACATTCACAAGATTTAACATAAATTTTCACATCATTAAATAAGGTAGGCCAATAAAATCCAGAAAAGAGAATTTTTGATACCGTTTTGTTTGATTTTTGATGTCCATCGGCTTCTCCACTATGACACGCCGTGATGATCTCTCCTTGTTCTTCCTTGGGAATGCACCTCCTCAAACTTGATCAGAACATAACTTAAAAAGATAGGGGTCATCCCAAGTGCAGTGCTTTGCATAAACCCTCAACTTCTTCCTTTGTTGCCATGAATAGTCCCAAGACATGTAGCCACCAGTAAGATAGTTCGCTAAATCAACAAACTAAGGAACATTAACTTCACACATAAATAAAGCACATATATGTTCATCAAGAAATAAGTCTAGGATCTCTCATTTCTCAATGTGTTTGTGCTCGAGTTGAGACAAATGATCCACCATAAAGTTTTCTGCCCCTTTTTTATCTTTGATTTTCAGATCAAATTCTTGGAGAAGGAGTACCCATCTAATCAACCTCGATTTTGACTCCTTGGCAAAGAGAAGTCTTAATGCCATATGATTGGACCACACTAAAATTTTTACACCAAGCAAATAAGATCTAAGCTTCTTGAATGCAAAGACTATTACCAGAAGCTCTTTTTTGGTTATGGTGTAATTAACCTAGGGTCCCATCGATTTATGGCTTGCATAGTAGATCGCATAAAAGAATTTTTCCTTCCTTTGTCCCAGCACTACTCGCACTATGAAATCATTTACATTGCACATTAGCTCGAATGGCAAATCCCAATTTGGAGAGACAATCATCGAAGTTGAAATGAGCTTATGTTTTAAAGTCTCAAATGCCTCCAAACACTAGTTAGTGAAATCAAAAGGAGCATCTTTCATCAACAAATTTGACAAAGGCTTGGAAATCTTTGAAAAGTCTTTAATAAATCTACAGTAAAAACTCGCATGCCCTAGAAAGCTCCTAACTCCTTTAACATTGGTTGGGGGTGGAAGTTTCTCAATTACTTTAACCTTGGCTTTATCTACCTCTATACCTTTTTCTGAGATTTTATACCGTAATGTAATGCCTTCCCTTACCATAAAGTGGCATTTCTCCCAATTCAACACTAGATTGGTTTTCTCACACCTCTCTAGCACTAAATCAAGATGCTTTAGGCAGCTCTCAAAATATTTCCCATATATGGTGAAGTCATCCATAAACACATCCATAAATTTCTATATGAAGTCATGGAATATAGCCATCATGCATCGCTGAAACGTAGTCAGTGCATTGCACAACCCAAATGGCATTCACCTATAGGTAAAGGTGCCATAGGGGCAGGCAAAGGTCATTTTATTTTGATCCTCGGGTGCTATAAGGATTTGTAAATATCCTGAATACCCATCTAAAAATAATAAAACCTATTCTCTATTAGCCTCTCTAGCATCTGATCAATAAATGGTAAGGGAAAGTGGTTTTTCCTAGTTGCACTATTGAGTATCCTATAATCGATACATACTCTCTAACCTATAACCATACGTGTTGGAATGAGTTCATTATGCTCATTCTTAAATACTGTTAGCCCCCTTTTCTAAGACCGCACTGAACCGAACTTACCTAACTACTATAATAGATAGGAAAGATTATAACTGTATCGAGCAATTTTAAAACTTTCTTCTTAACTACCTTTTTCATTGCTAGATTCATTCTCCTTTGGGGTTACACAATTGGCTTGCAAAAATTCCTCCATCGAGATACAGTGAGTGCAGTAGCTCAGGTTAATCCCCTTGAGGTCCGACGTCTCCTATCCAATTACTTCCTTGTGCCTTTTCAATACCTTGATCAATATCTCCTCTTTAAAACTTATCAACATAGAAGAAATAATCACTAGTTTTATTCCATTCTCCAAAAATATATATTTTAAACGAGGGGGGAAGGGGTTTGAGTTCAGTTTTTGAATCTCCTTTTTGTGATGTAAACCCTTCTTCATTTGGTTCCTCCCCTTCGTACTCCTTCTTAGGCTCTTCCATAACTTCCTCACTTTTCTTTTTTATTATTGTTATCATCCCTCTATTTCATCCAAGTCCTCATCTTCCAAAGAATACATCAAATTCAGATTTAATGGCTCATCCATCAACAATTTCTCTTGATTTTCCTCCATACATTCTTGTCCCTTATCCATAAAAATAAATGGACTCCTTTAGATCATTTGATGGATACTTTGTAGCCTTGCTCATGTCTACTACCAACTCTTCATTTTTGAACCAGAGGGTGAATTTTTGACCATACACATTGATTAGGGCTTTTACTACAGTAAAAAATAGTCTTCCTACAATTAGTGGTACTCTCCTATCCTTCTCTATCTCTATCACTAAAAAATTTACAAGAAAAATAAATTTTCTCTTATCTTGACCACATGTTCCACTCTCATATGATCCACAATCTTGAAAAATTGAAGCTATATTTTGCACTTTTAATCCGCTTAATTCTTTCCTCATCAACCCTAATTGTGCCTTTAGCATCGCAACTTCATCAATATTATGTACACCCTGCCTTTTTAGAACTGCTCTTGGGGTTACCCACTGTGAGTCATTTGTTGCCATCTCATTTAACAAGTGAAAGGCTTCTTTTGGCAACTTATTTATGAATGACTTACCAGATGCTGCATCTAAAAGTGACCTTGTTGGTGGATTTACTCTTGCATAAAAATTGTCATCAATTGATAAACTGCTACCTCATCATATGAATAGCTCTTTAATAGCCTCTTAAACCTCTCCCATGCTCCATGAAAGGGTTATTCATTCATTTGATGAAAACTCATTATATTGTTGTGAATACTTACTGTCTTTGTCGGAGGGAAGAATCTCATTAAAAATATTTCTTGTAATTGTTCCCATATCAAAATTGACTGACCTAGTAACATCTGAATCCAATCTTTTGCTTTTTTGATCAGTGTGAAGAGAAATAATTTCAATTAGACCGCATTCGTTGTAATGCCAAAAATTTAAATAGTGTTACTAACCTCCAAACATAGGTCAAGATGATGAGAAGGATCTTCTAACTCTGACTCAGAGAACTAATTTCTTTGCACCATGGTAATGGTTGCTGGTTTAAGCTTGAACTGCACACCTTTAGGCAACATAATTGTCCTATGGTCTTTATTCCATATAGGCATAGTATAATCTTTAATAGTCCTCTGCCTAAGCATCTTCTCTCTTTATCTACCCGAAATTTCATCTTATGCCCTTGGCACTTATTCATCATTGGGAGCAATTACACTAATAGGAGGATCCGAATTCATGTTGTTTTCTTTATTGGCTCTCCTTTTTTGATGTAAAGTCCTCTCTGTTTCAAGGTCATAAGGTGCAAGTTGTTCTTGTCTTAGTCTGTGCATATGCTATAAAACACCTTAAAAGAATTAAAATAACAAAATAAGAAAAAGAAAACACTAAAAATACCAATCAAAACTCACAAGCACGTCAACCCCCGACAATGGTGCTTAAAACTTGATGCGACCTCAGCAAATGTATTGAATCGTTAAGTAATACATGGTGATTAATTTAAGACCCACAAATATCATACCTAAGGGATTGTAGATGCAAGCAAATGAAAATTAATTGCATGCTAAATAATTTCCAGATTTTGTTGTGTGATTAGGCTGTTAAACTATAGAAATAGCAAAAATTAAACAAATAAAAATAAAACTTGTAGCAACTTACTATGATTGAAGTACTTAAAATATAATTAGATGAAAATCAATAATCTAAAAATGTTGCTCAGGTTCACTCTTCCTCCTTATACCTAAATGTGAATTTAATTAATCTTAATTTATATAAATGACTCGAGATAACCCTCTATACCTAAACATCCCATTCTGGAGCAAGCTATTCTAATCATAAAACATCCCACTTCGAAGCAAGTTTTATGATTAGCTTATGCACAGGTCTAACATCCTAGGTTCGGTTTGCTTTTCCATTTTAGAGCCAAACAACCCAAAAACCCATTCATTTTACTCCAAACTCTAGTTCTAAAACCATAACAGCTACAACTTATAAAGTCCCTAGTTGGAAAGCGATAAGTGTACCAAATCAACAAGTAATAAAGTGGGATATTTTTAAGACCACAAATATTGAACCCTAAGAAAATGAATTAGTCCAACAAATTTTGATTGATTGGTAAAATGTGTTTAAAAAATTTCCCAATTATTAGTTATGTGTAATTGGCATAAGAATACTTAATATAAAAGATGAATAAACTGCAATGTGTGAATTCACAAAGAACTTAAAAGCAAAAAATATAAGATGTGTGGGTTAACAATTACTAAAGACGCTGCTCAGGAATCTAATCCTCCTTATTCTTATGCAAAGATTATTTTAACATAAAATCCATACATTTCAGATGTGGAAAACCCACATAAAGCCCTAGCATCCCATTCTGGAGCCTACTACTCTAACTACCCAGTATCCCAATCCAGAGCCTACCCGATAGCTAGCATAAGCATAGGTCCTAAGACCTAGGCATGACCTAATATCCCATTTCAGAGCCTATTAGATCAAAACCTATTCATTTTCCTCTCTTTTTCTAAAGTCAAAACAAATATACCCTAGATCTAATAGCCCTCATTTTGAAAACACCATTAAAACTACAACAAATATGAAATAAAATAGAGCTTTCATGATATAAACACTAAAGAAACATTCATCCATCAACTTGAATAAGATTGATAAACTAAACACTTATAAAGCATATATATCAAGGTAGGTTTAAGGGAAAAAAAACATCTAAAATATACATAGAGAAAATAAGTTCATATTCCTTACATAGGTTAGGGGATTCAAAGATCTCCAAACAATAAAATAACTACTCACTACTCATAATGTAAATAGCAAAGAAAAGAGGAAAAGAAATTATAAAACCCATTTGAAAGTCTGGTTCTGAGTACAACAACTCCTCCTCTTCTTCTCTAAGCCTTCTCTTGATTCAAAACTTGAGCTTTAAATTGTAAAACTAACTACAATTATGTGTTTTTGTATTTTGAATGTAAAACTATAATGAAAGAGTGATTTTTACATGTAAATCTATGTAAACTAAGTATAAAAACCCTGATGTATGAAAAACTCTAAGCTAAACTATAGAGAAAACTCTTAGAAACATAAAAACCTAAAAATTCTCTTTTTAAAACAAGATAAGAAGCAGCATTTATAGTTGTCCCGGATAGCACTTGGCCGAAATAAAATGGTCTTAGCCGATTCCAATCGATTAAAAGAGTATTATAGGTCAGCACACGACTGAGACAAATTGGTCTCGGTCGAGTGCACCCTTCTAGACTAAATCATCTTCAGACTTTGCATTGGAAATGATGGAGACAAATAGTCTTAGCCGATTCCTTGGGTGAAATAGTGCATTTTCTGATTTGCTAGGCACAAGGATGAGATAAATGGTCCTAGCCGAGTGCTAGCCCTTGATTCTACGTAAAATTAAAAAATACACTATTGAACACTCAAAAACTTTATAAATATGAAAATAATCCTATTTGAAAAAAAACAAGAAATTTAACACTTAAAACAAGAAAATGCGTAAAACGAGACACAAACACAAACAAAAATATACTAAAAATAAACATTAATTCGGGGTTATCAACTAGCCCACACTTAGCTTTTGCTCACCCTTGAGCAATTGGACAACCAATATCCTGCAACTTCAAACTTGGAAAAAGAAATTACAAGTTCAAAGAGAGCTAAACAAGACTATAGCAGAAGTCCTTTGGAATAAATTCACCTATAAGATAATTTGCTATGTTAGCAAATCATGAAACATCAACATTACACGCATAAATAGCACAAATTAACTCATCAAAAAATTAATCATCAATTTCCCCCTTATTGATATTCTCATGCTTCAAGTGAGGTAGATGGTCCACAACAAAATTCTCAGCGCCCTTTTTGTCCTTTATCTCCAAATTAAACTCTTGCAGTAGCAACACCTGCTGAATTAGTCTTGGCTTTGATTCCTTCTTCGCAAATAAGTGTTGTAACACTGTATGATCTGACCATGCAATTACTTAGAGCCAAGAAGATAAGGCCTAAATTTCTGGAAAGCATAAACTATCGCAAGAAGCTCTTTCTCGATTGTTGTGTAATTAACTTGAACTCCCATCAAGGCGTGGCTTGCATAATAGATTGTATAAAAGAACTTCTCTTTTCTTTGTCCCAACATAGCTCCCATGACAAAATCACTTGCATCACACATCAATCCAAATGGAAGATTCCAATATAGAGAAATGATCACTAGGGCTGAAATCAACCTTTGTTTTAATGTGTTAAATGCTTGCAAACACTTTTTAGCAAAATCTAAAGAAGCATCCTTCATTAATAGATTTGATAAAGGTTTTGCAATCTTAGAAAAGTCTTTGATAAATCTATGGTAAAATCTTGCACGCGCTAAAACGCTTCTAACACCCTTGACATTCGTTGGAGGGGGAAGTTTTTCGATCACTTTTACCTTAGCTTTATCCATTTTTATCCCTTTCCTTGAAATCTTATGCCCTAAGACAACACCTTCATTAACCATAAAATGGCATTTTTCCTAATTCAACACTAAGTTGGTCTTCTCACACCTCCTTAGCACTAAATCAAGATTCCTTAAATAGCTCTCAAAATCTCTCATATATATGGTGAAGTCGTCTATAAATACCTCCATAAATTTCTCTATAAAGTTATGGAATATGGCCATCATGCATCGCTAAAATGTAGCCGGTGCATTGCATACCCCGAAGGCATTCTCCTATAGGCAAAGGTGTTAGTGGTTATGCCTAAGACCAAACATTAGGCCTTTTATGTAATGTCACATTTTATTTTATAAAATTAGGCTTTCTTCATGTTATTATATTGTTGGCATGTTACGTTATAATAATGTTTGTAAATAATAATTTAATATTATTTTGACTATCCCTAGTCATTTATCATTAAATGATTAATGATAAATAAAGACTAGTATAAGTTTAATTGATAATCATGGGATGATTATATATGGTGATATGAATTAAACTTATAAGTACTTGTTAGAGAACAGAGTACTGGATAGACCCGCAATGAGATGCTACATGGGTTAATATCATTAGTGATCTCATAATAGTTATGCTATCGATCCTTAGACTTGAGATTATCACAGTATCCTACATGATGAACATTATGTTTTAACATAATCAAACATTATCTTTAATCAGATAATCATAAAGGTTATGATTGGACATAATGTGAATCATTCAGAGGATAGTGAATAATCAAGAAGGAATTTGTCCCTCTCTTATGAGAGAGATATCTATTAGGCTATTTGATAAGTAGGACTGAGAAATGCATGGCCGTGCTCAAATGAATTGATGGAGCTATCAATATCATTTGATATTATTAGTCTGCTTAGTGATCGAGAAATTATATGTTTGGACTACATAAGTTTAACATGGACCATGACTTATGTTCAAACAAGATATCATGTGACAAAGGGATTATAACATATTCTATTAGGTTAAAATCGAATTATCAATATTCATATTATTTGGGTAGTCATAATGTCTTACTAAAGGCCGCTTATGACTTGTGAGCCCGTGATGGGATTGGAGCCCACTACCAATATAATGTGAACCTATTGGGTCGCGCACATAGAATGTGATGAATGGACTAAGGGTTAATTCGGGTATTTCAAATTTTATTTTGTGATAAATTAAAGTTTGAAATAAGCAATAATAATAATAATAATAATAATAATAATAATAATAATAATAATAATAATAATAATAATAATATTTAAGATTAATATTATTATTATTCTTATTTTAAATAAGAAATAAGGTATTTTTTATTTTAATAAGAAAAGTAGGCCAGAAGTTTTCTTTCTCTTAATTAGGGTTAGGTTAACTCTCTCTCTCTATATATATAACCCTAATTAAGCAAAAGAATAAATGGTAGCCGCCACTTAAGAGAGAAAGAGAAAGAAAATCATTTTCTTCTGTAATATCAAAAGAAAAAAACCCTAGTCGCCAAAGAAGTGAGCTAGCACCCTAGGCGATTTTTTTTCATTGCATTCACGTGTGAATACCGGTAGAGGGTGTCATTTCGCATGAATTCGTACCTATAATTCAATTTATCTGTGCTTCAAGAGGTTGGTAATCGTTACACTTATCTTTCTATTGAATCAATTGGATTTTTTGGATCCATGATGGGTTTCTTTTTCTGCTGTGAATTTTAATTTTAATATTTTGAAACCTAATAGTGGTATCAGAGCCACTTGCGAGTTCAATTGATTCAATTTTCGTGTTTTATATGTATGTGATGTGTGCAAAATCGATTTTATGTGATATAAACATATTGTATGTTGATACATGATAAGTTAGTAACTGTTATAATCGTTTATGTTAATTTATTGATATGGGATATGAAAGAAATTGATATATTTATATGAGATATAAATGTAATTAATCGATTGATGTTTATGATATAATGCATATAGGCTGCGAAATTGATAGATGTTAATATGATTAACATGTGTATGTTAATTTCATTTTAACATGATTAAACAGATTATTATGAGATTAAATATGTAATCTATATTCAATTAAATTTGGTGGTAGTCTATATCGATCCTATGATATAGCGGGACTGCCTTGTTATCTAATCGCAATGCCTAATATATCGTTAATATTATTATTCACTGATTTTAATACATTAATTTTATACGATTAATTGAGTTTGATATGCAATGACTTGATTTTAATTGATGTATGCATGTATGATGCCTTTGCATGGTGTATAGCATGGCCAATTGAGACCCTTGTGATGGTGTTTAATTTATTTTCATTTTATGGGTTTGTAATTTTAAATACGACCTGCGTGTCATTCTTTTGTTGTAATTTTATTTTACTATTAGTTTTAGTATAATAGTTTATTTCATTATTGCAATGAAGACAAAGGAATTTCACGAAGACCATGAAGGGGATTAATCCAATTCCATGATGATGGAGGTGCAAAGAGGAAGCCGTTGATCAAGATAAGTTTATGTAATTTCACCTAGGATTGACCTTTGATCTTCATATTGGCTTATGAAGATCATATAGTTTTGGCCATGCTGTGACACATTTTATATATTGTGCATATTATATCATTATGTGATGCGATGAATGATTATATATGTGTATGAGATGCCATGTATGGGATGATGCATGATATGTAAATAAATAGACATCATAACTTAAAATTTAAAATTCCCTCACTAAAATTTTAAGTCTTATGCCACCCATAATTATAACACCTGTCAAGACTAAGATTACCAAAATGTAGGTTCTGCCAAAGCAAAGTACATTAGGTTATCATAGTAAGATAGGGTGGGTAATGGTGTTACCCATATGTTTAAAAATGGTTAGACTTAATTAGGCTGTCAAAATGGTTTTCGGCCTAAGGCATAAGATGGGATTATAACATGCCGGGACATATGATGTCAAAATCCCATAAAGAATCTAAGAGTTACATGAGATGTAATTGGTAAGGAGTTATCTACCTAAATAACTTGTTTTTAAGCGTCATGCCAAAGCTGACTTAGAATTAAGTGAAATATGGATCTTAGCCTACTAAAACATTACAATTGTTGTAATTAACATTGAGGGTGAATATTTTAGTGGGAGTTTTAAGAAATATCCTAAAATGATCAATGGCTTCAAATAACGCTTCCACACTATCACTGCGATCAGTCCTTGAGAAGGATAAACTAAAAGAAGATGGCACTAATTTCCTTGACTAGTTTAGGAACTTGAGAATTGTTCTCAAGCAAGAAAGGAAGCTTGATGTTAGAGAGTATGCCCTAGAGCCCATGTAAAAGGGATGTATTTCATATATATGAATTCATATTCTTAATAAAAGGCATCATTCAATTATAAATTCTATGTTTAAATATATGAGTTTGTAAATCTTAAATTAATAAATGAAGTCCTTGATATTATAAACACAGTGCAAAGGCAATCATGAAAGTGTTCATGATATGAGATGTCTATTGCATGCAAATGTGTTAATATCTAAATATCCCTAGTCATAGAATTAAAAAGATAGGACATTGTTAATTCGAATAGACTAGCACATGTTATGCTTCTTGAATGGTTCAAGCAGTGGTTCTTATAACTGTGATTATGAAAGATAATCAAAGCTAACATGTGGATGCTTGTTAGAAGAACAAGTTCATTGGAGACCTGCAAAGAGAATCCTCACATGGATATTAAATCTATGTTAGTGAGGAATCTCTTCATAGTGGTTGTGCAAGTATCCTTAGACTTGAGATCACCAAAGTTATCTTAAGTAGCAAGTGGTATACTTTGACTCCATAACTAATTACTTCCAACTGGGGGTGAACATAGTTAGGAGGTTGGGTATATCATGACCTACTTAAAGATAGTTGAATGATTGACAAAGGATTCACCATCCCAGATTTATTAAGGGAAGTTATCTCGCATGATTTTGTAATTGCCTTGTTCAGAGAATCTCTGGCCAGAGTAATATGCCAAGATGGATAGGGATCCATGAAGGGCATTTTGGGAACAATGGATAAATTAATAGAACATACATAATTAGATTTATATGAGTTGATAGAAATCCATACTCAGAATCTAATTGAGATAAGAGTGGTGAAAGGAGTAATTGCACGATAACTATTTCTATGGAAGGGTATAGTCAAACCACTTAACTTTCCTGACATTTGGATAGTCATGATGCCTAGCTAGAGGCCAATCATGACTTGTATAATAGAGTATCATAAATATCAATAGGGATTGATAAAATAATTTAAAGAAGTTTAAATCATGTGAGTTTTGAATAGAACTCACAATTACATATTATACTACCAATATCGATAGGAACCCAATATGTCACACACATATAGAGAAAAGGATAAAATGGTAAAATGACAAGGATAATAATAATTGATATTATTATGGGAATAGAGAAGTGAATAAAAGAATAATTAATTAAAGAGTTTAATTAATTATGATCAAGTAAAATTATTCGCAGAACTTTTTAGAAATATTTTGTGAAATGGACCTAATTAAAATATTATATTTCATAATTAATTATTATTGGACTATAAGTGTTATAGGGCTGATATAATAATTAATAGATCTATTGAAGAAATTAAAAGAGGCCCAGAAGATTGGTTTTGGCGCAGAAACTCTTCAGAGGAAGCATTACACGCCAAACCCTAATAGAAGGCCTTAGAGGCCTAATTCTTGGACCAAAAAAAATTGAATATATTTTATAAGTGTTATAGAACCTACATATTTAATTTAGATGGATTTGGAATTCATTTGGGTGATTAAATCCAAGTGTATGCATGAAGGGCCTAGTTTGTGGGTTTTATGTATAGTCTTTTATGAAAGGATTTAAATTGGATTTAATTCAGCCCAAATAAATTATTAATAATTCCAAAAGCTCATTGAATATTTTTCCAGAAATTTTAAAGAGCCCAATCCCATTATGAAGTTGGATTTTTTAACCTAACTATAAAAATCCAAGTGATAGGGATTTTAGGGTTAAGTGAACATTAAGAGAAAAGAAACATTCTCTCACTCTCTCACTCTAGCCGCCACCTCCCCTTGCTAGCATCAAGGGATTTCGGCTAGCCCTTGTATTCCTCCATTGTTGGTTTATTTAATCCTTCTCTAGTATGGATTACTAATTGGAGGTGTTCAATTTTGGGCATTGTGGTTTGCGACAACTCGATGAGAAGGAAAATCAACTGTTTAACAAAAATCAAAGGTGATTTTTCTTATTCTCATTAATATGTATATTATAAATTCATGCAAGATCAAATCTATTGGTTAAAAAAATTTAAATTTCGCTTATGTATGAGATGCATGTAACATTTAATTTCCAACATGGTATCAAAGCCTCGGTTTTGCCATGAATCTACAATTCTATATTTTGCGGAATAGTTATTATTTTTGAGTTATTTATTTCATGAACTTTAAAATATCAGTTTTGATTGTTCATGAATAAGAAATATTGATTTCAGGATGTATGTGATCAAATATATAAAACGAAAAATAAAAACGATTCTTTTGAGAAAAGAATCGTTGTGTTTGGCGTGAATGGCTTTTATTTTTTAATAAAGTTTAGGGGATGTTCTAAATTAAATTTTTATTGATCCACTCTAAAATTATTTTGATGATAATTTATGTGTTTAATATGTGATATTAAGCCATAGGATCAAACAAAATTAAAATCGAACAAGTTTTGCATGAAAACTAGTTTAGTCGAAAAGTTCGATAAATTGGTGTTCTTGGTGTGTTCTTGTTTAGAACGATTTTTAATCTTCTAAATCTGATATATCTGATATATTAATGTATTTTTAATTAATTGGATTAATTAAAATGGGCCTTGAATTAATTGGATTAATTTTAATTCATTAAAACCACTTAATGGGCTTAAATATGTTTACGAACTTGGTTTAAATTAATGAATGACTTGGTGGGCCCAAGGAGCTGATTTAAATTAAATATTATAAACTATAATTAAGTTTATTAATGGGTTTTAAGGGCTATAGTGGGCTTGGATTATTTTAAAAGGCCCAAATGATCCAATAGACACAAAACTGGTTTATGTGTGAACATATCGTATGGTTTAATTTTGTGGGTTTCGGCCTACCCTTTATTTTAAGCCCAAAATTGATTCTTTAATTATTTAATATGATTAATTAATTAAATAATCAATTAATAATTAATTAATAATCAATTGGATTGATAATTAAGGCAAGAACACATGCATGTAAAAAGGTTTCCTAAAATGAAAGTTTCCAAAATGGAAAAAGTTTTCTAATTTGATCACATTATTAAAATAACTCAAACGTAAGTTTCAAGAGTTAAAAAAAAGTTAGTATTCCATTATATGTTTTTACTTTATACATTAGAAATGCATATAAGGGTGTATGATTGGCATGATAGATAGTTATGGACAAAGGCCTAATGTGATTGAGCATAATGCATGTTTCGGCCTAATGAGGACTTTCATGTCCCGGCCACTTGTTTTTGGTTTGTATTTCTTTTTCAAATTGTAATATGTAATTAGATTACTTAGATTAGAATTAGAGATAGAAATGAAGACCACTATCAAGGAGCAAGATGGGCCAGATGGAGATCCAACAAGTTTGAAGATAATGTAATTATTTTTACTTGTTTGAATCATGCATATTACCTAGGTTTAACCTTTTGATTTCCCTTTTGGCTCAGGGAGATCAATGTAGTAAAGTCCATAACTATACCATATTTGTATGCTTATATTTATGTGATAGATATAGCATGCATACCAATGTATGATGAGACTTAATTAACTAAAATCCCTCAATAGAGAAAAGGGTAAAATGGTAGAATGATAAGGTTAATAATATTTGATATTATTATGGGAATAGAGAAGTGAATAAGAGAATAATTAATTAAAGAGTTTAATTAATTATGATCAAGTAAAATTGTTCATAGAACTTTTTAGAAATATTTTGTAAAATGGACCTAATTAAAATATTATATTTCATAATTAATTATTATTGGACTATAAGTTTTATAGGGCTGATATAATAATTAATAGATCCATTGGAGAAATTAAAAGAGGCCCAGAAGATTGGTTTTGGTGTAGAAGCCCTCCAAAGGAAGGGTTACACACCAAACCCTGATCGAAGGCCTTAGAGACCTAATTCTTGGATCAAAATAAATTAAATATATTTCGTAAGTGTTATGGAGCCTACATATTTAATTTAGATGGATTTGGAATTCATTTGGGTGATTAAATCCAAGTGTATGCATGGAAGGCTTGGTTTGTGGGTTTTGTGCATTGTCTTCTATGAAAGGATTTAAATTAGATTTAATTGAGCCCAAATAAATTATTAATAATTCCAGAAGCCCATTTAATATTTCTCCAGCAATTTTAAAGAGCCCAATCCCATTATAAAGTTGAATTTTTTAACCTAACTATAAAAATCCAAGTGACAGGGATTTCAGGATTAAGTGAACATTAAGAGAAAAGAAACGTTCTCTCACTCTCTCAACCCTAGCCGCCACTCCCTTTGCTAGCATCAAGGGATTTCGGCTAGCCCTTGTATTCCTCTAGTGTTGGTTCATTCAATCCTTCTCTAGTGTGGATTACTAATTCGAGGTATTCAATTTTGGACACTATGGTTTGCGACAACCCAGTGAGAAGGAAAATCAACTTATCAACAAAAATCAAAGGTGATTTTTCTTATTCTCATTAATATGTATATTGTAAATTCATGGCAAGATAAGATCTATTGGTTAAAAAATTTTAAATTCTGCTTATGTATGAGATGCATGTAACCGATAATTCCCAACACTTGATGACCCTGTTCCTCCTACCCCGCCTGCTGATGCCCAAAAGGTAGTTAAGGATAGACAAAAGAAACATGCTGATGATTCTATTGATGTGGGTTGTTTTATGTTAGCCATAATGTGCCCAAAACTTCAAAAGGATCTGGAGCATTTAGAGGCTTATAAGTTGAGTAGTCATCTCAAATAGACATTCCAACAACAAACAAGGCAAGACAGGTATGAAACTACTAATGCCTTGCATGGTTGTAAAATGGCTCAAGGTGCATCAATAAACACTCATGTTTTGAAAATGAAAGGCTATATTGATCACTTTGACAGGATTGGATTTCCCATCACTTTATATTTTGCCACGAATTTGATCCTTAATTCATAGCCTACTAGTTATAACCAGTTTGTTTTGAACTATAATATGAATAACATGGAGAAATCCATTCTTGAGCTGCATGCGATGCTTAAGACAGCTGATCAAAGCTTTATGAAAAGGCCCAATCATATTCTTATGGTTAATAAAGGAAAGGGATGAAAAATAAGGGCAAGGGTAAGGCTAAGGCAAAAGTTACCAACAAGCCTAAGGCATAAGCTAAATACAAACCCAAGGAAAAAGCTCGAAAGTAGGGAGTTTGCTTTCATTGCAATGAACCTAGTCATTGGAAGAGGAATTGCAAGCTCTACCTGGAAGAATCAAAGAAGAAGAAGAGTAGCGAGACTACATCTTCAGGTATTTATGTTATAAAAATTAATTTATCTACTTTTACTTCCTAGGTATTAGATACTAGATGTGGTTCTCACATTTGTACAAATGTGCAAGGACTCAAAAGGAGTACACAACTAAAAAGGGATGAAGTGGACCTACGAGTTGGAAATGGAGCAAGAGTTACTTCTTTAGCCATAGGGACTTATGAGTTAACTTTGCCCAATGGGCTTTTATTAGTTTTGAACAATTGCTTTTATGTTCCTACTTTGAGTAAGAATATTATTTCAGTTTCTTATTTGGATGATGAAGGTTTTTCTTTTCTTATTAAGAATAAGAAATGTTCTATTTATTATGATGATATGCTTTATTGTATTACCGATTCATATACTGGCCTTTACGTCCTAAATCTAAAAAAATCCAACAATCAGGATATATATAACATAACTACAAAGAAATCCAAACCCAATGATTTGAATAAAACATATTTATGGCATTGTCACCCTGGTCATATAAATGAGAAATGCATATTAAAACTCCATCAAGGTGGACTTTTGGAATCATTTGAAAATTGTGAATCTTGTTTATTAGGCAAGATGACAAAAGATCTATTCAATGGACATAGTGAAAGGGCCACTGATTTATTGGGCCTTATACATACTGATGTATGTGGCCCATTAAGTATAAATGCTAGGGGAGGATTTCAATACTTCATTACTTTCACTGATGATTTCAATAGATATGGCATGAAACATAAACATGAATCATTTGAAATGATCAGAACCTTTCAAAATGAAGTTCAAAATCAACTTGGTAAAACTATTAAAGCACTTTGATCTAATCGGGGTGGTGAATACTTGAGCCAAGAGTTTGATGATCATCTAAGAAATTGTGGAATTATTTCATAATTATCACCACCGGGGATGCCACAATGGAATGGTGTTTCTAAAAGAAGGAATCAAACTTTATTAGATATGGTTCAATCAATGATGAGTCAAACAGATCTTCCTTTATCCTTTTGAGGCTATGCATTAGAAACAACTGCATTCACTCTGAACTAAGTTCCATCTAGAGCGGTTGAAAAGACACCATATGAGATATGGACTGGGAGAACTCCTAGTTTGTCTTTTCTAAAGATTTGGGATTGTGAGGCTTATGTCAAATGACAAGTCTCGAATAAATTAGCACCTAAATCTGATAAATGCCTTTTTGTAGGATATCCAAAAGAAACTAAAGGATATTACTTTTACAATCCCTCTGAGAATAAAGTGTTTGTTGCTCGAAATGGTGTCTTTCTAGAAAAGGAATTTATTTCTAAAAGAACCAATGGGAGTAAAATAGAACTTGAAGAAGTTTGAACACCACAAGATGGCATTGGACCATCGATGAAAACTCAACAAGTTTCACAAACAATTATGGAACCTGTGCAAATTACACAAGAACTATGCAGATTTGATATGACACGACATCAACCTGAGAGATATGGATTTCTTGTAACAGATAGTCATGAAGTAATGCTTATGGATCAAGATGAGCCTACTACCTATCAAGATGCTGTGTCAAGTCCAGATTCTGACAAATGGCTAGAGGCTATGAAATCTGAAATGCAATCCATGTATGACAATCAAGTTTAGAACTTGATTGATCCACCTAAAGGAAATAAAACCATTAGGTGCAAATAGGTTTTTAAGAAGAAAACTGACATGGATAGGAAAGTACATACCTTTAAAGCAAGATTTTTTGCAAAAGGTTTCAAGTAAACTCATGGTATTGACTATGATGAAAATTTTTCACCAGTTGCAATGCTTAAATCAATAAGAATTCTTATTGCCATTGCTATTTATTATGACTACGAGATATGGCAAATGGATGTCAAAACAATGTTTCTTAATGGAAACCTACTTGAGAATGTGTATATGACACAACCTGAAGGTTTTATCCATCCTGAGAATTCTAGAAAGGTGTGCAAGTTACAAAGATCTATTTATGGATTAAAGCAAGCTTTTCGGAGCTGGAATCTTCATTTTGATGAAACGGTCAAAGAGTTTGGATTCATAAAAATGAAGATGAACCTTGTGTATACAAGAAGGTTAGTGGGAGCACAATAATGTTTTTCATCTTATATGTCAATGACATATTACTCATTAGGAATGATATCCCTATGTTACAAAAGACAAAAGATTGGTTAGGGAAATATTTTTCAATAAAAGATCTAGGTGAAGCTGCATATATCCTTAGGATTAAGATCTATAGGGATAGATCTAAAAGAATAATTGGTCTGAGTCAAAGTACCAATATAGACATGGTGCTGAGTAGGTTCAGCATGTAAAATTCTAAAAAAAGGATTTTTGCTAATGTCTCATGGCATTACTCTTAGCAAGACTCAATGACCTACGACATCTGATGAGCGAGACTGCATGAGTATGATTCCTTATGCTTCGATTATAGGATCTGTCATGTATACCATGTTATGTACTAAACCAAACGTTTCATATGCATTGAGCATGACAAGTAGATACCAGTCAAACCCTAGTGAAAGTCACTAGACAGCCGTTAAGAATATCCTTAAGTACTTAAGAAGAAATAAGGATGCATTCTTAGTATATAGAGGATTGAAAGATGAGCTAGTAGTAAATGGTTACATAGATGCAAGCTTCCAATCTGATAAAGATGACTATAAATTGCAGTCCAGATATGTGTTTTTGTTAAATGAGGTGCTGTTAGCTGGAAAAGTTCTAAACAAAGCACTGTCGTTGATTTTACAATAGAAGTTGAGTATATAGCAGCATCAGATGCAGCTAAGAAAGAAGTATGGATCAAAAAATTCATCACTGAACTAGAAGTTGTTCCTAATATCACAAATCCTATAGATATTTATTGTGACAATAATGGTGCTATAGCACAGGCTAAAGAGCCCAGAACCCATCAGAGATCCAAACATATACTCAGGTGTTTTAATCTCATTCGTGAAATCATTGAAATAAGAGATGTCAAGATATACAGAGTACTAACAGATGACAACATTGCTGATCCACTTACAAAGGTTCTCCCACAAGCCAAACATGATAGTCATACAAGATCCATGGGTATTAGACACTTACATGATTAGGTCTAGTGCAAGTGGGAGATTATTAGTGGTTATGCCCTAGGCCAAACATTAGGCCCGTTATATAATGTCACATTTCATTTTATAAAATTGGGTTTCCTCATGTTATTATATTATTGGCATGTTACATTATAATAATGTTTGTAAATAATAATTTAATGTTATTTTGACTATCCCTAGTTATTTATCATTAAATGATTAATGATAAATAAATACTAGTATAAGTTTGATTGATGATTATATATGGTAATATGAATTAAACTTATAAGTATTTGTTAGAGAGCAAAGTACTGGATAGACCCGCAATGAGATACTACATGGGTTAATGTCATTAGTGATCTCATAATAGTTATATTATCGATCTTTAGACCTGAGATTATCACAGTATCCTACATGATGAACATTATGTTTTAACATAATCAAACATTATCTTTAATCGGATAATCATAAAGGTTATGATTGGACATAATGAAAATCATGCAGAGGATAGTGAATAATCAAGAAGGAATTTATCCCTCTCTTATGAGAGAGAAATCTATTAGGCCCCTCAATAAGTAGGACTGAGAAATGCATGGCCGTGCTCAAATAAATTAATGGAGCGATCAATATCATTTGATATTATCAGTCTACTTAGTGATTCAGAAATTATATGTTTGGACTATATAAGTTTGACGTAGACCATGACTTATGTTCAAACAAGATATCGTGTGACAAAGGGATTATAACATGTTCTATTAGGTTAAAATCAAATTATCGATATTCATATTATTTGGGTAGTCATAATATCTTACTAGAGGCCACTTATGACTTGTGGGCCCATGATGGGATTGAGGCCCACTGCTAATATAATATGAACCTATTAGGTCGCACGCATAGAATGTGATAAATGGACTAAAGGTTAATTCGGGCATTTCAAAATTTATTTTGTGATAAATTAAAATTTGCAATAAGTAGTAGTAGTAGTAGTAGTAGTAGTAGTAGTAGTAATAATAATAATAATAATAATAATAATAATAATAATAATAATAATAATAATATTTAAGATTTATATTATTATTATTATTCTTATTTTAAATAAGAAATAAGGTATTTCTTATTTTAATAAGAAAAGTGGGCTCGAAGTTTTCTCTCTCTTAATTAGGGTTAGGTCAACTATATATATATATATATATATATATAAAACCCTAATTAAGCAAAAGAATAAGTGGTAGCCGCCACTTAAGAGAGAAAGAGAAAGAAAATCGTTTTCTTCTGTAATCTTAAAAAAAGAAAACCCTAGCTGCCAAAGAAGGGAGCTAGCACCCCGAGTGATTCTCTTCATTACATTCGCATGTGGATACTGGTTGAGGGTGTCATTTCGCGCAAAGTCGCACCTACAATTTGATTTATCTGCGATTCGAGAGGTTGGTAATCGTTACACTTCTCTTTCTATTAAATCAATTGGATCGCTTGGATCCATAGTGCGTTTCTTTTT
Organism: Excoecaria agallocha; assembly: GCA_037975025.1. NCBI lineage: Eukaryota > Viridiplantae > Streptophyta > Magnoliopsida > Malpighiales > Euphorbiaceae > Excoecaria > Excoecaria agallocha. Next base: position 26,430,145 of record CM075815.1, read on the forward strand.
CTGTTGTGAATTTTAATTTTAATATTTCAAAACCCAACAAAAGGTACTGTAAGGGCATGTAAAGGTCATCTTCTCTTGGTCCTTAGGGGCTATAGGGATTTGTAAATATCCCAAATGCCCATTTAGGAAATAATAAAATCTATTACCCACTAAGGTCTCAAGCATTTGATCAATGAATGGTAAAGGGAAGTGATCTTTGCTAGTTGTACTATTTAGCCTCTTATAGTCAATACATACCCTCCAACCCATAACCATACGAGTTGCAATGAGTTCATTTTGCTTACTCTTTATCACTATCATCTCTTCTTTCTTAGGAATACACTAAATCGGACTTACCTAACTACTATCAGAGATAGAAAAGATTATACCTGCATCGAGCAATTTCAAAACTTTCTTCTTTACTACTTCTTACATTGCCGAATTCAATCTCTTTTGGGGTTGAATAGCTATTTTGCAATCTTCCTCAATTGGGATTCAGTGAGTGTAGTAGCTTGGATTTATCCCTTTTAGATCCGATGTCTTCCATCTGATGGCCCCTTTGTGCTTTCTCAATATTTCTACCAGTAATTCCTCTTCACCACCTGCCAAAATAGAAGATATGATTACTAGTTTTGCCCTATTCTCTAGAAACACATACTTTAAATGAGAGGGAAGCGGTTTAAGTTCAGTTTTTTATTCTCCCTTCTGTAATTCTATCCCCTTTTAGTGTCATCTCCCACTTGTACTCTTTCTCCAGCTCTTTCATAGCTTCCTTCTTTCCTTTGGTCAAGTCTTCGTTCTTAATCTCATTCACCCAACAATTTCTCAATAGATCATCAAGCAAGATTTTCTCTTGTATTTCCTCCTTACAGTTATCTATTACATCCACGAAGCATATTGACTCCTCAAATTCACACGATGGGTGCTTCATCAGCTTATTAACGTCAAATACCATTTTTATTATTGAACCTTAGAGTTATAGTCTACCCGTGCACATCTATAAGAGCTTTGGCTGTATTTAAGAATGGTCTTTCCATAATCAATGGGACTTTCTTGTCCTCATCCATGTCTATCACAACAAAGTCAAATGGAAAAATGAAGTTGCTCTCCTTAACTAGCAAGTCTTCTATGATTCCTTAGGATGCTTGATTGAGCAATCCGCTAGCTGAAGTTTCAACCTTGTTTTTTTGATGTCCCCTAACTTCAATTTCCTACATATTGAGTATGGCATTAGATTTATACTTTCCCCTAGATCACATAGTGCATTACCCACAAAATTCCCTCCCAACTCACAAAGTAATGTAAAACTACTTAGGTATTCTAATTTTTTAGGGATTTTATTGGTGAGAATAGCACTACAATTCTAAAAACGTTAGACAGTGCCTACCCCTAACCCTTCTGGCTTCTTTTTGTTTGAGTAAAGATCTTTTATGAATTTGGCATATTTTGGCATGTGAAGTAAAGCCTCAGCAAATGACAAATTTACATGCAATTTCTTGAACATATTTAGAAATCTCTCTAATTGCTTGTTGTTTTTCTCTTTCCTAGTTATTGATGAATATGGCAAATATGATGCATCAAAAGGCAAATTAGAGTTTATAATGTTCTTACCCTTATCTTTTTGCTTTGAAACCTCCTCTACATTCTTAGGATTAGAGTTACATGCCTCCATTGTCTATTCCACCACTTTAGAAGAAGATGATGGTTGTTTACCTTGTTCAACCCCTTAGACTTGCTTACCATTTTTCAATAAGATAGCTTTAGCTTCTCCCTTAGGATTCCTATTGACATTCGAATATGAAAGAATTCCATCTGCCCTAAACTTGTTTTGAACCACAGGTAAGGACATGGCCTTCATTGTCACATAAAACAATAGCTAGGCCAATCAAATTATCCCCTATGATTCTTACATTCGAGTTCATTTTGACAAAGCCTTTCGGAGGTGGCAACCAATGACTCGAAAAGACATGAGAAAACAAAGAGGAAGAATTGTTAACATGCAACACCGAACAAAACTTAGCAGAAGAAGCTACAGCTGATGCCTTAATCTAATTCAAATTAACCCATTTGCCTTCAAAACACCACTTATTTTTAGAAAACTAGATTTGATAACAAATAAAACCAAAATTTGTTAACTCAGATGAGGACAATCTATCAAAAATAGAAACAAGGAACCACTTAAAATTCTGCCCAGGGTAATTCACCACATCAGACAAGCCAACCATGCTCCAATTGACCTTAAAAAATCTTTAATCATGAAAAAGAGTCACCACACAAAGAGCAAACAGAGGAAATATGAGAAAAGGCGCTGATGAATCACCATATTGATAAGTAATATATCAAGAGCTCCATGCCAAAGAAAATTCTTTATCTTTAGGGGAAGATGAAGATCCCAAGCTTCTTCTAGAAAGAACCCAAGCCCGAAGAAGATAAAGAGCTGGCAGTAGCCTCAAAAGCCACTTTGTAGCCACTTTTAACAAGATAAAACCCACTTAAATGGTAGAACCAAGCCAACAAATCTACATTAACAAGAGAGGCCAAAGGGATAAGCTGTATTCCATCCACATCCACTGGAAGAAAAACACTATTAATCAAATCCCAATTCCATTAACCCAAATCATGATCAATCAAGCCTGCCACTATGGCATTTGGAGGGAGAATCTGACAAAGGAAAATTATGCTAAAAGAGTGGGGTTGAGGAATGCATCTATCTTTCCATACTTTGAGAGATAAACCATTACCCACTTGCCAATATGTACCCATCTTCAGCAAATAGAAGATGCAAAACTAAAGGAGGATTTAGACAAATATAGATTCCATGAAGAGTACCAGTTGCAATAACTTCTTTTATTAAACTCGAAAAGCCCTTTATGCATAACAAAAACAAATAGGGTGAGAGAGGATCTCCCTATCAAAGCTCCCTTGATGGGCAAAAATTACCGCAAGCATCTCCATTAATCAAGATAAAATAAAAGACCGAGGTAACAAAGTGCATGACAGTTGTCACCCATTTCTTAGAAAAATCCAGTTTGCACATAATAGCTTTTAAGAAAGACCATTCAACCCGAACATAAGCTTTTTTCATATCCAACTTCAAAGACATATATTTCCTACTAGCTTTCTGGCTAACTTTCATATGGTGAAAAGTTTCAAAACTTAAGAGAATGTTATCAGTGATCAAATGACCTGGTACAAATGCACCTTGAGCCTCATCAACCACATCTCCCAGCATAGTCTTCAACCTGTTAGCCAACACTTTAGTAGCAATTTTTCCAATAACATTACATAGACTAATAGGTCAGTACTCAGTAATTACCATAGGATCCTTCACCTTAGGAATAAGGGTAATATACGTGTGATTGAAATTATCCAGTATCTCCTATTCCTCTAATATTGACACCACTAACTTACTAACTTCAGGCCCCATAACATCCCAATATTGTTGATAAAAGAGAGGTAGAAAATCATCAGGTCCTGGAGATTTTGGTGGGTGTATCATTTTAACTGCTCTCAGAACTTCCTCAGAAGAATATGGAAGATCTAACAATACATTCATATCACTAGTAACTTTAACAAGAACAAAAGAGAGGTCACTAACTAATACAACCCCAGCTTCTGAGTCAAAGAGTCTTTTATATAATTGAAGAACATAAATTTTTAAGCTCTCTCTTTGCACAAAATTATTTTGGGAATCATACAAACCCAAAATGCTATTAGCCTGTTGCCTTTTCGATGCAACAACATGAAAAAATTTTGTATTACGATCTCCCTCTTTAAGCCAAAAAATATGAGAGTGTTGATACCATCGCATTTCTTCTCTATAAGAAAGTTCAGCAAGCTGGCATTTAAGCACTTCTCTTCTAGTTACCCCATTAGACTCAGTACACTGGGGCAATGAATGTAGCTCTTCCATCACATCCTGCCATTTTTTCTAAGGTTTCGAAACACGTCGATACTCCATAATTTTAAAGAAGAAGAGCAACTGGTAATTTTATTATTCCATCCAACATCACCCACTCAAGCCAGTTATAACCTCCATACATGTGGGTTTATGACACCATATAGCCTAAAAAATAAACCTATTTTCCTCTTAACAATTGCCGGTCCACCCAAAACATCTAGAGAGATAGGTAAGTGATCAGAACCAGTAAATAAAATATGAGAGACTTGTGCAAAAGAGAATTTTTGGACCTAAGTGTCAGAAGCCAAACATCTATCCAGGCGTTCTTTAATAAAATAGACACCACTTCTTCTGTTATCCCATGTAAATGGGTAACTTGAAAAACCCAAATCCAATACGCCACAGTCCACAAGCACATTCTAAAAGGCTAAAATAGCTGAGTTCGATCTCATAGTCCCCCTACCTTTTTTGTGTGAGCAAGAGTCTCATTAAAATCTCCCATTACAAGCCTTGTAAGAGAGGACATATAATGAAGCTATCCGAGTAATTCCCATGACTTATACTTTAGATTGCTCTCTGGCCAACCATAGAAGCCTGTTGATCTCCAAGCCAGAACAAAATAAAAAAAACTCAAAATCCAAATGATGAACTGAATATGATAATAATCAAAGATTAAAATCCTCATGCCAGAAAAGAGCTAAACCCCCACCACCATTAACCCCTATAACATTGAAAACATATTTCAAACCCATTGAGACATTAATAAAATTAATTATATCCTCTGAAACATGTGTCTTTATAATAAAGAGGATAGAAGGGGAGTACAACTTCAACAACCGTCGCAGATTACCAATTGCCGTGGAACTCCCCAATCCCCGACAATTATAGCTAAGGATCCTCATTGTGATAAACAACAATAGTTCTCACCACCAGTCGCCTTTTGATCAACAACCTGGGCCTCTACCAAGGCCTTAGACCGTTTCGAACCCATTTTCAGATTTTTGTCCCCCACAGTAGTATAAGACCCCTGCCTTTTTTAGGAAAAAAATCCTTTAATACCATATCATCATTTGTAGTTTGTTTCCTCGCAAACCTTTTCCAAGTACTTTGACTTTTCCTACCATTATTTATTTTAGTTATAGGAAAATTCTCCTTATTTTTATCATTCATACCAATCTCTAAATCATAGTAAAAAATCACAGCATCCTGATTTGTTTCAAGAACTGAAACAAAGACATAACCACAACCAGAAAGAGAAATACCTGATTTTGGTTTAAACACAGTTGCTGAATTTTCCTCCAACACCGAAACCTCCTCCTATTGAACACCAAAATCCACATAATAATTTTTTTAAGGATTTGTATGTTGAAAATCGGTGATTACAGTCGAAGTCCCCTTATCGGCTAATTTGGTAACATGCCCTTTATTGTTATTTTCCTCATTCAAAGCCGATAGGATTTCAGCTAGTGAACGAACCACTACCGTTTCATCAGTTCTCCCATCCTTCCCTGCATCTTCAGTAGTCTACCCCAAATCCTTCTTGCTGACCACATTCAATTTAGACAATAGTTTTCTCTCACTTTTAATTTTGAGATGAATTACGTAATTGGAATACCTTTATAAGAGATGCCCACAACCAGTCCCTATATTGATTCTTTGTCATACTCTTACTGTAATCAGTATTTAGGTGGTATAGGAAACCACATGAAAAATAGAATTTAGGAAGGTGTTCATACTTTAATTTCACCCAAAAAACTTGATCCTTCCTAAATTTCACTAGCACGCCTTTTCTAATTAGGTTCTTTATAAGAATAGTTACCTTAAATCTTAAAAAAAGTCTCCATCCCGTACATTCTCCTTCATCCACCTCTATTACAGAGCCAATCATATTTGCTATTAGTCTTGCCAATGCAACTAAAAACCAGAGAAAAGGAACATCATAAGCTCGGACCCAAAAAGTGGCAAATGAAAAGACAACAGAGGAAGCAATATCCGTTTCCTTCATCTCTTAAATCAAAAGAAGTTTATTATCAAAACACCATGGGCCTCTATTGAATACTTTTGTCCTGTCTTCTTCCAAAAAAAAAACTGGAAAACAAAAATATTATCCCTTAATTGTCTAAAATTAAATCATTTTTGAAGTCTCCAACTCCATAACATTGTGTTTCTAAAAGCAGGTACGTTAAAATCTTTCCCATTCAGTAACTGGCCAATGAGGCAAAGAGAGATGCGAACACTTTGAGAATTAGGTACAACTTTAACGTAAATAGAGATGAGCATGTTGTCAAATAGAGAGAAGAGAGCATGTTGTCAAGCCCATCCAATTCAATCATAATTGCCAAATTAAAGGACCTTAGAGTAACAGAGATGAAAAAATCACAAAAGAATAGTCCCTAGAAATAGGGAGAAAGACCCAATTCCAATCAGAATGGGAAAAGAAACCCTTAGTGAAAGGGATTTTTTAGTTTAACTTAGTTATGATAGTTAATGAATGTATAGAAGTCTGGTATATTTAGAAAGGATAGATCTCTCTCTATATATTAGGTAAAAAGCTATCTCTCTTTTCATCAATTGAAGTCAAGAGCTAGAATGTAAAATACAAATTCTTTCAGTATTACTGACTTGCAACATATTACACAGATTTCTATTGAGCTTGAACACGAGATTGATCAACAGATCGGACAAATCCAGCAATAGATAGAGATGCAGCAACAAATTTTCCAATAGTAGATTTAGGAGCAAATGCATTTATTCACATTATAGTTATAAGTATATAGTAGGACATTTTGGGCAACATTTGTTATTGTTATATATGTATGTATTATTTTAGATATACTATTAACAATGACATCCATTTGTAAATAACAATCTTTTCATGAAATTATAATTATAATTATAATTATATATATATATATATATATATATATATATATATATATATATATATATATATATATATATATATATATATATATAATGTTGAGTAGTTTATAAATACAAATTTGTCGTTTGTAGTTTTTTAATTTAAATGATTAAATCTTTATATTAATTTAAAAAATAAAAAAAATAATTTTAATTTAGCGATGGATTATTATGTTTGGATAGTAGCTATTTAGCTACAACTTAGCTATAACAAAATTCTAGCTAACTTTATGAGATCAGATTAGCGATAGATATTTTGTCGTTAAAATCACATTAACGACAAAATATTTTGTTGCTAAATAAGGGGAAATGTATCGCTTAGCGACGAATGTACTTTCATCACAAAATTTATTGAGAACATTGTCGTAGTAGTATGGCGATGATTGTACTATTGTCGCAAAATTTAGTGTGAACAACGTTATTGTGATATTGCAACGAAAATATTGTCATCGCAAAATTTTGTGTGAACATTGTCGTAGCAATATGGTGACGAATATTTAGTGATTATATTTAGTTCTTGCTAAAATTTGGTGACGACTTATTGTTTTCACTATATTCTGCTACGACTTTTGTTTCAAAAGGATTGTCATCGCTAAACTAATTTAGCGATGAAAAAGCATCAGTTAGCGACAAATTTTTTCATCACTATTTTGCATTTTTTTAGTAGTGCACGTACACAAAAGTATAAGATGTATACAAAAATATTCATAGCATGGGACATGATATGATAAATGAATGAGCGCATACAGTGAGTGGCATATTTATATGATGTATGCCATACTATAGGCATACAGGTATATGATGAATGGCATATATACACAATGTATGGCATGGCACGAAAATATGTATCCATGTTACATGACATGTATGTCTATGGTATAAGTTGCGTATGGCAAATGCTCTAACAATCTACATATTCATGACATACCTTATGTATAATGGTATGTATACATAAAGTAAGAAAAAAGAGAGTGTGGCATGATAAAATGCACATGACATGGCATGTAATTTAACAGAGGATATACATAGAATTTGCTTTGTATATTGGATCCAACATGAGGTGAATATGATATTTACATGCACATGCGAGCGGTAGCATGCATGAGTCACAATTCAACGACTAGCATTTACACGTTACGATGTACGTTGATATATTCATGCTATGACACATGTCAAATGTGCAAATATGATGATAGATGCTTACATGAACATACTACAATGTATATTAATACGTACTCATGAGGGTGGATGTATATTGTTATAATGTATATTAATATGTACATACAATGATGGGTGTAATTGTAAATAAATTTTATCATTTATAAACAATTTTACAAGTTTATAATTCCCCAAAATCATTTATGACACAATTGATTCAATTCATTTAATTAAGATTTGATCTATAAGAGGACAAATATGATACTAACCTTGATCCATGATTGTAGAATGATTTTTACACAATTGATTTATCCTCTCTCACCTTCTCCTTTCGTTGTTCTTTTTAATGGTGCAGAACATCATTTTCTTTTAACATTGGTTATTATAAAATTGTATTAAAGGAAAAGGGAAGGGTTTTTTCTATCTATACTAAACCCTTAGTAACTCTAAAATTTCATACAGGCCTACTAACCATTATCTTGAGCCCATCTAATATTAGAGTCAACCCAAGTAATATGGGCCACACTCTTATGATTAATTAAATTAATCTAACAATCTCCCACTTGGCCCATATTATGACTTGATGATCCAACAATATACTTTAAGCACACATTATATATTGAATCTATTTGGTCATCAAACTTAAATTAATTGAAATTATGGGATCATGGCAGTCACAAGTCATTTAACGACATGATTCCTTCCATGTATCACACAACCAACTCAATTCATAATAATTATAATCAAGAAATTATGTAATTCTCAACTTTAATGTTTTTCTCAAAACATAGTTTGTCACCACGATAAAATAATATGTTACACAACATAATTTGACAACTAAACAAATAAGCAAAAACATAACTTTAATTGAATTCATAAGTGTCAAAAAAATAATAGCAAATAACTAAACATATGTATATACATAACATAATCTCATGTTAACAAGGACTTATCTATGATGCCCATCCTTTCAACATGGCCAGTAAATGGTTTAGGCTATAATCCTTTAGTTAACGGATCCACTACCATTAGATCAGTTCCAATATGCTCAATTGATCCTTTATGTTTTTGCACTTATTCTTTGACAGACAAGTATTTCAAATCCATGTGTTTAGCACCTTTAGAATACTTGCCTTTTTTAGAGAAGAAGAGAACTGTGAAATTACCATAATAAATTCTTAGCAGTCTAGCTATATTGTCAACAATGCTTAACCCTAAAACAAAGTTCTGCAACCACAATTATTGAATGGTGGCATCAAAGCATGCTATAAATTCAGCCTCTATAGTGGAAGTAGCAATGACAGGCTATTTTCCACTCTTTTAAGAAATTGCCCCTCCTGCTAGTTAGAATAGATAACCAAAAGTAGATTTTTTTGAGTCTACACAACCAGCATAGTTTGAATTTGAATAACTAATCACTTCTAAGTGATCCAATTTTCTATATCTGAGAATGTAATCTTTGGTGCCTTGTAAATATGTAAGTACTTTCTTTATAGCTTTCTAGTAATCTATTCCAGGATTACTTTGATATCGACCCAACATTCCTATAGCAAAATTGATATCCGTTCAAGTATAAGTCTAAATATACATCAGACTCCTAACTATAGATGCATAGGGAATAGATTCCATTTCTTTTCATTTTAAATCAATTTTGGGACATTACATTTCACTGAATTTATCCCTTTTCTAAATTGGAACAACCTCTGCTGAACATATTTCCATCCTAAATCTCTTTAATACTTTAGTAAAATGTCCTTTCTGAGATAGCCCTAACAATCCTTTTGTCCTGTCATGGAATATTTCTATTCCAATCACATAGGATGCCTTACCTATATCTTTCATTTTAAATTTATTAGAGAGAAATTTCTTTATATCATGTAACAAGCCCAAATCATTAGCAATTAAAAAAATATCATCAACATACAATACCAAAATAATGAACTTACTCCCACTGACCTTCATATAGATACACCTATCAACAATATTCTCTACAAAACCATACGAGGTAATGGTATCATTGAACTTAAGATACCATTGTCAGGAAGCTTATTTCAAATCATATATTGACTTCTTTAATTTACACACCATATTTTCCTTTTTCGTTGTCACAAAACCCTTATGTTGGTCCATATAAACTTATTCTTTTAAATTACCATTCAAAAAGGCAATCTTTACATCCATTTGGTGAAGCTCTAAATTATAATGAGTTATTAATTCCATAATAATTCTCAAAGAGTCCTTCTTTGAAACCAAAGAGAAGGTCTCTTTAAAGTTAATGCCATCCTTTTGAGTATAACCTTTGGCTATAAGTTTCGCTTTATCCCTTTCAGTATTGCCTTTCAAGTCCCTTTTGGTCTTAAAAACCCATTCACAACCCACTTGCTTTAATCCTCGGGTAACTCAACTATTTCCTAGACTTGATTATCATCCATAGATTTTAACTTTGCTTTCATAGCATTGAGCCACTTTTCAGAATTGTTACATTTTATGGCTTCTTTAAATGAGACTAGATCCTTATCAATGCTTAAGTCACACTCATGCTCAATTGAATATACCACATGGTCATTAGATATTGTTGGTATTTTCTCCCTTATAGACCTTTACAATATTGTTTCTTGTGGTATCACATGACATTTGTGACTTGCACATCATTTGTTGGTTCATTATTGATATTTTGTTCTTGTGGGTTTGGAATATCAACTTGTTGTTCCGATATGTTGCTTGGATGTAATGTAACAAAAGAAATAACAACTTGAGAAGAGACACCATATGAAGAATTTTCTATCTGATTCTCTTGAATATCCACCTTTCTTGGTTCTCTACTCCTACTGATTTTTCCATTTTCAATGAACCTAGCATTACCAAACTCAACCATTCTTGTACTATGCTTAGGATAATAAAATATGTACCTTGATAATTGTAAATTATACTATATTTTTAGTATGTGTTTAATGTCTTTATTGTGTCATTTTGGTGTTTATTTATTTAATTTAATGTTTAATTGTTAAGTTTATCATAACATGTACCTAATTGCATAAATTTGTGTTTTTAGGTGTGAAATTAAAAAAAAATAAAGATTTAATGCAAAAGAGGAAATTTAGCCTTCAAGGGATTTTTTAAGAAATGATTTCATGTGATTAGTCCAAAAGCCAGCCACTCGGTGGAGGGAATTCTCCCTCTACTGAGGCAAGAATGAGAAAAAGGTAGACAAAAAAGGCTCACTTGGTAAAGGGAATTCTTCCTCTACCAAGGCATCTTAAGGGGCAAAAGATAGAAAAGTCTATCTCGGTGGATGGATTTTCCCTTCTACTGAGGCAAGCTTCTTGAGTTAGATTATGAGTCTACTTTCTTTTGGTTTACAAAGCTTTAGCAGCCAAATTTCTTCCAGTATTGGTCTATTTAAGGAAAAAAAAAAGACACCAATTTTAGAGAGCACCCTTTATTTTTACAAATTTGGAGTCTTAGTTTTAACTTAGTTTTGCACTTAGGATTTGGAGGCTACAATTGAAGACTCTGAGAAGACTACAAGAGCAGTTGAAGGGTTCTATGTGTTTGTATCATTTTTATTTATTTTTCTTCAGTTTTAAGATGAATTATGAGTAGTTTACTTTACTTTTGCTAAATGATACTTGAATCCTTAAACTTTTATTATAATGACTTAGTTGTACTTTAATTCAGTGCAAGTTTGATTATTTCTTAATTTTGAGCAAATTCTTATCTATGGTTGTATTAAGATTGATTATTAATTTATTTGATTAATAGTTGTTGATTGATTTAAGTATGATTTATGATATGCATGTTCTTAGGTTAAATCATTAGTATTGATGCATGATTATTTTCAAAATTTGACATAATTATGTGTTGGTAAGAGTGGATTAATATTAAGAAAAGTTGAACTAAGAATAGATTGAAGTTAAGTTTGCTTGAAAAAGAGATTAATGGATGTCTAGGAGTTTAAAATCGTATTTTTATTTTAGGTGTTGAATTATTCCTAATAAGAAGGTTTAATACATAGAATGATAGTTTGAATAAGCTACTGGCTTTATTTAACTAGTTTTTCTATAATCACTCATGTTCTTTTTACTTGAGTCATTACAATATCAGTTAAGGCGGATAGTCCTTTAGTACAAGTTGTCTTTATTTATTGATTTTTACCAATTGACATTCCTTGCTTTGTTTAAATCTTGATTTATTTGCTTAATTTTCTATTTAATTGTATTGGTTTAATTACTTTAGTTATTTAAGTTCCTATTTTTAGTTTTGTTAATTCTTCATCATTATAAAACTTGGGATTTCTCTTACTCTTTACACACAGTTTTCATTCTAATATTTGAAACAAGTTTGCACTTACACAATTTCCCCTGGGCTCGATGTTCAAGGTCTAAATCTTTTTTCCCTATAGTGCTAGAAAAGATTGGTCTCAAAAGTTAGATGAGGCTTTTTGTGCTTATAGAACTACATATAAGACCCCTATAGGCATGTCTCAATTTAGGTTGATTTTTGAAAAAGCATGTCATTTGCCAGTTGAATTAGAGCATAATGTATATTGGGCAAAAAAACTACTTAACTTTGATTTGAGACGTGCAGGAGAAAAAATAAGTTTACAGCCATATGAACTTGCTGAGTTTTGACAGTGGTCTTATGACAATGCAACCCTTTACAAGGAGAAAACAAAGCGTTGGCATGACAAAAGGTTACCTCGAAAGGAATTTGCTCTCGAGATGCTGGTTTTATTGTATAATAGTTGATTGAAGTTGTTCCTAGGTAAGCTAAAATCCAGATGGCTTAGGCCATGTAAAGTATTGTCAAGCAATGAATTTGGAGTGCTGACCATCGAAAGTCCGAAGGATGGGCATGAATGTAAAGTCAATGGTCACGATTAAAGCATTATCGTGTTATGCAAGTAGAGGTTACTGAAGTAACCATGGTTTTTTATGACTATTAACAAGGTTCTAAAAGTCTAGCTGAGGACTTGCTAAACTCAGAACTAACTTCCTTCCTTACTTTAGTTTGTGTTAATTGGCTTTGTTTTGTTAGTTTTGTTCTATGTTTTTTTGTTTGTTGCAGTGTGAGTTAGTTTGTTTTTATTTAGTGCTTAAGTGTTTTGTGAAGTAAAATATGAAAGATTCCGACTTAGAGTTGGGAGAAAGGCTCAATTATGTTATAATAGCAGTGATTTTGTGCAGTTAAGGCATATTTAGTGTCAGACACATTTTAACTTGATTGTACACAAAAGAAAAATTTTTGCTAGGTGTTTAAGTTCTATGGTGGAATTATAATATAGTTAACGAGGACTAAATTTATTAAGGGAGTAATGCCAGTCGAGTGAAAATTAAGTTTGAGCTTTATTGTGCATGAAAGACAAAAGAAAAATTTTTTGATTTTTGTAACTATGGATCCGAGAGCACTGACTTGATAGAATGAAAATTCACTCCATCGAGTGCCACACAGCTTGGTAGAGTGGATTTCCACTCCATCAAGTCTTTCAAAAATGCCCAAACTTGATTTTTTTCCACTTTTGTTCCAATACCTTGTCACTCGATAGATTGGATTTTCACTCCACCTCCACCGAGCCCTTCCTTATAAAAACCCCCGTTTGATTTTCACTCCACTGTGCATCCTTCCTTTTGCACTAGCATTTGCTCTTACTCTCTCACTCTCCCAAATCACTTCACCAAGGCAATTAATTTTTTTATTTTCTTGGTTAATCATCTTTGCATCATCAAATTAATCAAGTAAGTAATCTACATTTACTTTAATTCTATCAATTTGATATTGTAGTGACAATTTACTTGGGATTTTTGTTTTTAAATATGTACATTTTGTCTCACTTGGTTTGACCTTTATATGTTAATATTCTTATTCCTATCGATTATATGTGCATTTAGTGTTGGGAAATGATCATGAAATTTTACATTTGGGTTTTAAATGGTTAAGATTGCATGTAATATAGCATAGTTAAATTATGCACACAACATGTTCGATAAAACTCCTCAAAGACTAAGTTCATACTTTGTGATTAAATTTTCTTACTCTTAATCATTATAAATCATTCTCATATGTTGACATTTGATTTCCACACTTGATTTGAACTTGTTTTACACTTACTTTCATGCATTGATATGTGAAGAATTAGGCCTAAATATTGAATGTTTCTCTTAAGGGTGATTATTACCCCTTACATATTGTTGGCATTTATATTTGCTATTAGTGCTTTGTGTAGTGGCACCTAAGAGAGCAAGAAGGGGTGAAGCATCAAGTTCATCTAGAACATACATTTCGGCATATATTGATGAGGAAAATAGACAATTGTATGGATACTTTGGGGAGGTCACTTTTGTTAAGCAGGTTTATCTGAAGCAATTTTATGTAGATATAATGGATGGAAATTTATGGGATGAGATATTTCCTTTAATTAGAAATATTTGTTGGGAGAAGTTCATAAAAAAGCAACTGAAAGTGTACCCATACCTAGCACGAAACTTCTTCACATCATTTAAGCTTTCTTTTCATAATGAACAAGAAAAAGGAACAGTCAGTTTCAAACTTGGTAGAAAGACTCACTATATGCTTTTTTTGGAGTTTGCAAAGAAATTAGAATTTCCTATAGATGGTATAAGCAAATTATCCAATGCCACCCTATAGGAAAATTGGGAATTCATTAGAGATCCTATAGACCTAGTGCCCTATCACCCAAGTAGGTTAAAGGCCTATGATTTAGGCAGTCAAACACTTCAAGTTCTTGACTGATTCTTATCCCTCACCTTCTTTAGCTGCCTTGGCAACTTGGGTGCAATTAATGTTGAGAAATTCATGCTTTTAAGATGCATGGTTGAGGGTATACAGATTAATGGTGCAGTTCTTTTAAGCTAAAAAATAGAAGAGCTACAGAGAATGAAGAGTAACATTAAAGAGACATCTCTGGGGTGGATTGTATCCATTATGGCAAAAGCAGTAGGGCATATGGATATAAGGGATTCTTTTGGAGAGGCAACATTTATAGACTATGATATGTTGAGTTAGATGAAGGTGTTATTCAAGAAGCCACATCGACATTGGTCCTATAGGGATGAATATTTATGGCTAGTCACCATTGCTAGAAACAGAGAGGAAGAACATGATCCCATTGCTCATGAACTTGCTGTACAAAAACTTGCACTACAAGAATCTTCGGCCCGAATGATTGCTTTTATGAATCAAGTGAATGGTCATTTGGATAATATGTAAGAGAGTATTAATGAAGTGAAGTAAAATCTCGAGCATTTTGTCACCAATTTTTAGGGAAGATATCCACCCCCACCACTCCCAGCATTTGAATGAGCTAGTTTTAGTTTACTATGGACAGCAAAATTTTAAGAGGGGAGGGGTAGAGCTTTTCTAAGCTTAATTTTTCTTAGATTCAAGAACTAGAATCTAATTCTCCCCTTTTATTAATGAAAAAACTTATGTTTTTTTGTGCTTTTTGTGTTTGTTTTCTTTTGAAGTTTTTATTGCCTTGTCTGTAAGGTTAACTCTAGGAGCAACTTTGTATTTTGCTTTAAGTAATAGTATAGAATTAAATGTTACTAGGCATTGTTAGTAGTTTGTTTTCCTGTTTTAGTTACACTAGTAAAATAGTTAGTTCAAATTGTCACTTAGCTTACACTAGACTTAGTTTGCCCATATTTTATGCTCAAAACTTGAACTAGTTGAACTTGAACTTAGAATGTGTAGTGTTTAAAATCTTTGTTTAGCATTAAGACAAGCATATTGTTTAATAGAATTTTAGCTTGTTTAGCATTCAACTTAACTTATATTTGTTAGTTTCCACTTTTTGAGCACTAAGATCAGTTTTGAAATAAGAGAAAAACCAGTGCATTGTAGTAGTTGAGCAAGGAATTTTAGAATACTAGAACCTTCCTCATCACCCTTCGAAGCATAGAAACAACTCAAACGATTTAGAAAGTGATATGGGCAAATTTTTCTTATTAAGCCATATTGAGACTATTTATCTACCTTATGTGTATATTTATCCTTTGTTAGCTATTTTGAGCCTAATGAGGTATGCTTAAGGCGTGCCATGTTTACTTTTTCCTGTTACACTCATTTATGTACCATATAGCCTTAAAAGACTTTATATTACCTTTTAGAATTGGCCAATCTAGGATTGAATAGATTAATGTTTGTTGGGTATCTTAAAGGGTGTAGTTAGAAAAGGATTTTGGTATTAATGTCAAGGCTTATTGATAAAGTCAAGCAATTAGTAAAAATTGACCTTGTAAACACCTATATTATCATTGATTGCCTACAATAAAGCTACTATTAAAAGAAAGAAAGAAAAAAATAGAAAAAGAAAGAAAATTTTGAAATAAAAGCTAGCATTAGATGGAAAAATTTTAAGTGTGGGGTATTTACAAAGGAAAAAGAGTTTTGACTTCTTAAAAGTTGTTGAATTGTGAAATTAAGAGGAATTTCAATGATGTTTTCTCTTAAAGTGCTTAATGAATATGGGATTGAGTTAACTAGTATGGTAAAGGGGTATATACTTAGTAGATTGAAATTTTGGAAATTTGGTTTATTAAAGCATAAAGTGGCTATTCTTTTTTATTATCTTTTATCCATTCTTTGATAATCAACACCTTAACCCAATTACAACCTTTGAAGACCTAAGTGATTCTAAGTTTGGTTTTGAGTTATTTAGCGGAGATGAGCTTCGGGTTCCAGTGCTAAAGGAGAGGCTTATGGTGTTTTTAGAGTTTCAAGTGTGAAACCGTTTTGTACACTTGGGTGTACATTTATTCTAAGCTTGATTATAAATTTGCATTGGTGTTTTGATAATGCTTGAATTATTTTGGTCTTATACACACACATGGAAACTAGCTCATATTGTCTTGCTTCAATTTAATCTAGTTAGAATTTTATTAAGTGCTCTTGTTAATTACTAAGCTTGGTTTTAAAATGCATAATACTTGATAGAATTTTGGTTATTTTGAGAAGTTGGTTTGTTCTAATTTGCTCAGGGTGAGCAAAGACTAAGTGTGGGGTATTTGATAATTGTGAATTATACTATGTTTTTAGTATGTGTTTAGTGTGTTTATTGTGTCATTTTGGTGTTTATTTATTTAATTTAATATTTAATTGTTAAGTTTATCATAACATGTACCTAATTACATAAATTGGTTTTTTAGGTGTGAAATTAAACAAAAAGAAAGATTTAAGGGCAAAAGAGGAAATTCAGCCTTTAAACAATTTTTGAAGAAGAGATTTCATGTAATTAGTCCAGTAGCCAATCACTCGGTAGAAGGAGTTCTCCCTCTATCAAGGCAGGCATGAGAAGAAGGCAAACAAAGAAGGCTTACAGGGTGGAGGGAATTCTCCCTCTACCGAGGCACCTTAAGGGGTAAAAGATAGAGAAGCCTACCTCAGTAAAAGGAGTTTTCCCTCTATAGAGGCAATCTTGTTGAGTTAGATTATGACTTTACTTTCTTCTGGTTTAGGAAGCTTTGGCACCGAATTTCTTCCAATATTGGTCTATTTAAGCAAAAAAGACACCAGTTTTAAAAAGCATCCTTTATTTTTATGAATTTGGAGTCTTATTTTTAACTTAGTTTTGCGCTTAGGGTTTAGAGGCTACAATTGAAGACTCTGAGAAAACTTCGATAGCAGTTGAAGGGTTCTATGTGTTTGTATAATTTTTACTTAATTTCTTTAGTTTTAAGATGAATTATGAGTAGTTTGCTTTACTTTTGCTAAAGGATACTTAAATCCTTAAACTTTTATTATAATGACTTAGATGTGCTTTAATTCAATGCAAGTTTGATTGTTTCTTAGTTTTAAGAAAATTGTTATCTCTGGTTGTATTAAGATTGATTATTAACTTATTTTATTAATAGTTAATTATTGATTTAAGTATGATTTATGATATGCTTGTTTTTGGGTTAAATCATTAGTATTGATGCATGATTGTTTTCTAAATTTGAGATAATTGTGTGTTGGTAAGAGTGGATTAATATTAAGAAAAGTTAAACTAAGAATAGATTGAAGTTAAGTGTGCTTGAAAAAGAGTTTGATGGGTGTCTAGGAGTTTAAAATCGGATTTTTAGGCTTGGTGTTAAATTATTCCTAATAAGAAGGTTTAATACTTAGAATGATAGTCTGAATAAGCTACTGGATTTATTTAACTGGTTTTTACATAATCACTTGTGTTTTTTTAACGGAGTCATTGCAATATTAGTTAAGGTAAATAGTTCTTTAGTAGAAGTTGTCTTTATTATTGATTTTTATCAACTTACATTACTTGTTTTATTTAAATCTAATGTATTTGCTTAAGTTTATGTTTAATTGTATTGGTTTCATTACTTCAGTTATTTAAGTTCCTATTTTTACTTTGGTTAATTCTTCATCATTATAAAACTTGGAATTTTTCTTACTATTTACACACAATTTTCATTCTAAAATCTGAAATAAGTTTGCACTTACACAATTTCCCCTGGGGTTAGATATTCAAGGTCTTAATCTTATTTTTCTATATTACTAGCCGATCTAGTACACTTGCTAGACACCGGTCATATCTTTTGGACTTTTTTGGATAACCAATGAAGTAATCGCTAATGGTTCTTGCTTCAAACTTCCTTTCATGAGAATTATAAATCCTTATTTTTGCTGGGCAACCCCAAACATGCAGGTGCCTCAGACTAGGTTTCCTACCTATCCATAGTTCATAAGGTGTCATAGGAATTGCTTTACTAGGAACCCTATTAAGCAGATATGCAACTGTCTTTACTGCATACATCCATGAAGTTAAAGGTGTATTAGTATAACTTAACGTACTACTGACCATATCTATAAGAGTACAATTCCACCTTTCAGCTACACCATTTTGTTGTGGTGTATTCGGCATTGTATATTGTGCACAAATGCCCCGACTTTGAAGAAGTTTTGTAAATGGACATGGACACTGTCCATTTTCATCATATTTATCATAATATTCACCACGTCTATCGGACCTTACTACTTTCACTTTTCTATCTAACTGTCTTTCAACCTCATTAATGAACACCTCAAGAATGTCCACTGATTGAGAATTTTCATATAGTAAATAGAGATAACAATAACGTGAATAGTCATCAATAAAGGTGATAAAATACTTTTCACTGCTCTAAGATAGAACATGAAATGGACCACATATATCAGTGTGTATCAATTCAAGCAACTCAGTACTTCTTATGCCTGAATTCTTAGATATGTGTTTAGTTTTCTTGCCTTTAATGTAATCCACACATACATCCCAATCGGTAAAATCTAGTTGAGGTGAGATTTCACTTTTCACTAACCTCATCACCCTTATATCACTTTTCACTAACCTTATCACCCTTTCTCTAAATATATGACCTAGTATTTGATTCCATAAGTAAGCAGAGTGTTTATTATATGCAACTTTCACTAACCAGAACCATAATAATATTGTCATTTATACAAAGAAAAAACACTATTTCTAACACTGAAATTAAAACCTATTTTATCCAACTTACTAACAAAAACTAAATTTCTAACACATCTAGGAACATAATTAAACTTTCCAAGATCTAGACTACAGCCAGTGTTTGGAATCAATCTATACATCCTAATTCCTTTTATTCGTGCCTTCATTCTATTATCCATATACAAAAACTCTTCAGTTTCGATTATGGTTTGGATTACAAGGAATCCCTATATAATATGTAACACATGAGTAGTTGCACCTAAATTTAACCACCAAGTATTATTGGGCACCTAAATAAGGTTTGATTCAAAACATACTAAAACATAGTATATACCTTTCTTTTCGAACCAAGCCTTTTTTAAGGCAATCTTTCTTGAGATGGCCAACCTTTTTATAGGAGAAATAACGCTGCTCTTTATGGATTTGAACCTCATTAACCTTCATTGGGGCTTTATCCTTTTTGTTGTTCTTCTTTCCTAGCTTTTCCTTTCTGTTGCTAACTACATTATGTACTGTAAGATGAATAGAGTGTTTCTTTTTTTTAATCTCCCTTCCATCTGCACCAACATGGCCTTAATTTCTTGAAGGTCCAATTTCTCCTTAACAGTGTTATAATTCAATTGGAATTGGTCAAATTCAGGAGAAAATGAGTTGATTATGAACTATACTAGAAAGGATTCACTCACAGGTATGCCTATTGATTTTATCTTTACAACTAGATTTAACATGCTTGTTACATGATCATGGATAGATTAAGATTAATCTAACATCTAGTCATTAGTTCACTCAGCAAGTTTCCTATAATAGACTTGTCAACGATGCCTGATTGTGAGTACTCCTTGATCTTCATCATGAATTCCCTTGCATTATCTGTATTGGGCATTGATGGCTTAACATTTTTAGCCATTGTCAATTGCATCAACTTTAGACTTAGCTTATTAGACTTTTCCCAAGCCTCAAAGTATCCCCTTTCGGCTTGTGTACTGTTATCGGTAATAATAACATGCTTCTTAATAACTAATGCTAGATCTTTGTCCACAATACCCAACTAAAATTGAATTTTTTAAGACCATGGCATAGTTTTGCCTATTAAACTTTATCAAACCATTGCCCATAGCCAACAAATAATTAAAAGCTGCAAACATAATACAAACTCACACATTAATGGTTTAAGTACAATTAATGGGTTTAGACAATAATAATCTTTAACATATATATTTAGTTCACCTTCGGGTGATATCTAAATACATATCTTAAAACCATAATGATGCTAACAAATACACACACATACACACACACACACACACACAGATATATATACTTTAATAGATATTTAATCATACTCAAGCTAGCATATATGTTATCTTTGGATATACAAACATATTCACTAAGTATGTCGATAATGATGGAATATGACATGGCATGATGGTGATGATAACACAGCGAAAAAACAAAATTTTCTCATACATATCATACAATTCCAAAGCAAGAAACGAAACATGCAATTTTAGGGTTGTAAAACTTACAACTTTAGATGCATTTCAATATTTGGTTTTGGTGATGACCAGCAATCAAGAGTGATTTATCAACCTTTGATCTTCTTTGCCAATGCCAAAAGAATAGCCTTTACGCCACTCTTCTCTATGTTCACCACACAATTGCAAAGACGGCTTAAAATCGAGATTGCTAGCTCTCTGTTTAAGTATCGTGTGATGGCAATTGATTGAAGCTATAAAATTTGATTTTGCACTTCTCTAAGGTTGCTATTACTACCCAAGATCACAAGAGAATGAGGAACAATCCTTTCTCCTTGTGAAAAATTGGCCAAAATAAATTTGTGAGAGAGTTACTATTTACAAGTTACTATTCACACCACACACAAAATTAGGTTTTTTTTCTTTTTTTTTTTTGCTTTTCTCTCTCATCCAATATATATATTATCTTATTTATTAAGTGATAAATCTTAAATATACTACCTTAGGATAATTAATATTAGCTAAAGATAATTAATATTTGTCTTTATCACTTAATTAAAATAAGTAATATTTATTGATAAAAACTCTTTTAATTTATCCAAGATAAAAACAAAAGACATATTAATCAAATTAACCACTTAATTAAATAGGAATATACAAGACATATTAATCAAATAAACTACTTAATTAATATAAAGGATATGCCGAAATTCCTTGATTTCTCTAGAGGAATTTCGGCCAATAGTATTCCTATTTAAGTGATTTATTTGATCATAATTCTTTTAGGCTTTAAAACTCAATTAATTAAATTAATACAAGACATTTAATTAATTAAAATTAAAACTTGTGGGCTGAATTTCTCTCTCTCATGGGCCAAGGTCCAATAGCAATCTAATAATCCATTGCACACATTAATTTGATTTTAATTAAAAGCCCAAATTAATGCCCAATACTTAATTTAAATATTTTAAGTCCAATGCTTTATGTACGATCCTATAGGTCCATTTAATGTTGGCAATGAATTAATAAATTAATTAAAAGGCTATAAATATTCTCTAGCAAGATATTATAGCATTCCAAATTAAATGAAAATTCATATGGCATTTTGTGACCTAATGCAATTTTGCATAGTCCCTTACCCAAAAATATCAGAATTAATATAAGGCATGGAACTAGTCACCCTTATATAAATTAATTCCTTTCTTGATATTTCAGTGACACTGAACTCTCAGATAAATAATGATTACTCATTATTTCATCTCGGTATGGCCATACACTTCTCAGTTCACTGATCAAGTGGCCGATGATATTTTCTCTCTTATTGAGAGGGGTAATCCCTTCACTTTTCCCATGCTCTCTAACATGAATCAATGTATACCTAAGCATACCCATACTTGTCACTCTGTTACGAGCACGTTAGGTGTATGTCAAAGTATACAGTAATACATAAAGAGTTTCATAGAGATTTTAGGTCTAAGAACTCCAATGCAAAACTTGCATATAAGAAACACTTATGACTTATACCATGTAGTGTTCTCATAAATGGATCAAATCCAGATACCATGTTCTAAACATGTATCTATGATCACTGATTGACACTCTTGTCCTTATGATCCGTAAGACAGAACTCAACTTATCAGAGAGAGCATACTAGTCTTAATTCATTGTTATTCCCATAACAATGACTGACTAAGGATATTTAGAATGATGTCTCTTTTGTTTCAAGGTCTTACAACCATGTGCTTCACACATGATAACTTAAACTAAAACAACATTCTTGGATAGTTCTATCAATTGATATGCATAGGAATACAAAAGATAAAACAAATGCCTCATTGATTAACTCAAGTGTTTTATTACAATTTCTTAGGGCTAGGGCTTATACTAACAATCTCCCATTAGCACTAGTCCCAATTGGGCATTGCCCTAATACCGAACGCTCTCAAATGAGCTTCGTGCAGATTTGGATGCAACTGTTTCGTCAAAGAATCTGCTAGATTGTCTTCACTTGCTATCTTGCTAACCTTGACGTCCCCACGATCAATGATTTCTCTGATCAGGTGGTACCTCCTGAGTATGTGTTTGGATTTTAGGTGTGACCGGGGCTCCTTAGCCTGTGCTATGGCCTCGTTATTATCACAAAAATTTTCTAATGGATCTAGGATGCTTGGGACCACTCCTAATCCAGAAATAAAATTTTTAATCCAAACAGCCTCTTTTGTAGCCTCACTTGCTGCAATATACTCAGATTCTGTAGTTGAATCGGCAACGGTCTCTTGCTTCGAGCTTTTCCAGTTGACAGCACCACCATTCAACATAAAAACAAATCCAGATTGCGATCTAGAATCCGGAATGCTGGTCTGAAAAGCAGCATCGGCATAACCTTGTATGACGAGCTCTTCTTGACCACCATACACCAAGAAGTGATCCTTAGTCCTTCGTAGGTACTTTAGGATCCCTTTTACAGCAAACCAGTGCTTCTCACCAGGGTCTTGCTAAAACCTACTGGTTATACTCAGTGCATGAGCAACATCCAATCTAGTACATAACATAGCGTACATGATAGATCCAATAGCAGATGCATATGGGATTCTACTCATGTTGTCCCTTTCCTCTTTGGTTTTAGGGCACTGTTCTTTAGTTAAAGGAACTCCCAAAGCCAAAGGTATATACCCTTTCTTTGAGTCTCCCATACTAAAATGCTTTAGTACTTTGTCTATGTACTTTTCTTGACTTAGTCCCAAAAGCTGATTCGATCTATCTCTATAGATTCGAATACCAAGTATTATCTTGGCTTCACCTAAGTCTTTCATTGAGAAACATTTTTCCAACCATTGCTTAACCTTTTGCAATGTTGGAATGTCATTCCCAATGAGAAGGATGTCGTCCACATACAGGACTAGAAATACTACTATGCTCCCACTAACCTTCTTGTACACACAAGGCTCATCTTCATTCTTGATGAAGTCAAATTCTTTGACTGCCTCATCAAAACGAAGATTCCAACTTCGGGATGCTTGCTTTAATCCGTAGATGGATTTTTGAAGCTTGCAAACCTTCTTAGGATGCTTGGGATTGACAAAACCTTCAAGCTGTGTCATATACACATCCTCAAGTAAATTTCCATTGAGGAAAGCGGTTTTGACATCCATTTGCCATATCTCATAATCTTGATATGCAGCTATGGCAAGCAAGATCCTAATGGACTTGAACATGACTACTGGCGGAAAGGTCTCATCATAGTCTATACCATGAATTTGTCAAAAACCTTTTGCTACTAGTCTACCTTTGTAAGTCTTATCAGCTTTAATTTTGAATAGCCATTTGCATTCAATTACCTTAGCACCTTCCAGTGGATTAACCAAGGTCCAAACCTGGTTATCGTACATTGATTGTATCTCGGATTTCATGGCTTCAAGCCAATTTTTCGAGTCTGGGCTTTCAATAGCTTCTTGGTAGGTAGTAGGATCCTCACGATCTACTAACTCAATGGTGTCACTGTTAGTGATTAGAAATCCATATCTCTCAATCACCTGACGTACCTTACCAGACCTTCTAGGTTCTTGTGCAATGGGTTCTTGTTCCACAACTGGTTGTGAACTTGATCCCATTTCCAACTCATCTTGTATATGAGTTTGTGGTACTTGAGTTTCTGCAAGTTTTACTTTACTCCCACTTTCTTTCTTGAGAAGGA
The DNA here is from genome assembly GCA_037975025.1 of Excoecaria agallocha. Lineage (NCBI taxonomy): Eukaryota > Viridiplantae > Streptophyta > Magnoliopsida > Malpighiales > Euphorbiaceae > Excoecaria > Excoecaria agallocha. The sequence goes on from CM075815.1 coordinate 26,454,735, forward strand.
ACTCCTTTTTCAAGAAAACAGCTTTTCGAGCAACAAATACTTTGTTCTCGTCTTGTGAGTAAAAGTAGTATCCCTTTGTTTCTTTGGGATAACCCACAAACAAGCAAAAAGTTGATTTGGACTCTAGTTTATCAGATGTTAATTTCTTAACATGTGCTTCACAGCCCCAAATCCTAAGAAAAGACATATTGGGTTTTTTCCCAGTCCATACCTCATATGGTGTCTTCTCAACTGCTTTAGTTGGAGTACGGTTTAATAGAAACGCAGCAGTTTCTAATGCATAACCCCAAAAAAAGACAGGAAGATTAGCTTGACTCATCATAGATCGAATCATGTCCAACAGAGTTCAATTTCTCCTTTCGGACACACCATTCCATTGTGGTGTTCTAGGAGGAGTGAGTTGTGATATAATACCACACTCCTTTAGATGACTGTCAAACTCTTGGCTTAAGTATTCGCCACCTCGATCTGATATAATATTTTGTATACTTCTACCAAGTTGGTTTTCTACTTCGTTCTTAAACTCTTTGAATTTCTCAAAAGTTTCAGACTTGTACTTCATTAGATAGACATAGCCATATCTACTGAAGTCATCTGTGAACATCACGAAGTAGCTAAAACCACTTCTAGCTTGTATGCTTAATGGACCATATACATCGGTATTTATTAGTTCCAATAAGTTATTAGTCCTCTCACCTTTCTTGTTAAAAGGACTTTTTGTCATTTTTCCATGCAAACATGGCTCGCATGTATCATAAGACTCTAAGTCAAATGACCCAAGCACTCTAGTTTTGTGGACTCTTGAAATGCATTTTTCATTTGCATGTCCTAAACGACAATGCCAGAAGTAAGTAGGGTTCAATTCGTTTGATTTAACCCTCTTCGTATTAATCTTGTATACAGACTCTTTGTTTTGCAAATCAAGGATATAAAGGCCATTTTGCACTATGGCATTGCCATAAGAAATGCCTTGGCGACGAATATGAGCATTGCCATTTTTAATAACAAAATCAAATTCATCATTATCCAAACATGAAACTGAAATAATGTTTCTGCTCATAGCAAGTACATAATAATAATTATTCAAAACAATACAAAGTCCGGAAGGTAAAGTGAGGTGATAGTCGCCTATCTCCATGGCAGCAACTCGTGCTCCATTCCCCACACGGAGGTCCACTTCATTCTTCCTAAGTAACCGCCTATTTCTTAGCCCCTGCACATTTGAACAAATGTGAGAACCACAAGCGGTATCCAATACCCAAGTGCTAGAAATAGAAAGGTTAATTTCAACAACAAAAATACCAGAATTGGACGCCTTGGCTCCATTCTTCTTTTGTTCTTCCTTGAAGAGAGCGCAATTCTTCCTCCAATGCCCTATCTTGTTGCAATGGAAGCAAGTGCTCTCACTCTCTTTGAGCTTTTGCGCCTTGGGCTTGGATTGGGCTTAAGGTACACTCCCAACAGACTTAGGTTTTCCCTTTCCCTTTCCCTTTTCCTTAGCGGGTCCCTTCTTAATTCCCTTTTGAACCACCAGTACGGGATTGGTCTTTCGAATGTTCTCCTCAGCATTCTTAAGCATCCCATGAAGCTCAGTAACTGACTTGTTCATTGCATGCATGTTATAATTCATCACAAATGGATCATAAGCAGCAGACAATGATCCTAAGATCAAGTCAGTGGCCAATTCCTTTGGCACTTATACCTCAAGCTTCTCAAGAGTATCAAGATACCCTTTCATCTTGAGTACATGGGTACTAATAGGAGTACCCTCAGTCATCTTACAAGAAATTAAAGCCTTTGTTGTCACGAACCTCTCGTGACGAGCTTGCTCTTGGAACATCTCCTTGAGGTGCACCATGATCGCATAGGTCTCTTGGTCCATAAATTGATTTTACAATTCAAGCACCATAGTGGCTAGCATCAAACAGGTCACATTGTTGGAGTCACTTTTCTTGGTCTCAAAAGTTTCCTTTTGAACCACAGAAGCTTTCCTAGCAGGTTCTTCAGGTAAGGGTGCATCCAAAACATACAACTTCTTCTCTTGCTTAAGAACTATTCTTAAGTTTCGAGACCAGTCTATGAAATTGGTGCCATTCAATTTGTCCTTTTCAAGGACCGATCGCAATGAGAAATTGTTATTTGAAGATGCCATTTTCAATCTACAATAATAAAATTTAGCAAGACTAAATGAGGTCTTATTATAATCCCACAAACCGAATTAATATCCCCTTAAATAATTCGCGTTAGTGATTTAATGTGGGCCAAGATCCACTTTTCATAACAACTTATTAGTCAAGCTGAGCTTGTACACCTAACAAGTTAAATTACTTAGGTAGGAAGACTCCAATCATGTCTCGTACATGACTCTTGGATCAAATGGGCTAACATCTTAATATGTTATAACACAATCCCATTTATAAGTTGCCTAGGTCCAGGCATCCCATTCCATGTTAAGTCCAACCTACATCCACAACCCATGCCTCACAAAGATAATCGGGTGCATCTAGGACTCCTAGTCTACGTGACCGATGATCGATGCCTTGACATGTTTTGAATTAGGAAGGCAACTTTGTGACTTACTATTTTGGGGATTCATTTTATTACGGCTTACATGGCATACGCTTTGTCATCCATCCATAACATGCATATATATATAATTGCATAAAGTAAAGCGTGACAAACATGGGCCCTAAAACCTACAACTAAGATTCTATACTATTACATAAGAATCTTTAAGTTGGGCTTCTCCACTCTGGTGGGCTTCGTCTTGATTTACAAAATCTTCAAGTATTTTCTATTCTAAGAAATAAATGAAAACTTTTACAATAAAAATAATGGCTCGCAGGCCATATTTAATTACAAAATCTAGGGCCCATGAATGCACCATGCATATCCATTCATCACACCAAACAAGCAAATAAATATACATAATATTCATGGATCAAACAAAGTCCAATTTTAATTAATTTAGCCAAGCCCATTAATGGAAATTGTGTACTTGAACCTTTAAGAGAAGACCCTATGATGGGCCTGGGCCAAAGCCCAATGGACTAAATCCTCTTATTGAATAAGTTCTCTTAAAAGCCCAAAACATGAACTAGTTAGATTTGTGCCATAAATCCACTCTAGTATAATTTCCAATTTTGCCATTTTTAATTTTATGTCATTTAGCCCATAAACATTAAAAATGCATGTAATATGTACCAACATGAATTAAAACATATAATCATGAAGAACATATAAATATACACGGCATTCATGAAAAACAAACAAACAACAATGAATTAGTTGTTTAATGCTTATATGATGCCACAAAAATGCACAAACACTTAAATCAATTTGATGAGTCATTTAATCATTTAAATAAGGTCATAAACATTGAGTTAATTTTCTGTACCATTTTGATCTAAATGTGTTTTTACCATTTTAATCAAACCAAAACAAAAATTGTTGATTAAACATGTAACAAACACAAACTAGTCATAGTTTTAAGCGACTTTAAAATTAATTAATTAAATTGTCATGGACCAGAATTAAAACCAAATTTAAAATATGTCCAGAACTAATAATTAATCTTTAAAAATCACTTACAAACATGCCAAAATCATTTTACATTTAATTTTGAAAACTAGTTGTTAAACTAGCAATTTTCATGCCAATTAGCACCTAGTTTCGTTATTAACATGTACCATCAGGTATAAATAATTAAATCCGACCATTACCAGCCCTAATAACAGCTTAGGAAAGTATATTAACATGTAATATTAATTATAATACCTAACTAATCAATTAAAATCGTTTTTACGCCAAAACAATGCAAAAAACTCAAAACAGAAAATTTCAGCATTGCATGTATTTATAAAAACGATTTTTGATTAAATAATTCATGCATCTAAAGCACTAAAATAAACATTTTTAGGCTTTGATACCACTGATGGAATATGACATGGTATGATGGTGATGATAACACAGCAGAAAAACAAAATTTTATCATACATACCATACAATTCCAAAGCAAGAAACGAAACATGCAATTTTAGGGTTGTAAAACTTACAACTTTAGATGCACTTCAATATTTGGTTTTGGTGATGACCAGCAATCAAGAGTGATTTATCAACCTTTGATCTTCTTTTCCAATGCCAAAAGAACAGCCTTTACGCCACTCTTCTCTATGTTCACCACACAATTGCAAAGACGGCTTAAAATCGAGATTGCTAGCTCTCTATTTAAGTATCGTGTGATGGCAATTGATTGAAGCTACAAAATTTGATTTTGCACTTCTCTAAGGTTGCTATTACTCCCCAAGATCACAAGAGAATGAGGAACAATCCTTTCTCCTTGTGAAAAATTGGCCAAAATAAAATTGTGAGAGAGAGTTACTATTCACGAGTTACTATTCACACCACACACAAAATTAGGTTTTTTTTTTTTTTTTGCTTTTCTCTCTCATCCAATATATATATTATCTTATTTATTAAGTGATAAATCTCAAATATACTACCTTAGGATAATTAATATTAGCTAAAGATAATTAATATTTGCCTTTATCACTTAATTAAAATAAGTAATATTTATTGATAAAAACTCTTTTAATTTATCCAAGATAAAAACAAAAGACATATTAATCAAATTAACCACTTAATTAAATAGGAATATACAAGACATATTAATCAAATAAACTACTTTATTAATATAAACGATATGCCGAAATTCCTTGATTTCTCTTTAGGAATTTCGGCCAATAGTATTCCTATTTAAGTGATTTATTTGATCATAATTCTTTTAGGCTTTAAAACTCAATTAATTAAATTAATACAAGACATTTAATTAATTGAAATTAAACCTTGTGGGCTGAATTTCTCTCTCTCATGGGCCAAGATCCAATAGCAATCTAATAATCCATTACACACATTAATTTGACTTTAATTAAAAGCCCAAATTAATGCCCAATACTTAATTTAAATATTTTAAGCCCAATGCTTTATGTGCGATCCTATAGGTCCATTTAATGTTGGCAATGAATTAATAAATTAATTCAAAAGCTATAAATATTCTCTAGCAAGATATTACAGCATTCCAAATTAAATGAAAATACATATGGCATTTTGTGACCTAATGCAATTTTGCATAGTCCCTTACCCAAAAATATCAAAATTAATATAAGGCATGGAACTAGTCACCCTTATATAAATTAATTCCTTTCTTGATATTCTAGTGACACTGAACTCTCAGATAAATATGATATTCTAGATCATAGATACACTTCTCAGTTCACTGATCATGTGGCCGATGATATTTTATCTCTTATTGAGAGGGGTAATCCCTTCACTTCTCCCATGCTCTCTAACATGAATCAATGTATACCTAAGCATACCCATATTTGTCACTCTGTTACGAACACGTTAGGTGTATGTCAAAGTATACAGTAATACATAAAGAGTTTCATAGAGATTTTAGGTCTAATAACTCCAATGCAAAACTTGCATATGAGAAACACTTATGACTTATACTATGTAGTGTTCTCATAAATGGATCGAATCCAGATACCATATTCTAAACATGTATCTATGATCTTTGATTGACACTCTTGTCCTTATGATCCGTAAGACAGAACTCAACTTATCAGAGAGAGCATACTAGTCATAATTTATTATTATTCCCATAAATGACTGACTAGGGATATTTAGAATGATGTCTCTTTTGTTTCAAGGTCTTACAACCATGTGCCTCACACATGATAACTTAAACTGAAACAACATTCTTAGATAGTTCTATCAATTGATATGCACAGGAATACAAAAGATAAAACAAATGCCTCATTTATTAACTTAAGTGTTTTATTACAATCTATTGGGGCTAGGGCTTACACTAACAGATAAGTCTTTTTTTATATTAGTAATTATAAGCAATGATCCACCTTTACGTGATCTCCTAGCATTATAATTAATAAACTTAATTGTCTAGTTTATCTTATATGTCATTAATTAGCATCATATAACATTAACAATTGAAATAATAATTATTAAATGTCTAAATAATTTTTCAAGCAAGGTCACTTTGGTGACTAATAAGTTTTCTATGCAATAAATATTTAATTAACTAATAATAAATGAATTTGGAAATTTAACTATAATGTTGGAATGATATACTTTAAAGTCCAAAACTTTCAGGGACTAAAACAAAATTTTATTATCAAATTTTAATGGTCTAAAAACTATAAGGACCAAGATGCAATTTTCCATCTTGTACCGTTATGATTTTCGTTTCAGAAATCATTGTAATAAAAAATCACTATTTAAGAATTTAAATGTCAATTATTATAATTCAACCATAACCTCTGTGCTATCCTATCTTGAATATTGTTCATTTGACGAAATTGACTTGCATTTGTATCAACAGTTTCCTACAGCTCTGAGGTACTGGCTTCATGATTTTATTGATCAACTCCAAGCACAATATTTTCATTTGCATACTCTACAAATAAATAGTCTATACTTCCTTACATTTTAATAAAATTATGAATCACACAGCATGCAAGAGGTCTATATTTTTGCCGTTTTATGTCATATGAAGACATATCTCTAAGGATAGGAAAACGTGCCTTCAAAACTCTAAAACAACATTCTATGATATTGCATAATGAAGAATGCATATAATTAAATAATTCTTTTGGACCTTGTGGATTTGATCATTCTTTATAATCACGTAAATGGTAACGTTCTCCATGGTATGGACTAAGAAATCCAGGCATATTAGCATATCCTGAATCAACAAGATAATATTTACCTCGTGTAGGCATAGGAAATTTATTTGCTGGATTAGAAATACTGTAACATCCTAAACCTGTATTTAATTGAAATGCCTTAACCTGAAATATTAAACTCATTTCGCTACGTTTTCAAGCCTAATTTTTTTTTTAAATTTATAAAACAAACATATGGATTCTATAGTAAAAATTTTACACATAACTAAGTTTCTTTGATCAATACAAACTTCAAAATTGATACATAAAGGTACAAAACATCATGAATAAACATAATACAATTCAACATCATCAGCTATACTTGTGGTTCTCTTTCATGTTGGCCATCCTACTGCACATATAACCCCGACGAATACAATCTTTTCTGGCAAACTACATGGATAAAACACACGTGCTAAGCTATAAAGCTTAGTGGGGAACAAAAACATGTGAACGATTGCTCCCAGCAGTCATCGATGCATACACTCAAAATGCAGCAAATGAAATATAGAGTAATACTTTTAGTCACAACATGTTATATATAAAAAAAGCCATGAATTATCATAGCTCAACAATTTATTTAACATACATATAACATATAATTTCTCAGTATATTCTATACATTTAAACTTGTGAAATAATTTCTATGTTTAAAACCAATCATGAGCACCATCAATAATACATGTTAATTATACTTTAATGCATACACTGTACCTATACTTTAAAAATATAACATTTTCAATCAACAATGTAATCCTACATTCAAATTAGCATCCACAAATTTATATTTTTCATATATTGATCTACATACATATATATAAGTATATGCATAAATATAATACATGCATTAGAAAAACTCATAAACATATGCCTTATTGTACTGAAATAGACTATGATGCAATTATATTGTAACTTAGCCTGCTTAAGTTCTAAGGATGGATAACGGGATTGGTGGATACCTAAGGGTATCAAAATGGTGGATATCTGAAGATATCAAAACTATAGACACAAATAGGGACAACTGTATGGTGGACCGGTCAAGAACCCAAATGGGGCTGTGTATGATCCAGTAGGATCAACTATACTTTAGACCTAAAAAGGTCAACGGTGGCAGCTGTAATATCCCTATAGGTGCCTATTTATCCACATTCTAAACACTAAGCAGGCATTTAATTTCCTTTACTTTATTTGACATTACTTTGCTTTACTCTATTCAATCATATACATACATGTACATGCATAATCATGTATTGTGTCAACTCATACACATGTTACTGTATAGCAATGAGTAAAGTATTATGTATTACTTGCCTATATATCAATGTCATGTCAAACAAATAATTTATACTTACCCAGTATAAGTATTCAATACTCAATAGCCATATAAAGGCATATGTTAGATATGATTAATAATAATCAATCTTGCTCAAGCATCATAATATTGTATTTATGGAAATTTAATCATATAAATTACATGTGCATGTATCATCTCTTAAGCATATTATCATTGTAGAAAAATGTACCTTTACGATTCATCATGACTATCCTCCAAGCACCTATGTACTTAATTATATTATCACAACCTCATACTCAATTACTATAATAGCTACATGTAATCAACGTATTACACTTAATATATATATTTTTATTCTGGAATTAATACCTACTTATACCAATCCATATTGTTCAAGTGTCTCTTCATGCATATAAGTTCAATATCAGAATTACATATAGTTATACAATTTTACGTACACAAAAGCTTAGGCAAATTCATGTATTTTCATGACATAGGTTCCTCTATAACATCATAGGAATACACACATATTACCACAGTCATACCCTTTCTAACAAGTAGTATAGAATTATCCATGTATTAAGCATGTATATATATATATATATATATATATATATATATAAGTAATGATCATTATATTTGTTCAAGTACAAGCCTTATACTATACTATAAACCAATTCTACTATTAACTTGATTTATAAATATTCGGTTTCACTATTATTGTCTATTAGTTTCATAAGATATCTCACTTTGTGTTTTAATAACCTTAATAGCTAAGTTCCTAAGTGATTTATCATTAAGTTATTAAATACCCTTCTTTGAATTTAAGTAAAAATGGCAACTCAAATTCCATAGTTAAGAAATTACTCTAAAATCATAAGTTTATATGCTAAAACATTTTAATGATATTTGGCAAAGAAGACTCTAATGTTTAAGCAACTCTATGAATGAAATATACCACCATATGTTCATAATAGTCTATCCTCCCAATCAGTTTGAATCAAAGTAGTTTAACCAACAAAGTATAGGCCTTATACTATACTATAAACCAATTCTTATACAAATCTACTTATACTATTCTTACTTGTTTAAATATTGTAATATAATACTCACCGGGTTATGGTCACATCAACCAAATTTATTAATCTTCACTAAATTTATATTTTATTTCCTTAATCCACTTTTATCACCTATTAGATTATAGAGAACAAACTATATGTTCTTTAACAGCACATAAGGTAGTTCCTAGACAAACTAATAGGATAACATAAGCACTACTCTTTATAACTATAGACATTAATTTCTCGAAAACGTCAATTGAGAGCACTTAATATATTCAAGTCAAGTTTACTTAAGCATAATGGCTCTTTTTTTTTACATTTAAAAAGCAATCTAATAAATTACATGTATGTTACTCATCATTTATACAAATTATCAATTCACTTTCATGTTTATTTATACTATAATAATAATAATAATAATAATAATAATAATAATAATAATAATAATAATAATAATAATAATAATAATAATAATAATAATAATAATAATAATAATAATAATAATAATAATAATAATAATAATAATTAAGCATGCATTACATATTTACATTGGCTTAACCTGTTAATCTCTTCTAATTAGAGTAATATAACCAACAAAATTATTTTAAGGTTCATAGTAATACCAGCATATTTAACAAGAATGTTCTTATTAATCCTAAATACATGATTAAATAACTTATCATATATTAGCAGTAATATTAATCATCATGCTTTTATATATATTTCATTATCATACTTGTTCAACATTTTTCCATGGTTTATGGCAATTTACTGTGGTATAAATGAATATCAGCATTTCATAACTCACCTCAACACCTTTCACTATACTTAACCTCATGTAATAATGTAATTCCTTAACCTTTTTACAACACGACAACATCATACAACACAATAATGCCTATGAATATTCATAAAGTAAAATAAGTAATCAAGGTTAAATTTACCCACAATCACATTTTATACACTAAGCCTTTACAATAAATTATACTTGCTACTTAAATGTGTTCTTGTAATCTAGCTTAATTGTATAGAAAAGTATTCTACACTTATATATATGTATATATATAATAGCAACTCTTCACTGCCATTTACTCATCAATTGTGATAGTTTCTCATTTACACCTGCTTTTATTGAATTAATATTGTAATGAATAGTGAGTACATAAATATATAATCTTTATTATCTATAAAGTCTTTGAAACTCTTATATGGTTCTGTCGTTACAAGCAAATCATAAGTTGTTCATATAATATAACCTTACACCTATATATATATATATATATATATATATATATATATATATATATTAGTTCATTTAAGCAATTAAGAGTTATATCAAAAATCCTACTTTACAATGAACTTACTTTCTAAATTAAATTATAGTTAACAATGGTACTCAAAACCCAATTCATATAAATCTCAAAAAAGTATGTACTCATATCTTTTATGAGAATTACCTTAGAATATACTTATTAGATGCTTATTTACTTTATGAAATAGATACTCTAAAATTCCTTAAAAACATAACAAATCAATGATTATACATACTGTATTATCCAATTGTCAAAACTTATATAAAGATAAAATAAAATCCTTATATAGTTAATATTAAGATTTAATCCCTTTTCAATTAATTTTTATAATACAACTTCACTGTTGATTACTCTTAACTCATTATATCTCCACATCTTCTTATACTAACCATTTCAAACTTTAATAATTGAACAAACTTTATTCGTAATGCTACATTGAAAATTGTTCAGAAGCAAATTAATGTGTCTATATTATAATTGAGTTAATAGGGCAATAAGAGAGGATGAACTGGACAACCCGTGATCATCCACTCGTCTCAAGAGAACCCAACCCTGCAATTCTATAATAAACCCAATATCTTTCCTTGCATGTATCCCAAATTTCAAAAACAACTTAACTCCCACCATGTATTCTGATAAACCGTGGCTAAATTCATTTGTAAATCACCAAAATTTTCCAAATCTATTATGTAATCTAGCTTTAATTTCAAGAAAATCTTATGACAGAGCAATAAACTCAGCCTTCTCATGGTTTAAACATCAATCAACTACAATTTCAATTATAATTTACTGTATTAACTATACTATTACTCAACATCATCTTAAAAACTTGCATGTAAGAATAGACACTCTATTACTACTATAATCTTAGAAAGATAAACCAAATTTTGATTCAATTTAACACATGCAATCCAGTTTTAACATAGTTCCCATATTTATTATTGTGCTCACCGAAATCCAACCGGAGCCTCACCGGAGCTTTGCCGGAGGTGCATCTATGCTATTTGCTTGTAGTTGGAGTTACCAATAGTCCCTTAGTGGTGTTCATGTGCCCTAACGCCTCTCCATTTGGTCGGGATCTACCTCAAGACCTATCGGCATCTTCCTCTCTGATCTACTCATTTTCGGAGCTTGAGGATGATCGATAAGTGTAGGAAGGAGCATCGGACCACTAGAAGTCTTTCATTGGTGTCCGTTCCGCCATTCGACATCAGAGGTGGCCGAAATCTCGAGGAAGAGCTATCGATTGGAGAGAGAGAGATTTCAACCGAAATAAAAATTAGAAAACAAAGAGTGGACCGGTGGACCAAATGGAGAAGGAGGCCGGTGGTGGTGTGCGTTGGTCGAATTTTAGGCCCCTTTCTCTTTCCATTCTCCGATCCCTCTCTCCCTTCATTCTTCATCCTCAATTATTTTGCCAATACAAATACTCTAAAGAAAATTCCCATATCAATCGTCCAATTATTTGCATGCAATAAAAAATATTCCCCACACATTTTAATCTTTAGGAAATCAACCCCATAACTACATATATATATTCCTTTATAAGTTCACCCATAATTTATATTATTTACCTTAATTACACCCCTAAACATTTTTATACCCAGCAATTTATGAATCAAGTGAAATTATCACTTACCTGTACCACTCTATCATATAATTCATGCATTCCAATTAGTCTTAATCAAATAACAATTCATTAAATTAGGTAATTTCAACTAGGGTCATTCTTGGGGCCTTACAAATACATTCTAAAAAATTTCTTGAATTATTTGTCGTTCCTTCCCAGCCAGCCATGACAAAAGTGAATCGCATATCAAATGAGTAAGCACACATGATATTTTGTGTAGGAACTATTTTCTTTCCACGGTATGGAATTTGTTGATCGACTGGAACTCATGCAAAAATGTACGTGCCGTCTATAGCTCCAATACAATTCTGTTATAAAAGTAACAAATAATAAGCAATATTAAAAATAATTATAAAAAATTAAAAATTTTTGTTACCTTGAAAAATGGATAGTACTTTGAATTATTTTTGATCTCTGAAGGTGTTTCGTCAAACGATGGAGGGACAATCACATATTTAGCTATTGAACAAACAAAATATAGGACATTCCAAAAATGTCTAGAAATAATATCTGTTGAATGTTGAAAGCGATCTGCTACAACTCTCTGTCGATCATTTTAACAAATGATGAGAAGAAAAATTGCCACTTGTTCTTGCACTGATAAAAATTAGAAATTTTTTAATGTTGTTCTCCCTTTTAATTCTTCACACAAACCGATAAAAATATTTTTGTCCATCCAAAATAAATCATAGCATGTCATTGGATGACCATTCAATACCTCAACAACCCATTCATGACCTATCAATTTTGAAATTCTTTGAGGATGGGATTTATCATTACACATAAAATTGTACTTATAGTTCACATAAATCGTCAATAATTGTTCGATTTCCTCATCAGAATTGAAAAAAAATCATCCAAATCCATATCCCTGTCAAAATAAAAAACAATTAACCTAAAAAATTACTAACTATAATATATATGTATAATAAAACAAAAAATATATATATTCCAACCAATTTCTAATAATAACAAAATCTTCAATGTCAATTAAACAAATCCAACATCAAATAAAATATTTATATCGGTCAATAGATAACAAACTAAAAAATGTAAAATAATAATAATAATAAATCAAATTTGGATATTTAAAACCCAATCTTTCTTCCTTTCTTCAGACATAGCCAAAAAACATCTCTTTCCATAATGAATCATCATGGATAAATTTAGCAGCCTTTGTAAAAGACAATCTATCTATTCCATCAAGCTTTTGCAATGCTTCTAGATATTTAAAAATTGATTCTTTATGACAACTCAATTGGGTTTCAAAATTGTCTCATGAATTACTAACTAAAGTGAATTTTGTTCTTGAGTTCATTTTCTTCTCAAAAAATCTATTTTTTTCTTTGAACTTTCTCTAAGGTTAATCAATGCTTGAGCCATTGCATTTTGAAATAATTCTCTTTTCTTTCTACTATTAAATCCTTCATCACTCGTTTTCTTTAACCTTTTATTTTTATTTGTATTTTCACTTTCTTCATCAGATAATGTACAACTTCTTGTATTCCTTACAACCTTCTTTTTTAAATTTTCTTGCCATTTTATTCACCTATTGGCAAAAAGTATATTTATTATTCTAAAAATTGATCATAATATTAATTATACACTAATAAATAAATTCATTAATATAAAATATACCTTGTACAATTTTTGCCACACATCGTCACTTGTAATAACTTGACCAGTTATTGAGTTGTATCCAATTCCAATTTCTTTCAATAAATTATTGAAATGCTTCCATCGGCTTCTGAGACTATTAAACTTATTCTTAAATTGAATTGCACTATAGTCCCAATTAGTCTTCTTTTTTATAAGATCTCTAATTTGTGCCCATGCATTTTTAGTGAGAGTGATTGTTTTTTGATTTCCATTATTTACTTCCTCAACCAATAATGTTATAAAATAATCTTCAATTTGTGGAGGCCAAATTGCTCCATCATTATGTCCAATCTCAATAGTGTTGCTATCATTTATATTCACTACTTGATCTAAGTTCTCCATCTAAATAAAACAAAACTAAAATAAAATAAAATAAAATAAACAAAATTAACTAATAAATAATTATTTAATACATCAACAAGCAATACACATATAAATAAAACAAAACTAAAATAAAATAAAAAATATAAAATTAACTATTTAACACATCAACAAGCAATACACATATACAAAGTTAAATAAAGGATTACACATAAGTATTAAAATCAAGAATGAATCAGCATAATAAGGTAATTAACACATAGTATTAAAATTGGACCCACAATGTCTTGTGATCCAAATATATAAAAAAAAATATAGTCTAATGCCTTGGTGCCTTAATTAGATCGGTTGGGTTTACATATTCATTAAACAATTGTGTTTATATATATATATATATATATATATATATATACACACAACTTAAATATTAGTTTAAACAGACTTTCTACAGCTACAAATGTTGTCTTATGAGTAGTTAAAATATTAGCCAGTCATGATTATGATGAAAAGACAAAGGAAAAAAAAAGTAGGCTAAAGAAGTTAACTTTGAGGTATTCCTAAAAGAGTAGAACTGACACTTTAAATAGAAATTCCATACTTACTAAATCACTAAATAAAAGGAAAGAAAATAATACAGGCTTAATTTGTGATATTATAGTTTTGTGTGTTACATGTGTGATTATATACAATAATTATAAAGCTAATGAGAGATAATTTATGGGTTTTTTCCTGCATTTCCCATTGCAATTATTTGGATGAAAAAAGGTTAGCAGGCCATAATACTTTGTTAACTATAATTTAAGCAAAAGATAACATTCCGATACATTAAGCTATAGCTTTTTGGTAAACACACTTGTTGTTATTATAATGTAAACCTCTGTCTATGAAACTAAGCTCACAGATGGAAGCATACTTAATACACATGTTACACAAACTCACATAACACTTGATAAGCACATGTATTAACTATGACTGATCACTTGCAATATTTAACATATTCCTTTTTGCTAATAAAAGAATATTCTCAAAATTAAATTACCAAATTAAAGGTTAACTGAATAGATGATTCATGCATGCTTAGCTAAATTCAACTTAACCTCAAAAGCATATACATACACATATCATTAATGATTCTAAGTATTACTACAAATTGTATGCTGATGGCGTTTTCATTTTCTTATACATTCCCTAAGATCCATTTTTTGTAGCACCATCTTGACCTAAGAAACTTGTATCAAAGAATACCCCAATATATCATGATTTGCGCAGTTATTGTGCTACCTTGAGCAATTTGATCATTTTTTTACCATAAACAGTAAAAATAGCAAGGTGCCACAACCTAAACCCATCGCCTCACCTTAGAGTCTCATAATTCAAATTGTCAAACAAAATTAAGAATTAAAATGTCAATGAGGATTTTCTACATATCTTGGAACAAAGTAGCAAAGCAATTGGTTCAGTTCCATGTGTATACATATTATAGTTGCATGACTTTAAACGGCCAGCTGAAGAACTTTTAAAGGAATAGTGAAAGATGCAGCAATTCGTATACCTTAAAGATGCCCTTTGTATACCTTAAAGATGCAGCAATTCCTTGTAAGAACTACTAACTCCTTGTAAGATGATGCAATTCATATACTTTATAAGAACTACTAATAAATAATTATTTAACACATCAATAAGCACTTCATATACCTTAAAATGCAGCAATTCCTTGTATTTTTTGATAAGCCAATTATTTATTAAACAGAATAACACAGCAACAGATGAAAAAGTAGAAACAGAATAGCTAGCCACCGAAAGCTACTAAAATTACAAAACCCACAGAACCCATACAAAGAAAAATAAGGTTCAAAATAGCAGCTAGATCCAAGAATTGATCATAGCAGAAAGGAGTTTCAATATTTCTTTCTCCTCTCAAAGACTATCAGCAATTAACATCAAATAGAAGCCACATATAGTTAAGAAAAACTTGAGTTTCGAAAACACCAAGCAGCAACAACCTCAGTCTCCATTATAACACCACTCATAGCCAATTGAGAAAAATGTTACTCATAGCCACTCATGCTTTACTTAAGCCTCTATTTTATATTATAAAAAGAAAATTCTAAATCAAGAATTTATTTCTTGCTTTTACTTATTCTAGATGATAGTTTCAGCAATCAAAGATGAATACCTCTGGATGACGGTGGAACTTAGCGGTGAACGATGACGGTAGGTGGCTGAGGATGAAGCGGCACTCAAGAAGTGGGTGGTGATAATGAAGTTTCTGAAAAAAAAAATGTTCAGCAAATAAACCTAAAATCCACATTTTGTGGATTCTTATTTTTGGTTTTAGATTAGGAAACCACTTATTGTAGAATCTTACAGAAACTAAAACACATATATCTAGCCAAACACATTTTTATTTTTTTTTTCAAAAAAAATGAAAATCCATAAACTGCAACGTTCCCGAATGGAGCCTAAGATATCTTTTAATTTTCCACTGTTGTGATTTCCATTTTAGAAATCATAGCAAACGTTTTTTCTTTTGGCAATTCCCACAAAAGGACAAAAAACAATTCCAACTTCCTTTTTTTTAATGATAAAGTAAAAGGGACCATTTGCAGCAACATTTTTCCCATATGCAAAAGACAATTCCATCAAACTTAAGCCATAAATTAATTCTTTTCAACAAAAATAAATTAATAGTTAAAACAACCCAATGAAAAACAATTCCTCATATAGCCAATGAAAATCAATTCCAACCAAGATGATAGATTTCCAGCCAAGCAAAATAATTTTGTTTAAATCAAAATTAATTAACTTTTAAGTTTAACTATAATATTTGTTCTAGATTCAAAAACATCATAATAAAATAAAACATGAAATTAAACATTTAATTCATGTAAAATCATAGCAGAAACAATAAAATAAAATTAATTTCATTCCATGCTATAAACCCTAAATTTACCCTTAATACGAATCAAAATGTCATAATCTGCACTGAAACCACAAGTAAATAAGTTTTATCATTTTTCTAAATAATTTTACAAGTCTATAATTCCCCAAAATCATTTATGACACAATTGATTCAACTCATTTAATTAGGATTCGATCTATAAGAGGAAAAATAAGATACTAACCTTGATCCATGATTGCATAATAATTTTCAACACAATTGATTTATCCTTTCTCGCCTTCTCCTTTCATTGTTCTTTCCAATGGTGCAGAACATCTTTTTTCTTTTGAGTTTGGTTACTATAAAATTATATTAAAGGGAGAGGGAACGGTTTTTTCTATTTATACTACATGCCTAATGGCCTTAAAATTCCTTATAGGCCTAATAACCAATTATCTTGAGCCCATCTGATATTAGAGTCAATCCAAGCAATATGGACCACACTCTTATGATTAATTAAATTAATCTAACAGTAATGTCAATGTAATGGTGGATGTGTACATGCACACGCTATAATGTATACTAATATATGTATGCCATGGCAATGTTAATATGTGCATGCTAAAATACATGATGGATATTTAAGTGTACATATCATGACTCATGCATGTCCATTTGCATAAGCTATAACAAGTGACAGATGCTTATATGTTCAAGTCATGAAAAATGCAAATATGTTCATGTCATTATGTATGTTTACATATCACTATGTTCATGCCAGGATGCATGTCTATATGCTCATACTATACCACATATCAACATGCACATGCATGATAGACGTATAAGCATGTCATAATGTATGTATGGAAACTCATCATTAAGCACATGTGATAGTGAATATTTACATGTAAAGCTTATATGCATACGGTAGATGCCATGAAAAATATCTATGTGCACATGTCATGTGGTATGTTAATATACACATGCCATGAATACCATTACTATGTACATGTAGGGTGGGTATATGCACATGAGGCATGTTAATATATACGTGTTATGACATGTATTAATATATACATGCATACTGGATATATGCTCATGCTATGGTAATGTTAATATGTTATTATTTCATTATTATTTACACTTTTTTGCATGGCAATGATGTACATAGGATGATGTATGAGAATGAATATGCTAGGATGTGTGGGTCAATCACTGCATTATGGTGATGATGCATGAGCATAATACATATGATATGAGTCAATCCATGATGATGATGCATGTGAATGATACACATATTATGTGTGATGCACAGGCATGTCAGTCATATGTATGATGCATCGGATGGATAACCATACAGTGTATACATATGGTAATGTATAATGTATAAGATTCACATGTCACATGGACATGCCAGGCATACATATGGTGTATGGAATACTTGTGATGCATGATGTATGAACGTGTAATGCACATGATACATGATGAATATGTTACTCATCAATGCATGAGAGCAATGCATAAGAATGACATACATACGATGTGTGACTCAAATACTAGCATAAAACACAATGATGTGTAATATACAAGTGATGTATGAATGTGGCATGCATATAATGCTTAGGAAGAATTCTATACACAAAGCAAGATGTGTAAGCTAATGCAAAATGTGCATTTTCATGGCACACACATTAAAATATACACATTTTTGTGATAAAGAGAATTTACATATAGGATGCACGTGTTTCACATTATCATATTATTATTTTGTTTGCACATGCACATTTTTTGTCTGGTAGAAAAGTTATACACACAAGATTTACATGTTTTAATTTTTATGACATAGAATAATTTGTGTAAGTAGAAACTATACACACGAGATGAGATGCATATACATTAGAAATCTATGCACACAAAAATGCGTATTTTATTATTTATTATTATTAATTTTTTTGTTATTTTATAAAAATGCATACATGTGAATGCATCATAGACAAACACATGCAAAAGAAAGGAAAATCCTTCCAACCTTATTGCTCCTACACATGAGGTTGTGCGGTCTTTTTTCTAGGCGAGATTAGCTCATAGGTTAACAGGAGCCCAATGAATGCGTATTGTGCATGGTAAAAAGCTAGCGACATAACCTCTCTTTCTTGAAAGTGTATGCGAATGGATTTTGGCCGTTGTGTATTTAAATAATCTAAATAAATTAAAATGTGCCCATTGAGGCATGAAAGCCTTTGATGAGCAACATTTAAATTCATTTGGATTTATTCAATACATAAAGGCCCACATCACAAGCAATGTATGGTACATGCCCCCTAATGGAAATGCTTATGCCATTACATAAGCTTTCAATCTGGTAATACAGCTTTAAGGCTACCCAAACGTGGTCATTGCAAACGAGTCTAGCTCATCATGGCTGTGACGACCGATTGGATTATCATTTAATATACCACAAGGTATGAGGCTTGGGCTGGTGATTATCCCTAGCGCTTTCCTACATTGAGAGAACGTAGAGTCATGCTTCGAGAATGCACCGGGGCTAAAAAAGGGACATCTAACTTAATTCTAAAGACCTAACAAGAATCCAATACAATTTTTTGAAAAGAGATAAAACATATTAATCGCTAAACTCATTTATATTAAATAAACTAAAGATATTTTAGAGCAAAATCTTGTGGTCCCTAGTAGAGTTACCACTATGAAGCATGTTGAACCCTGTAGGCATCTAGTTGGTTCTAAAAACCCCACTTTTAGGGCTCGAGACTGGATAGAGTTTCATCTATCTTGTAAAGGCCGATCATTTCACAATAGATAGGGATTCAACCCAATCTATGATGCCTTGGGCCTTAACAAGGCATGAGATAACATCTCAAGGTACCTCTATTTCATTGTTGGTGATCAACCTACGAAGGCGTCTGCTGGGCACCACAAGGTAGGTATTATGGAGTTGCCACCCAATAAAACATTGAAAAATGAGTTCTAACCTCATGAAACCAAAACTAGAGATAGTTCGAACTTCACTCCTATTTATACCCTTGGTTAATGTTATATAAACGAGTTTTAATAATTAATTTATTTTATCTCTTTTCTCACATGAATTACTATGCTAGAAAAATAAAGCACACCATAGCACATTGAAAAACTATAAAGCATGTATATTGAAAACTATAAAAGCATGGCATGGAAAGCATTAAAGAACAAATGAATAAATGCAAGATAAGTCATACATAAATTGCAAAATTAATTAAGTTCATTTAGATAAGGACATTGGTCCTTACATGTATGTTTACAAAAAAAGCAATATTTTGGATGTATTTCGGATCAAAAAATGGGGCACTAGACCCATGCGGCTTTTGGAAAAGAATCGCATTAATCAATGTTAAGTAAAAGAACCATTTGTATTTATAAAGAAAATTTCTTAATTTTACATGTTATTTTATGGACGAAAATCGGGACATTGGTCCTTCTTATTATAAAATAATCCCACTCGAACTTATATAAGAAATCATTTAATGGGTTTTTAGTTTATCGCTCAAAAAACCATTTATTTACAATAAATGAAAAAAGGTCAAAAGACATACATAAATCAGGCTATTTATTAAATTGACAATAGTTGTTCTCTCATAGATATTTATAAAATTATTTTGTGTGATTTTTGGAATAAAATAGGACAATGGTCCATTTTATTAGGGAAAATCATGATTAATTGAGTAGAAATATTTTAGTGTGGTTTTTAATTAAAGCGTGCAAAAATATTTATTACTAAGCTATTACATATTTACATGAAATAGAATGAAAAAAAGGCCAATTAAATACAAGCCCAAAATAAATAAATAAGGAATTAAATAAAATCTTAGACTATTTTCTCTTCGTTTTCCAACCCAACATGCTGCGCGGATGGGTTATGTCCATTAAAAGGGACAGAAAATGGCAATATGAGTTAATAAATTAAATCAGATAATAAATAGTAAATAATTAATTAATTTAAATAAATTGATAAATGATTAATTTAATATAATAGAAATAAATTATACATAATAATAATATGACCACAATGATATTAATAGTAAAATAATTGAATTGAAGAGAATTAAGTGCATGTGTAATTATGTAAGTGCATAATTTACATATTAAGTATCAATAATAATCAAATGCAATAAATTAAAATAAATTATAACAAATAAATAATATTATTAGGTATGTTGTGGTGAATTATATGATAAATAACAATATCAATGATAGGACCAATAATAAATAAATAAGCCAAAAATTAATGTGTATAAAAAAAACAAATACAATGTCAAATTAATATATGAATAAATACTAAAAAATTAAATTAATAAAAAATAATAAAAAAATATTAGAAATCATGAAAATAAAAGAAATTTGAAAAATATGGGTTAAGGGAGTGACTCACATGCATTGGAGAGCCTTAAGAGTGAGTCACGAAGCAACAAAAAAAAACAGAAAAAAGGGAAAAAGGGTGAGTCACACCCTAGGGCTATGACTTAGAAATGAATTATGGTCCAGGAACGTGACTCACCCAGTGAGTCACGGCCCAACCCAGAGACACATTTCAGGTACTAAAACAACGCCATTAATGCCCAAAAGATTTTAAACTTCATTTTAACTAATTTTAAGCATATGGAAAGCATAAAACTCATTATTATACATGAATAACATGATTTAGATACTAAAAACACAAATTAAAGAAAGAAAACATGAAATTCAAAGTCATGAACTCAAGGAGGAAAATGATGAATAGTAACTCTAAAAATGCTTCAAATCTCAATTTTAGCATGAATTTAATAGGTTAACATGAATTAATAAGCAAAACAATCATAAAACTTAACTAACTACAAAATAACAAGCTCAGAATCAAGAAATCAAACAATTAGCAAAAATCAAAGAAAATAAAGAACAAATTGATTATTTACCGTAAGTTAAATTTAACACAAATTTAATTGGTTTTGGGGTTCAATGATATTACCTTCGGTGTTGGTTCCATTAAGGAACAAGGATTTCTAGGGCTCTTAACCTTTTTTCCCTATTTTTCTTTTCTTTGTAACTTGAAAATAGAGGAAGGAAGAAAGAAAGAAGAGAAAGAGAGAGAAAGAACGTAAGAGAGAGAAAATTCAGCCCCCCTCTTTTTTTTTTAAATTTGATCCTTCCTTTTAAAAATCCCAAAATAATCATTTCTTTTGGATTGGAATTAAAATTCAAATAAGATGGAAGAGATTTTTTCCCTTAAACATTTTTCCCCTGTTTTTGTAAATAAAATAAGTTCAGAGAGCATCTCTTTAAAGAAC
The DNA here is from genome assembly GCA_037975025.1 of Excoecaria agallocha. Classification (NCBI taxonomy): domain Eukaryota; kingdom Viridiplantae; phylum Streptophyta; class Magnoliopsida; order Malpighiales; family Euphorbiaceae; genus Excoecaria; species Excoecaria agallocha. The sequence continues at coordinate 26,476,952 of CM075815.1, forward strand.
TTCTTCAATATGGCCACTGGGATTAGGTACGATATTTGCCTTTTCCTACCCCTTTCCATCATCATCATCTTTAGAAATTTGGAGTAAAACATCTAAATCCACTAAGAATGATAGATCAGATCTAAGAAACCTCTCTTGATAGGCTAATTGGATCCACTCAATTACCTCAGCCTGAGCTCCGCCCAATTCCTTCAGAAGTTGGCCCTTCTCATTCTTGATTTGCTTCAGGTGCTCGAATTGAAGTCATTTTTTTCTCATCTTGAAGCTCGGCTTGAGTTGTTTCTAAAGAAGTGATTTCATCACAAGGCTAGTCTCAGTCGACTCTGAATCAGCCTTTGCAGCTTCCAAATCGACCATTAATTTAGCATTTTCACCCTTAAGCTCAGTGACTTTAGATTATTTTCCTTTTAGCCTATCGTTCTTTAGCTTTAACTTGTCCACTTCTAATCGAAAAGAGGAAAAGGCATGCTCATATGTCAACTCAAGGCTTTGAAAAGCCTCTTCATGCATCCTAAAGAGCACGTCAAAGGAAGCCTAGCGCTTATGCTCCATTCTTTTCTCCTTTTTCTTGAAAAAGGAGTTTGACTTAATGTAGCTTGTACTGCAGCTGATCCCTAGTATGCTCTAAATGAAAATGCTCACCAATCATACGCTAAACCCTTTGAGCAACCTGAAATACAAGAACACACAACTTGAATTAAACCTAGTTGTTCAACACTATAAAACAACTTACTTGAAAAGTGTATAAGTACTTACCATTAGAGACATCATGCAGTGATTTGTTCCTATATTCTCTAGAGAGGTAGGGAATTAGATACTGGTTAATCCTTTTCCAAAAGTAGGCCCTTGGTCACATACTCTACCATACATGGCTTCTTCATAATGGCCATATCCCCCAAAGGATCATTCAATATCAAGCTCAAAATGATCTCTGGAAATGTACCCATTGACCTTTACCCATGCAAAGAAGGTTCCCTATAAGATATTTGAGGAACCTCCATTGTAAGAGGTGTCAGAAGAGCCTTTGCAACTGAAGATAGATTGATGGATGGTAGAGAAGCATTTATTTTTGAAGAAGGATCGATAACTGGCAACAAGATATCTACTACTTGGGATGGATCGATAGGTCGAATCTCTATAGTCACTAGCTAATCAAATCTCTATAATGATGATCGAGGATAACTCTACGATGGTTGAAATCTAACCTTCCTCATTCCCAATAAAGATTGTTGCATCCTGACTAGACCTCAGCAAGTGTACTGAATCGAAAGGTAGTATAGAAGAGTATTTTTAAGAACCCAAATTATCGAACCGTAGAGATTAGTTTATATAAATAAATTCGAATGATTACAAATATGTGTAAAGAATTTCCCGAATGATTTGTTGATTAGGACTACAGCTACTAGACTTAAATGAAAAAAATTAAAGTAATTTAAATTGAAAATGCAAAATAAGCAATGGTAAAAACAAAGTATAAAGATTTAAATGAAATGATAACTAAAAACACTATTCAACCATAAAATCCTCCCCATACCTAATGCAAAATACATTATCAAAATAAAATTTATATGATTTAGATGTGGATGACCCAACTAAACCTAAGTTTCCCATTCCAAAGCCAATTATTTTAACTGCCCAATTTTCCATTCTAGAGCCAATCTGATAGCTAGCTTAAGCACATATCTAATAAATCCTAGATATGAATTGAACTTCCCATTTTAGAGCCAATCAACCTAATACCCATTCATTTTTCACCTATTTCTGGATGTACAATGCACTCACTCTAGATCTAACAGCCCCCATTCCGGAACTGCCATCAAACATATAGTTAAAGCATGTAAAAACAAAGCATACATGATATCCAATCCAAACAAGCATAAACCCATTAAACTTGAATAAGTTAATAGTTAAATACTTGTATAAAATCAATATCAAGATCATCACAAGAAAAAAGAAACATCTAAACATATATTAAATCAAATAAACTTTATAGTCTTACATAGGTATAGGGATTTAAAGATCCCCAACAACAAAATATTATATTAAATAAAAAGAGAATAAAGAAAGAAACTCTTGAGCCCATTTGTTGAAACTAGATCTGAAATCTGAAGAAGTCTCTTTTCTTCAATCCAAGCAAGCTTTGATATAAACTAAAGCTAAAACTATGATAAACTAACGTAAATATGAACTTTTTGCTATTGAATCTATAAAACCCTAATAAAAATGAAGTTTTTACAAGAGAAAGAAAGCTCAAAACCCCTAAAACTATTAAAGAGAAATATAGAAAAATTTAAAAACTACATTTTTCATCTCTTTTCCTCCTCCTTAAGCCAAACAGATTTTTTTTACGTTTATAACATTTTAGGTGACACACGACGGAGGCTATTTGGTCTTTGCTGTGTCCAATCAATTAAAATAGTACTAAGCATGACACATAGTAAAGACTATTTAGTCTCTATTGTGCATATCCTTTTGGAATGAATCACTTTGAAAGTTGCCTTACACACGATGGAGATTGATTAGTCTCTGCCATGTGTATTAGTAAAATGGTGTACTTTGGGAAATCTGCATGGCATATGGTGGAGACTGATTATTCTCTATTCTGTGCAAGGTCAAAAATCTGTAGAAAGTCAAAAATTCACCATTTATCATACCAAAACTTAATAAATCTCAAAATAATCCAATTTGGCACAAAAAGAGGAATTTAACACACAAAAAATGTAAAAATGCAAAATGCGGCGCAAACAAAGACAAAAATACACTGAAAATAATCACTAAATTAGAGTTATCACATTCTTCCCTCTCACTTCAATCCTAATCAAAGCAGTAACCCCCTCGGTCCATTGCCTTACAATCACAGGTTTCCCCTCACCCTCAACTTCACTCCTTATCTTTAAATGACAAAGCTACTTAGTCTCATTCTTCTTTTTTAGCTCCTCAGCTTTTTTGGCAGTTATTTTTGCTAATCTTCTTTTTGCCTCTTCGCTAGCAATCTCTCTTGGAAGTAAAATCAGAGAAAAGATCAGATTAAATCCAAAACAAAGAAAAAGTAATAAGATAAAATGATTTATCATAGAAGAAGAGAGAGAGAGAGAAAAAAAACATGGATTGCTCCCCCTCTCTATTCCCCAGGTTGTAAAGGTTCGAGTAGTGCACTCAAAAACACATACGAGTCTAATAGCCCTCCATTACTATTCATAATAGAGAATAGACTCTTTATGTCATCTTAGAACCTACATTTACCAGCAACCAGGTCTACTACATAGATCGATTTGTCTGCTCAAGCTAGACTAACTCTAAAGCCACTTTTCGCCCCAACCAACAAAAATCTATCCTTGAAACCCTTTAAGGATATAGGAAATTGAAGAAGTTTTCTATTATTCCTATTTGTAAAATTGATAAAACCTTGTACATCTGCTCATTTTGAAATAAAAAAGAAAAGGCTAAATACTTCAAGAGTTAGGGGTATGTTAGGCTAGTAGTTCCTATATGTAGCCTTGGAACATGCTATTACCCTCTAAGCATTAAGATACAATTGATAAAAGACTACCTTGTAAGCTTCTAACAAAGCCCTATCAAAGGGGAATCTCAACCTAGACTATAAACTCATATTGTAGAGAATGAAAAATTTCCTATCTATAAAGGTTCCTTCCCTACAAGACATGGAGTAGGGCCATAGATAAGTGTAATACCCTAAAGGAAAGCCAAACTATCTCCTAAGTGACTTAGCTTTCCTCCTAAGTGAGCCTGTTATGGTCTAAAATTATAGGTTTTTCCTAATACTCCATCAAAAACTTCATATCGATGTCAAGGTAAATTAAATGCCTAGACTTAGCCATTTCAATTTTAAATTCAAAGTCCTTTCAACAGGCACAAAGTCCTTTCAATAGGAACTAAACAAGCATAAAGTCCTTTTCATACAGGAACAAAGTCCTTTCAATAGGCACCAAAAGTTCAATTTACCAGGCTTTTACATGTGCCCCCAGGAAGTAACCCTGAGACTGCCTCCTCAACTAAGTGTTTCTTTTCTTAATCTAAATTTTAGCTTACTAATGCACTAAGTACTATTGCTTCTCCAAACTTAGGGGCAATTGTAAACACTTGGTTCTAAGGTGGCTTTTGTCAGGGTTACCTAATGAGGAAAGCTACTCTTATAAAAGATAAAGAATTGAAGAGTTTTGACCTTTCAAAAATTTCATGGTTTTTTTGGTAATTTTGTGGTTTTTAAATATTTATTAGGAAGGAAAAATAATTTTTTAGTAGGCATAGTTACACATTATGGATTCTTTACAGGTGGGAAATGATGAAAATTGGAATTATATTCTACTGCACGGCCGCGCGCTGAAAAGTTGCTGGATTATTTTAAGTGACACACGACCATGTGTCACTAATGAATGGTCGTGTGTCATGATTTAATGCCTATAAATTGCCAATTTTGACTATATTTCAAGTTCCTTGGTTCCTATTTCCTACTTTCAAAAATTATTTGCTTTCCTTCAGTTTTCATTCGTTTCAGAGCCAAAAATTCATCCTTTTTCTTAAGATTTCATAAAAAAAAAAAATTCCAAGGTTTAATTTTCATCCTTTATATATTTTTTGTCAAATCACCGTTAAAAGATCTCAAAACTTTGAGATTCAATCGTTTATTCGAATAAGTATACTAAAGGTACAATAGTCATTTCTTCAAATTTGGTTTTCACCGAGTTAAATTTATTTATTCATTTTTTAATATTGTGGATTTGATCCCAATTGCCATAACATCATTTTCATTATTGTTTTGTTAAGTTTTAAGTGATGAAATATCTTTGAGAATAATTATCGTGCAATAAAAATAATAGATTAATATTAAGGATTTTATTTTGTTTGTCTAGATCTGCCTTTTTCTTAATTTTATTAAAAATTAATTTTCCTAAAAATCCATTTATTTGAGTATTAAAAAATATATTTCGACCAAAAAACCATAAAAAAAAAGGGAAAAGGCCCATGTCGCTTTGAAATGACATGCACCCCAACATGGATTATTATTATTATTATTATTATTATTATTATTATTATTATTAAGTGGTTGAACTTGTTTATGCAAATCTTCCACCTGATGGTTGTGGATACGCATATCAAAATATCGTCCTTTTAATTTTATGATATTCTTATTTATCTTCATTTCACTTTAATTTTATTGATTTTAATTTTAATTTTATTATATTATATATTGTCCCTATATATAACCTTATCTGTGAGTGCAGCATGGCAAATGGATTGGTAACCTTTTATTCCCCTACCCTCGGAATATTTACCACTATAAATAAAAGGATTTTAACTGTCTGAAGGAAAATATCATGTAAAATATTTATATTAAATAATTTGAATTTTTTATAGTTGTAATTTATATTGATAACTTGAACATAGTAGGAACTCTTTAAGAGATCTATAAGACTATAAATTATTTGATGAAGAAATTTAAAATGAAAAATCTTGGAAAAACAAAATTTTTTATTGAATTTCAAGTTGAATATCTATCAAATGGGATCCTTTTGCATCAATCTTCTTATATAGAGAAAATTTTGAAGCAATTTCATATGGATAAATCTTATCAATTTAGTACTCCAATGATTGTTCATTCTCTAGTCATATAAAGAGATCCTTTTTTTCCATGATAAGATGATGAAGAAATTATTGGTTCTGAAATACCATATCTTAGTGCAATATAAGTAGTTTTGTATCTTGTAAATAACACTAGACCAAATATAGTTTTTGCCGTTAATCTATTAACAAGATGTAGCTCAATTCTTGCTCAAAAGTATTGGAATAAGGCGAAGTATGTCCTATGTTATATTTGTGGCATTTCTAATATGGGTTTATTTTTTCCAAAAGGATCAAAGTCAAAAGTAGTAGGATATGCTAATGTTGGGTATCTTTATTATTCTCATAAAGCTCAATCACAAATTGGTTATGCCTTCCTATATGTTGATACTACTATTTCATGGTAATCCATAAAATAGACTATTACTGGTACTTCATCAAATTATTCACAAATTTTAGTTACTCATGAAGCAAGTTGTGAATGTATGGTTAAGGACCATGATTCAACATATCAAAGAAGCATGTGGATTAATGATGGAGGACAAACTGATAGTATTGTATGAAAATAATGCAGCATGTATTGTATAGATCAAGGGTGGCTACATAAAGGGTGATAGAACCAAACATACTTTATCAAAATTTTTCTATACCCATGAACTCATGAAAAATGGTAAAATTGATATTAGCAAAATTCGCTTAAATGACAGCCCAATAGATCTATTCACCAAAATTCTACCGACTTCAATTTACAAAAAGCATGTGCACAGCCTTGGGATGCGCCAGCATAAGGCAATGTTACGATAGTAGTATTTTTGAGGAGAAGTAAATTGCTTATAAATATTGTACTGTTTTTCATCCGTTAAGTTTATATTCCACTGGATTTATTTTAGCAAAATTTTAATGAGACACATTCATAGTATATAGTCATTCGAGAAAAAGTATTGTGATAAATATCAAGTAAATGAATAACTATTGAACCCTATAAATAGTAAGTAATATTCTACCTTTTCGATTTTCTAAAAAGGTTTTTATCTACAAATATTTTACTGTGGTTGTTCAGCATGTTGTAGAAATAATACCCATATTATATTTGTCTTTGCTTTTTTATCGTTATTTATTTACAATATTATTTTTATTTTTAATTTTGTTTGTTATGCGCCTCTAACTTAGACATTCTAATATATTGAACCTAGCTTACTTTCAAGCAGCGGAGAAATGTAAAAGTTAGTATTATTGTTGTTGTTGTTTTTTAAATGTCAATCGGTACGAAAAACTTGTGCAATAGAATTGGGGATGAAGAGTATAAAAAAGGTAAGAAAAATGGATGAGGAAACAGAAAAATAAATATAAAGAAACAATCGGGTAGCATTATTTTTGTCTTATTAGGGATGCAGATTTTTCAGTAACTTCATAACAAATTAAATCAATAAAAAGATAATTAGTGCATTAAAAAAAAAAAGAAAAAAAGATGACTTTATTAATCACATATGATTAGTGAAAATTGATAGAATTGAAAATAAAAGGATGGCTTTATTAATCACATAACTTAGGATAATGGATCCAATAAAAAAAAAATTGACAACTAACTACTACAGTAATTAATATATTTATCAGGAATATATAGTAGCATAGCCGTACATATTCGCAAATCCAAATAACTAACTACTAATTATGGCATTATTACGATGCAAATGAAATTGCAATTTTATTCTTAAAAACTTCCCAGCTTACGAATTCCAATTTGTTATCTATTGATAAACGCTTTCTTTCATGATTTTCCTTATGGTGATCCATAATCCTCCTGTCCTCCACCATACCCTGACCCGTACCCAGATCCTCTCCCATAGCCCGAACCATATCCAGAGCCATTGCCGCCGCCGCCTCCTCCTCCTCCTCCTCCACCACCTCCTCCACTTCCGTACCCAGACCCACTTCCACTACCATACCCGGATCCATACCCCGACCCACTTCCATTTCCTGAGCCTCCACCACCTCCTCCTCCCCTACCGCCACCACCTCCTCCACCTCCATTCCCACCACCCGACCCGTAACCTGACCCGCTACCAGACCCAAATCCTGAGCCTGATCCGCGCCCACCTCCTGACCCACCACCTCCACCTCCTCCACTACCATACCCTCCTGCACCGCCAAACCCTTCACCACTTCCTGAGCCATACCCTGAACCGTAACCTGAACCCAACCCAGATGCCAAACCGCCACCGCCACCTCCTCCACCAACTCCTCCGCCTCCTTTACCAACAATTGTCTTTGACACCCTACCTGCAAAAGAAACATCCAGAAGCAGCAACACCAACAATGCAGAACCCAAAACCCTCGAGCTTGCCATTTCCAAACTTCAACTTAAAAAATAAAGAAAAATCTGTGCGTTTCTATGTATATATAGTTGTATGCTTCAGTCAGTGGTAGATGAGAAGAAAGACAATGTTTTTGGCGAATAAAAATATTTAAGATGCTAACCCTATTTATAGGCATTCTAAAACTAAAAACAAAAAGTTTGTTAAATTTCTAGTAGCTTCTTTCACTTAGAAAAAAAAAAAAAAAAGGAACCGTGTGATTTGGTAAATGATTTAGTGGGTGTAGGTGGCAGTGTTGGGCATGATGAGGGTGATAGGGTGGTGGTAGTGGTGGGGGTGGACCGTCTGCTACTTCTGTCTTCATGCAATATCTGCATACAATATACTATATGACTTGAGGTGTCTTTTTAGAATATAGGAATAGTGGCACTTATGCATGCCCACTTAATTTTTCTTCCTGTTCATATTGCAGCTTCAATTTTTTTTTTTTAAGTTCACACTTCATATATGGTGATTTATGTATACATTTGTCTCTCCTTTCATTAATTAATTTAATTTATGCATACAAATTCATTTAAGCACTTTTGTGAGTGCCTTGCATCGCGGACTGAGGTGTGCATAATCATTCTTTTGTTTAGATGTTAAAAATTAGTAAATTTTCACCAAAAAAACAAAAATAATTAGTATATATCACAACATTTCTTTTAAGTTAAATAATCCTTAGCATGTCATGTATAGATTGCTAAATCATTAACTTGATTCATTCAATTGTTGTAGTGGCTTTTTCTTAGCATATCGATGTCCTATTTATTAAGGGCTCATTTTATTTTAAATTTTAGTGCATAAGTGTGCTAAAAGTTGTCTTCATGACACTCATATAAATTAAATTAAGCTATAAAATCACAATAAAAAAATTGAAAAAATCTAGAAAGTGAGTAGATAAAAGCAGGATAATGTAAAACATAAATTTTTATTTTACAAGCAAATGTAAAGCGAAAATAACATAGAATTATATGATATAAAGCCTTAAATTGTATTTATAGCGAAAAAAAAAATCACATACATAAATTATAAATTTTTCTCTACGGATCTTAGACCTCATAGTGTTTGCTTTTCGTACAAATACTTATGATAAAACATAAATTGATTTAAGTAAAAAATTATTTTACCATGAGATCCAACCGTAAATTAAAGTTATGCAAAAAAAAAAAACTTCATCATATAAATAAATTATAAAATTTAGAAAAAAAAAATAAGAATACTAATCTCAAAAATATTCATCATAGTGTTTACTTTATATATATATATATATATATATATATATATATATATATATATATATATATATATATATATATATATATATATATATATATATATATATATATATATATATATATTATTGGTAACCAAAATTATTTTGCTAGAAATAGTTCAGCATGTGAATACTCTATTTGTCACCACATATTAAAGAAAACAAATTTCCCCATATTTATCATACAACATTATGTGTGATAAATGATACTCATGCCGTCTCATTTTAAAAGATTATTTTTTCTATTTTACTTTATTATATTTTAAATGTTTTTTTCGGAATTTTAGAAATAAATTTACATATATGCTCCTATTTATTATATTCTTTCTTGGAACAATGCAAAATTGGTTTCCCTCTTCAATAATAGGGATATCCATTTGATCAGGAAAATTCCATTAAGTATGCATCATCCTATGGATTCATGGTTGTGGCATGTAGACCTTAGAGGTGTTTACTCAGTTAAAAGTGCCTACAAGCTGTTGATTCGCAACCATGTGAACAACTCAAGTCAAAATACTCTTCGAAAGAAGTTGTGGTCATTAAAAGTGCCGTCTAAAGTTTTGAATATGATATGGAGGGCTTGCTCAAATTGTCTACCAATGAACTCTACTCTTGTTCTAAAGAAAGTTGATTTGAACCCTCTATGTAAAGTTTGTGGGTTGTATGAGGAAAATACAGTTGACATGTTTTTAGATTGTCCATTTGCGATGGAATGTTGGTTTAGATCTTTTGTGGTTATATTCGAGGTTTTTTTATGAGTTTTATGGATTGGCTTGGTTTTATTTTAGATCAGCAACCTATTGAGATCTGCCTAAAAGCTATTGCTTTATATTGGAGTCTTTAGAAGTACCATAATGATCTAATATGGAATGGGAGGCACAATAGGGTTGAGGATGTTATTGCTACATCTGTTGACTTGCTTAAAAGATACAAGAAAGCTAATAGCGAAAATGCTATAACTGCGAAAGGTTTTGTTCACAGGAATGAAGTTTCAGTCCTTGCACAAGTCAATAAATGGGTAAAACCCCTAGTTTATTGGTTAATTCTCAATGTTGATGTAGTTGTCTTTGAAGATCAAAACAAATCTGGGTTTAGTTTTGTCATCAGGAATGATTCTGGTAATTTTTTGGTGACTGGAAGTGGTCCCTTGCAAGGAGTGATGGCTCTAATCTTGGCAGAAGGTTTAGCTGTCAGGGAAGCACTAGGATGGATCAAATCTCAAAATCTTGAGCAATTAATTGTTGATTCTGATGCTCAAATCATTATTCAAGCTCTTTCATCTCGAACTCATTTTGCTTGGATTTAGGTATTATTTTGGATGACTGTATTAGTGTGATGTACGCTGAACCCCGTAGGCATCCACCTTGCTCTTGAAAATCTACTTTTAGGACTCGAGACCGAATAAGGTTCATTTAACTCGTGAAACCCAATTGCTTCTCAATGAATAAGGTTTTACCAAAATGCAATGCATTTGGGCCTCCAAAAGGCATGAGACAGCGCATTGGAGTAACCTTCTCCATTTACTAATGACTAACTTACGAGGCATTTGCTGAGCATCACATGGTATACATTTAGGAGCCGCCGCCCAATAGAATATTGGGAAAGTGATTTTTATTAATACCTTGTGATACAAAAACCAAAGAGAGTTCAGATTCTACTTCTATTTATACCTTTGGCTAATGTTATATAAACAAGGTTTGGTGATTAATATATTTTCTCTCCTTTCTCACACAGGTTATTATCTTAGAAAATAAAAGCACACTTACACATGTTAGAAAGCTGTAAAGCATACATAGAAAAGATGTGAAGCAAAGTATGGAAAGTATTCAAGAATAAAAGAATAGACGTAAAAGTAATAAATTCATACATAAATTAGAGAATTAATGGAGTTCATTTGGATGAGGACATTGATTCTCGAATTCATATTTACAAAAGATTGAATTTTTCGTGTGTTTTGGATAAAAATGGGATAATTGATCCCTCACGGCTTTGGAAAAAAGGAATCGTGTTTGTTAATTTTAAATAGAAAAAATTTTGTATTTATAAACAGAAATTTCTTAATTTACTTGTTATTTTGTGGATAAAAATTAGGATAATGGTCCTTTTTATTATAGAAAAGTCCCACTCAAACTTGTATAAAATCATTTAATGGGTTTTTAGATTATTGTTCGAATAAAATCATTTGAAGAGACTATGCTCACAAAGAGACCTTGCTCACGAAGAGACCTTGCTCATGAAGAGAGTTTGCTCATAAAAGACTTTGTGCTCATAAAGAGACTTCAAATTCCTTGCAAAGAGGACTTTGCACTCACGAAGAGACTTTAGATGCCTTGTGAAGAGGACTATATGCTCACGAAGATACTTTAGATGCCTTGGAAAAAAGGTCTTAAGGGCATATGATTGAGACCTACGGGCTTGCACAAAATCAATTTAGTTAGCATGTTATTTTATCATCCCCATGAAAGATATTACCTAGCTGTTCCTGACGTGAACATGTAGAATATCATCTTTTACTTTGAGGCGAGCAAAAGTCATCCCAAATTTTGGGGGGCAATTCTACAGATCGAGGCCTATTGGCTTGTCCCCTGGGGAATCCTTTTACGTTTTACCTATAAGAATTGAGTTTTTTTTTCTTTTCCTTTTTTTATTTTTTGTTTATGTTTTGTTTTTGTCTTTATTTTGTTTCTGTTGAATTTGAATTTTGATAACTTGGGGGTGTTTCAAGGCTTTAAAACTTTATTATGTGCTAGGTAGAATTTGTGTTCTTTGTACATTTGAAGAATTTGATTTTTTTTGTACAACTGAGTTTTTGTATATTTATGGAATGTGAAGTTTTTGTATATTTGAGTCTTTTTCATTTGAAGAATTTGAAATTTTTTGCTCATTTATTGTGTTGTATATTCAAGTGTATGTCCCAAAATAAAGAGTCTTACCTTATTAGCCCCAACAATAGTGCATGTCGACGATTTAGCTCAACGAAGGATTTCTTTTTTATGGGTTTACATGATTTCCACCTATGAAGATTTTTTCTTTGAGTGAGATAATCATCCTTTTAAAGTTAATTTTAGCATGGTATATGCAGATGACCTCATTTTTTGAGATATTCCTCTTGCATGATTTTTACAACGGGAGTTTTTCACGGTCTAATTATTCACTACCTGAAGCTATCCCATGATCCAATTCAATGCATGGAGTTCATATATGTTTTCCCTTCAAGAAATTATTCACGTGAGTAGGTGCAAGAAATTACATATGTGCAAAATTCATGTGTGTACACAAAATCATATATGTGAGCAATGTGCAGCAGGTGCTTCAAGGAGTGATGTGTACAAAGAGTGGCTTGCCAAAAAGCATCTAAAATTTAAAGTAATTGCGACTCATTAAGTACTTTAAACTTAAATTTTTCTCGTCATTGAGTAAGTTGAATAGACCATGTCCTCAACTAGTTTAATCTCAATAAAAGGAATTAATAGGTCATTCTCAATTAAGAAACAAAAGAGTAGGCATGTTGATACCAAGGCCTATTGAACCGGCACATAAGTGCAATGCATACCAAGCAATTTTTGTGTATGTCTGTGCTGAAGGCCAAAATAGAATTTTTGTCTTTGAAAAGTAAATTCTTGATGCGAAGTTAGAGAAGAGGTTTAACTCGAATGTATAAATGCATTTGTGGCTTCCCTCTTGAAGCTTAAGAAATACCATATACCTTTTCTTATGTACCAACCTTACTCTAAAGTCATCTCCACTAGGTTAGATAAGATTGAACCAGGAATCAGGAGGCTTTACATTGGTTGTAGCGTTAGACTTGGGTGGATGGCTAAAAAGGAAGGGTCAAGTCGCTAGAAGAAAATGACCACTATGTTTCTTAAACTGATGGGAAGACTATTCTCTACCCATTTTTCTATTATCCAAGGGCTTTTTGAATTTGACGCTAGTGATTAACTCACTAGGAATTATTTGAGAGATAATAACACAAAGTCTCGCTATTCATTTCACTTTCTTTCTTTTTTGTCATTCTTGTTGTTGTGATCTCAACATCAAGGGTTTCCTATTCCCTTTTTCTTTCTTTTCTTTATTTCTATTTCATTTCTTTTTTCTCTTTTCATTTCATTTTTTTTCACATGGGTTTTTTCTTTTTTCCTTTCCCCTTTTTAAGTTTAATTCATCTAACAAACCCAATTTCCTATGAATGAAATTCATAAAAAAGTTTGGTAGAGATTAATTCCTCCCATTCTTGAAATGTGCAATTAGCCTTTCTATAGTGGTCATCTTCCTAGGGGGAAGCTAAAATCATTTTGGGTTAAGGGGTTGATCTGATATGTGTAACAACAAAATGAGCTTGCATTCAGCATGTATGAAATAAAGGCTCAGGAGCCTAGCAAGTTACTATGAAATCTGGGTAGGAGAAAGTCATTTAGAAGGCTATGCAAAGAAGGGTTGCTTGAATCATTTTTCAGGTCTTGTCTCATCCTAGGGTCGCTTTGATAGGTAATTAGAAAGGTTCTAGTGCTCTTATTGATTTTTACTCGATCCCTTCATTTGCAAACAGTTTTTTTTTAATTTTAAAAGCTGGCTTAAAATGCTCAAAATTTAAAAGTTACAAGGTATAGCAAAGGCTTTTATGAAATTTAGTAGACAGAGATAAAACATAAAATATCTCCTATTTAGCTCATATTTGAACGAAAAAGAAATTTCTAAGGTTGAGGTCCAACCCATTCACAATTGAGAATAACCAAGATGAAGTAAAATTTCAATTTGAAAGTAAATTATTAAAAAGCAATCATGTTGACATTTTGGATGTTGCTCAGCAAGATAAATTAAACTTAAGGCACTGATTGCTTTAATTAAAAATACTCTATGTATTTAGGCAAAGGACTATGTTATGGTAGTCATCATAAACGCATTAGGGATACAGTGACCTTTGAATTGAAATTGGCAAAAGGGATGATGCTACAACAATCGCCTTAAAAAGGAAACAATGATCCTTGAGTTCACGTTCGGGAAACGGAGGTGGTCCTTGAGCCTAAAACTAGCAAAACTGATTATGTAAGAACTCTAAAACATAACCTGATGAATTAAATTAGGCTTGAGGCCCAAGTTATTTTAATGGGGGTACTTCCCTAAGATTGATGAAAAGATGGTGCTGCAACAGTTGTTCTAAATGTGTTGGTGAAGTAGCGACCCTTAAATCATTCTTAAGGAAAGGATAGTGCCATGGCTTTGTTTTTATGAATTAATCAGGGAGGTGATGATCCTCGAACTTGTAAATTAAAAGAAAGCTATGTCAAAACTTTGGGCACAACTTGGCAAGATAAATTGAGCTAAGAATACTCCCTGAAATTAGGAAGGGAAGGACATCAGGGAGGTAATGATCTTGAGACCTGCAAAATAAAATTTTGTCAAAATCTTAGCAAGACAAACTAAGTATGGAATACCCTCTAAAGTTGGTAAAAGGATATTGTTGCAATGGTCATTGCATTGATGTGAGAAAACCCTGAGCTTTCTATACTGTCATATGTGAAGGCTCGACAAATCGTTGAGGCCCAAATAACAAAGTTGGCTTCTACGTTACCTACAAAGTTATGTACATGGCATCATATACAAGAGCTACATACAATGTGTACAAGAATGCATGTAAGCATGCAAGAATGTATGTATGAAATGCATGTTCTACACCATAGTTGGTTAGGGAAATCCATCTTAGATGCAATCTAGCAGATGATTTTCTTACGTCCTCCTTAGTGCTCCTAGTGTTCAAGTAAGGTTTCTCAGGTTATGTCCTTTAGTGTTTTTTTACTTTTTCTTCTTTATGAGTTCTCTTTTATGGTCTTAAAGAAACAATCCATCTTGTTCTGACCAAAGATAATCTATCCTTTTTATAGACTTAGCATACCATTTGATGCCTTAAGGACTTAGAAATGGTGAAAGAAGTCTTTGCTATATGAAGCATTGCCATCACTACTTTAGAATAAAGCCCATTTTAGCATGTGTCTCTATGCATGCTGTAGGTTTCTCTTGATGGGTTAACTATATGCTTATGCCTAACTTATGCATACATTCCTCTTTATATGCATCATATGGCAATAATAGTAGTCATAACCAGACATGTAATATAAGAACATAGATTTTGATTTAATCTCAGGGTGTGACATCTTGTGTGCATCCAACTCTTGTTATAAGTCAGCCTTTATAGGTTTTTTTTTTGGAATTTTTGATGTTAGTGTAAGCCCTAGTCCCAATGCATTGTTATAAAACACTTAAGTTAATAAATAAGGCATTTGTTTTATCTATTGTATTCTTGTGCATATCAATTGATAGAACTATCCAAGAATGTTCTTTCAATTCAAGTTATCATGTGTGAGAAATATGGTTGTAAGACCTTGAAATAATAGAGACTTCTTTCTAAATATCCATAGTCAGTCATTGTTATGGGAATAACAAATGAATTAAGACTAGTATGCTCTCTCTGATAAGATGAGTTTTGTCTTACAGATCATAAGGATAAAAGTGTCAATCAAAGATGATAAATACATGTCTAGAACATGGTATCTGAATTCGATCCATTCATGAGAACACTACATGGTACAAGTCATAAGTGTTTCACATGTACAAGTTTTGCATCGGAGTTCTTAGACCTAAAATCTATATGAAACTCTTTATGAAGTACTGTGTACTTTGACATATACCTAACGTACTCGTAACAGGGTGACGAGTATGGATATGCTTGGGTATGCACTAATTCATGTTAGAGAGCATGAGAGAAGTCAAGGGATTACCCCTATCAATAAGAGAGAAAATATCATCAGCCACTTGATCAGTGAACTGAGAAGTGTATGGCCATAGTGAGATAAAATAATGAGTAATCATTATTTATCTGAGAGTTCAATGTCACTGGAATATCAAGAAAGGAATTAGTATACATAAGGATGACTAGTTTCATGCCTTATATTAATTCTGATATTTAAGGGTAAGGGACTATGCAAAATTTCATTAGGTCACTAAATGCCATTTGCATTTTCATTTAATTTGGAATGCTATAATATCTTTCCAGAGAACATATATAGCCTTTGAATTAATTTATTAATTGCAAATATTAAATGGACCTATAGGATCGCTCACAAAGCATTGGGCTTAAAATATTTAAAAAGTGTATTGAGCATTAATTTGGGCTTTTATTTAAAGTCAAATTAATGTATGCAATGGGTATTAAAATTGCTTAATGGACCTTAGTCCATAAGAGAGAGAAATTCGGCCCACAAGGTTTAATTTCAATTAATTAAATTAATTGAGTATTAAATCCTAATAACATTTGAATCAAAATAAAAAACCTAATTAGGAGAGAGTGTAGCCGAAATTCAAAGGAATGTCCTAGTGAATTTTGGCATGTGCACAATCCCTAATGAAGTGATGGATTTTTGATTAAATGTCTTATGCCATTTTAAATTCATTTTAATTTAAAACTAATAGGATTTGAATCAATTTAAATGACTTAATTAGGAAGTAATTTAGGCTGAAAATAAGACCTAAAATCAAGGAAATTTCGGCTACAATAAACTTCCTAATGTAGTGATATAAATTGATTAATTATTTTTTTTGACCTGGGTGACAATTTCTCTCTCTAGTGCCGCCACTCTCAAGAGAAATAATTTTTTCTTCATCTCTTGTATTTTTGGGCAGCAATAGAAACCAAAAGAAGGACAAGATCAGATCTTTTGGCTTCAAACAATTTCTATTGCTGAATAAACAAACATAGAGCTAGCACTCTCGGTTTTAAGTCATCTTTACGAGTGTGTGTGTGACATAGAGTGGTGTGGTGTAAAGGCTGCTCCTTTGGCTTTGGTGATCAAGATATAAGGTATATAAGTCCATCTTATATACTGGTCATCTTCAAAATCAAGTTTTGAAGTGCATCCAAATGTGTAAGTTTTCAAAAACCCTAAAATTACATGTTTCGATTCTTTGTTGTATATTGCATGGCATGTATGATCTAAACTTTTAATTTTTTCACTGTAATGTGATATCCCATAAGTGTTATCAGAGCCTAACCATGCTTATTTTAGTGCTTTGGATGCATTAAATCTTGATTCAAAATCGTTCTTGCATAAAACCGTAATGCTGAAATTTTCTGTTTTGAATTTTTTGCATTGGTTTAGTGTAAAAATGATTTTATATGATTAGTTAGGTATTATAATTATTATAACATGTTAATATACTGTCCTAAGATGTTCTTAGAGCTGTTCATGGTCAGATTTAATTATAAATACCTGATCGTACATGTTAATCTTGAAACTAGGTGCTAGTTTACATGATATGTGTTTGTTTAACTACTAGTTTTCAAAATTAAATGTAAAACGCATTTGGAATGTTTGTAAGTGATTTTTAAAGATTAATAAAAGATCTGGAAATGTTTTAAAAATGGTTTTAATTCTGGTCCATGACAATTTAATTGATTAATTTTAAAATCACTTAAAACTATGACTAGTTTGTGTTTGTTGCATGTTTAATCAACATTGTTTGTTATGTTTTTTTATTAAAATGGAAAAAAAAACATTTAGATCAGATCTGAACAGAACCTTAACTCAATGTTTATCACCTTATTTAAATTATTAAATAACTCATAAAATCATTTTAAGTGTTTGTGCATTGTTTGTGGCATTATATGAGCATTAAACAACTAGTTTCATTGTTGTTTGTTTGTTTGTTTTAGTATATATGTCGTGTATGACATATGTTCTTCATAAATTTTTATGTTTAATTCATGTTGGTTCATATTATATTTATTTTAATATTTATGGGCTGTATGACATACTATTAAAATGGCATAATTGGAAATTATACTAGAGTTCATTTATGGCACAAATCTAACTAGTTTGTGTTTTGGGCTTTTAAGAGAACTTATCCAATAAGAGAATTTAGTCAATTGGGCTTCAGCCCAGGCCCATCATGGGGTCTTCTCTTAAAAGTGCAAGTACACAATTTTCATTAATGGGCTTGCCTAAATTAATTAAAATTGGACTTTGTTTTATCCATAAATATTATGTATATTTATTTGCTTATTTTGTGTGATGAATGGATATGCATGGTGCATTCATGGGCCCTGGGTTTTTGTAATTAAATATGGCTTGCATGCCATTATAGATTATTGTAAAAGTTTCATTTATTTCTTAGTATAGAATTTATTGAAGACTTTGTAAATCAAGATGAAGCCCATCGGAGTGGAGAAGCCCAACTCGAAGATTCTTATGTAATAGTATAGAATCTTAGTTGTAGGTTTTTGGGCCCATATTTTTCACGCTTTACTTTATGCAATTATATATATAGGCATGCTATGAATGGATGACAAAGCATATGCCATGTAAGCTGTAATAAAATGAATCCCTAAAATAGTAAGTCACAAAGTTGCCTTCCTAATTTGAAACATGTCAAGGCATCGATCATCGGTCACGTAGGCTAGGAGTCCTAGATGCGCTCGATTATCTTTGTGAGGCATAGGTTATGGATGTAGGTTGGACTTAACATGAAAAGGGATGCCCAGACCTAGGCAACTAATAAATGGGTTTGTGCTGTAACATCTTGAGATGTTAGCCCATTTGATCCAAAAGTCATGTACGAGGCATGATTGGAGTTTTCCTACCTAAGTAACTTAACTTGTTAGGTGTACAAGCTCAGCTTGACTAATAAGTTGTTGTGAAAAGTGGATCTTGGCCCACATTAAATCACTAACGCGAATTATTTAAAGGGTTATTAATTTGGTTTGTGGGATTATAATAAGACCTCATTTAATCTTGCTAAGTTTTATTATTGTAGATTGAAAAATGGCATCTTCAAACAACAACTTTTCATTGCGATCGGTCCTAGAAAAGGACAAACTAAATAGGATCAATTTCATAGACTGGTCTCGAAACTTGAGAATTATTCTCAAGCAAGAGAAGAAGTCGTATGTTTTGGATGCACCCTCGCCCGAGGAACCTGCTAGGAATGCCTCTGCAGTTCAAAAGAAAACTTTTGAGACTAAGAAGAGTGACTCCAATGATGTGACCTGTCTGATGCTAACCACTATGGTGCCCGATTTACAAAAGCAATTCATGGACGAAGAGGCCTATGCGATCATGGTGCACCTCAAGGAGATGCTCCAAGAACAAGCTCGTCACGAGAGGTTTGTGACAACAAAGGCCTTGATTTCTTGTAAGATGGATGTGGGTACTCCCGTTGGTACCCATGTACTCAAGATGAAAGGGTATCTTGATACTCTTGAGAAGCTTGAGATACAAGTGCCAAAAGAATCGGCCACTGATATGATCTTGGGTTCATTGGCTGATGATTATGATCCATTTGTCATAAATTATAACATGCATGCAATGAACAAGATAGTCACCGAGCTTTATGGGATGCTTAAGAATACTGAAGAGAACATTCGAAAGACTAATCCCGTACTTATGGTTCAAGGGGCATTAAGAAGGGATCTGCTAAGGGAAAGGGGAAGGGAAAGGCAAAACCCAAGAATGACCTAGCTCGGCCTAAGTATAGTGGGAGTGTATCCCAAGCCCAACCCAAGCCTAAGGCGTAAAAGCTCAAAGAGAGTGAGAGCACGTGCTTCCATTGCAATAAGTTAGGGCATTAGAGGAAAAATTGCGCTCTCTTTAAGGAAGAACAAAAGAAGAATGGAGCCAAGGTGTCCAGTTCTGGTATTTTTTTTGTTGAAATTAACCTTTCTATTTCTACCACTTGGGTATTAGATACCGGTTGTTGTTCTTACATTTGTTCAAATGTGCAGGGGCTAAGAAATTGGCAGTTACTTGGGAAGAATAAAGTAGACCTCCGTATGGTGAATGGAGCACGAGTTGCGGCCATAGAGATAGGCGATTATCGACTCACTTTACCTTTTAGACTTTGTTTAGATTTAAAAAATTATTATTATGCACCTGCTATGAGCAGAAACATTATTTCAGTTTCTTATTTGGATATCGATAGATTTGACTTTGTTATTAATAATGGCAATATTCATATTCGTCACTAAGGAATTTTATATGGCAATGCTATGTTACAAAATAGCCTTTATATCCTTGATCTATAAAACAAAGAGTCCATATACAACATTAATACAAAGAGGGTTAAATCAAATGAATTGAACCTTACTTACTTCTGGCATTGTTGTTTAGGACATGCAAATAAAAAATGCATTTCAGGACTCCATAAATCTGGAGTTCTTGGGTCATTCGACCTAGAATCTTATGACACATGCGAGCCATGTTTGCATGGAAAGATGACAAAGAGTACTTTTAACAAGAAAAGTGAGAGGACTAGTGACTTATTGGAATTAATACACACCGATGTATGTGAACTATTAAGTACACAAGCTAGAGGTGGTTTTAGCTAATTCGTAACATTCACATATGACTTCAGTAGATATGTCTATGTCTATCTAATGAAGCACAAGTCTGAAACTTTTGAAAAATTCAAAGAGTTTAAGTACGAAGTAGAAAACCAACTTGGCAAAAGTATAAAAGCCATTCGATCAGATCGAGGTGGCAAATACTTAAGCCAAGAATTTGACTGTCATCTGAAGGAGTGTGGAATTATTTCACAGCTCACTCCTTCCGGAACACCACAATGGAATGGTGTGTTCGAAAGGAGAAATCAAACTCTATTGGATATGGTTCGATCAATGATGAGTCAAGCTAATCTTCCTGTCTCTTTTTGGGGTTGTGCATTAGAAAATGCTGCATTTCTACTAAACCATACTCCAACTTAAGCAGTTAAAAAGACACCATACGAGGTATGGACTGGGAAAGAACCCAATATGTCATTTCTCAGGATTTGGGGCTGTGAGCACATGTTAAGAAATTAACATCTGACAAACTAGAGTCCAAATCTACTCTCTGCTTATTTATGGGTTATCCCAAAGTAACAAAGGGATATTACTTTTACTTACAAGCCGAGAACAAAGTGTTTGTTGCTCGTAAGGCTGTTTTTTTGGAAAAGGAATTCCTTCTCCAGAAAGACAATGGGAGTAAAGTAGAACTTGGAGAAATTCAAATATGCACGAAGCTCATTTAAGAGCGTTCAGTATTAGGGCTATGCCTAATTGGGACTAGTACTAGTGGGAGATTGTTAGTGTAAGCCTTAGCCCCAATGCATTGTTATAAAACAGTTAAGTTAATAAATGATGCATTTGTTTTATCTATTATATTCTTGTGCATATCAATTGATAGAACTATCCAAGAATGTTGTATCAATTTAAGTTATCATGTGTGAGGCACATGGTTGTGAGACCTTGAAACAATAGAGACTTCATTCTAAATATCCCTAGTCAGTCGTTGTTATGGGAATAACAAATGAATTAAGAGTAGTAAGCTCTTTCTGATAAGATGAGTTCTATCTTTTGGATCAAAAGGACAAGATTGTCAATCAGAGATCATAGATACATGTCTATAACATGGTATCTGGATTCGATCCGTTCATGAGAACACTATATGGTACACGTCATAAGTGTTTCTCATATGCAAGTTTTGCATCGGAGTTCTTAGATATAAAATCTCTATGAAATTCTTTATGAATTACTGTGTACTTTGACCTACACCTAACGTACTCGTAACAGGGTGACAAGTATGGGTATGCTTGGGTATGCACTAATTCATGTTAGAGAGCATGAAAGAAGTGAAGGGATTACCCCTCTTAATAAGAGAGAAAATATCATCGGTCACTTGATCAGTGAACTGAGAAGTGTATGGCCATATCAAGATGAAATAATGAGTAATCATTATTTATTTGAGAATTCAGTGTCATTGGAATGTCAAGAAAGCAATTAGTATATATAAGGATGACTAGTTCCATGCCTTATATTAATTCTGATATTTAAGGGTAAGGGACTACCCAAAATTGTATTAGGTCACTAAATACCATTTGCATTTTCATTTAATTTGGAATGCTATAATATCTTGCTAGAGAACATATATAGCCTCTAAATTAATTTATTAATTCATTGCCAATATTAAATAAACCTATAGGATCGCACAAAAAGTATTGGGCTTAAAATATTTAAATAGTGTATTGAGCATTAATTTGGGCTTTTATTTAAAGTAAATTAATGCATGTAATGGGTATTAAAATTGCTTAATGGACCTTGGTCCATAAGAGAGAGAAATTCGACCCACAAGATTTAATTTCAATTAATTAATTATCTTGAATTAATTAAATTAATTGAGTATGAAATCCTAATAGCATTTGAATCAAAATAAAACACCTAATTAGGAGAGAGTGTAGCCGAAATTCAAAGGAATATCTTAGTGAATTTTGGCATGTGCACAATCCCTAATTAAGCGATGGATTTTTTATTAAATGTCTTATGCCATTTTAAATTCATTTGAATTTAAAACTAATAGGATTTGAATCAATTTAAATGACTTAATTATGAAGTAATGTAGGCTGAAAATAAGACATAAAATCAAGGGAATTTCGGCCACAACAAACTTCCTAATGTAGTGATATAAATTGATTAATTGTTTTTTGACATGGGTGAGAATTTCTCTCTCTAGTGCCGCCACTCTCAAGAGAAAGATTTCTTTCTTCATCTCTTGTGTTCTTGGGAAGCAATAGCAACCAAAAGAAGAAAAGATCAGATCTTATGGTTTCAAACTATTCCCATTGCCGAATACACAAACATAGAGCTAGCACTCTCGATTTTAAGTCATCTTTACGAGTGTAGGTCTGAGCATAGAGTGGTGTGGCTTAAAGGTTGCTCCTTTGTCTTTGGTGATCAAGATCAAAGGTATATAAGTCCATCTTATATGCTGGTCATCTTTAAAATCAAGTTTTGAAGTGCATCCAAACGTGTAAGTTTTCAAAAATCCTAAAATTGCATGTTTCGATTCTTTATTGTATATTGCGTGACATTTATGATCTAAATTTTTAATTTTTCTACTGTGTGATCATCATGTATATGCCATGTGATATCCTATCATTTGGATGGGTTAGTTTAGGAAAATTAAGCTTTCTGGTTATGTTTCATGTTCAAAAAGATAGGAATGGGATGCTACAATGTCTTTGCCATCTCGAGGGGTGCCTTTACAAGTTTAGGTAAAGGTTTAATTGATTTTATTTTGTCCTCTTAGGACTCACCCTAGGAGCCAAATGATGCACTCAAAGTGTCCCTATGCCTAGATTAAATAGAGCGATGTTTATTAAATTAATGTCTTAGACACAAGCTATAACTATTGTTATGCAAGATGTAATAAAATAAGACATTGTATACATAAGTAAAGATCATATAATTAACACAGTTGGAGAAATATATACATTTTTAAATTATCAAAAAGTGGCTTATTCTACACTTTTCCCTACAGTAGTACAGACAGCAGAAAGTCTTTCAACACCTCAAATTTCTCCTTCTCTAGATGGTGCCCCCAAGACCGATGACATCCCCAATTCTCGTCACTAGAATTGAGCGAGTAATGGCTAAACATTTACATGCCACATACATCTTAGAGCACATACCATTCTAGTGAACCTAATTCAAACCTAAACATGGATGGTTATATAGTATTACAGCTTTTCTGATTTGGTATTTGTTTGGTGTCAATTAGGTATTGAACGCAATCTCTCAAAGGGTGATAGTAATTAGTTTTATGCCTCATATACTAATGATAATCGCAATATCAATCGACCCTATGTCTCAGCTTCCCTTAGCTCTTGGTTGGCACAGGTGGCAAAGGTTGTAACTTCCCCTTATTTATGAGATGAGTGAGGTACCAAGATAACGGCTTGCCCAGATCCAAATAATACCATTGGCTTAACTCTATAATTGAGACACTTAAGGTCCTATCACCATTACCCTTGCTATTACTACTGCCTTTGCCATTCGTACCAGAACTTAGATTCATAGAACTAGCCTTCTTTTCTAAGTACTCGGCCTCAACTTTGATGGCTATGTCCTTAAGAGATTCCCAATCCTTTAACTCTTTCATCTTTAGTCTTGCCTTCAAATAAGGGCTAGCATTTCGAATGAAAAGCCTAATTTGGTCAATGGTGTCAGGCTTTCTCTTTATCTCCATTACCCTATTTGTCCACCTTGTCAGATACTCATAAAAAGACTCATCCTGCTTCTATTGTAATAGCTTAAGGTCTTTTAGAGTAACTTCTATCCTAGTACTACAGTCATACTATCTCAGGAATTCTTCTGTCAATATGTCTTAATCCTCTTTAGTACACCTTTTTAGGCCATGGTACCAGTCAATTACAGGACTAGTAAGATTAAGGCTAAAATATTCAACCTGTTGCCCTTTAGTAAGATTGGTACCCTTCATGACTAAGGTGTACTACTTAATATTTGCGAATGGATTAGATGTACCATTGAACTTATGAAGATCAGGCATTTTGAATCATTGAGGCAGAACGTCCTCACTTTCCAAATCTCTATCCTCTAGACTGATTCCCTTTCTAGCTGACAAAAACCTAAGCCATTGCTTTTATTTTATCTTCCATCTTCTTGAGAACTGGATCCTCTATTATGGGCAATCTTCCTTTTAGAACTTGCATTACTACCAGTTCTCCCTCCTCTTCAGGAATAAAATCTTCCTCAGAAGTAATTCCCTTATCTTTTTACTACTAAACAAATAGAGCTCTCAACCCTGTTCCCCTTAATTCTACCACCAAAGGAGGTCCTGTAAGGGCAGTAATGGAACTACCTCCAGTAGTTGCATGCTTTACATGTGTAGTAGCAGCTGCCAAAGTTTGTTGGCTAGTAAGTTGTGCTAAGGAATTCATCATGTTAGTCATCATAGACTTTATCCTTCTCTCAAAGTCATCCGACCTTTTATCTAGTTCTTGACTATCAATAGCCTTAATCCACATTGAATCCATCATGTCTATCGCTTCCGAAGCTGACTTGAAGATATCAAGCAAACTCAGATCTATCTCTGATTTTGATTCTGCTTTCAACTATTTTGAATGAAACTCTCTAACAAGATGATCGCTGGGACCCCTAAACGACCTAGGTATGTGATCTAGAATGGCTAAGAAAAGTCAAAAGGTTAGAGTGATGCATGATGCATAGACACGTTAAGCATACATATGATACATTGCACACATGTGATGTATGAACATAAATACATTATAATGCATGGCATGTAAACAAGGTATACACATTTTCATGGCAGAAAAGATTAACATACATGTTTAACATTATTATATTAATTACCATTATTTGTTGGCTCATAAAATGTAATGCATGCTTACGCACGATCATGCACACACAAGATTTACATGCTTTAGTTTTCATTTACATATTAGGTTACAATTCATGCGAATAGAAATTATACACTAAGCAAGATGCACATACAACAAGGAAAAAATTTATGCACACAAAACATACACATATTGTTAATTATTATTGTTAATTTACAATTAGTTAAAAATGCATGTATATGTATGCAGCGTAAACAACCACATGTGAGAGAAAAGAAATACATGATTCCAACCTTATTGCTCCCAGACAGGAGGTTGTGCAATCTCTTTCCTAGGTGGGATTAGCTCATGGGTTATCAGGAAACCCAATGAACATGCATGATGCACAATAAAAAAAACCAGTAGCATAACCTCTCTTTATTTAAAGTGCACGTGAATGGATTTTGGTGATTATGTATTTAAATAATCCTAATAAAATTAAAATGTACCTACCAGGGCATGAAAGCCTTTGATGAGTAAATATCTAAATTTATTGGGATTTATTTAATACATAAAAGCCCACATGTAATGGCCTCAACACCGGGTTAGCCGTGAACAGTATTTTCCGACAGTGAATAGTATTTTTCGGACCGAAAGTGCACCCGAAAGTGAAAAATATTTTATTGGATCATCGAAAAGTATTGGTCATGGGGAGTCTAGGGTTGAAATTTGAAGTGAAACCGAGGTCAAATGGATCACGAAAAGTCAAAAATATGAAAAATATAGCGAGTCAATTTTTATTATCAGGGAATTGACTCAATATTGTATAAATATTTAAAAATAGTAAACAAACTCCAAAAATTACCAAAATTACAGTTAAGCCTAAAATAATATATATATTATTTTGGCTACAA
The DNA here is from genome assembly GCA_037975025.1 of Excoecaria agallocha. Classification (NCBI taxonomy): domain Eukaryota; kingdom Viridiplantae; phylum Streptophyta; class Magnoliopsida; order Malpighiales; family Euphorbiaceae; genus Excoecaria; species Excoecaria agallocha. The sequence continues at coordinate 26,503,237 of CM075815.1, forward strand.
AAAGTAAATTTTTCTATAACATCGGTATTTTTGGATTAGACTGATAAATTTAAATCGGACCGATAATGGGCTCCAATTGAGTTGAAAATTTATGTTCCACCTAATTTTAATGTGATAAAAATTATGGAATCGATTTTAATGTGAATATGAGCTTTGAAAGTAATAACAAAAGTTTTAGGTACCAAAATAATAAAATTATGGATAAATAAATATATATAAATAAATATATGAAAAGAAAAAAAAAAGAAAAAAAGAAAAAAGAAAATGAATGTCGGCAATTGTGGCCAGTGGCCACAATCTTACAAAATCAAAGAAAGAAAGAAACGTGGCACAAGAAAAGAAAAGAATAAAAAAAAAAGGTAAAATGGAAGCAGTGGTCGTCGACCACAAAGAAAAGAAAGAAAGAAAAAGAGAAAGGGAAAGAAAAAGAAAAGGAAGGAGAGACCGGCAACCACCGGTCGCCCCTCACGCCGGCCACCACCGCGACGGCGACGAGCAGCGTGCCCTCTCCCTCTCACCGGCGTCCGGCCTCCGTTGTGGTGGTCCGATTGTCGAGTTTTTCTATTTTTTTGATTTTAAATAAATTTTTTGTTCGTTCCGGAAAATCAAGGCGTCGAATAAGGACACCACCACCACCGATCAACTCCCGGCGACGAGGCGAGTCTTTCGGTATATTCCATCGCTCCTCAAATGCCGGCGATCGGTAGATTGGAAATGGGTTTGGCGGGTGATTCAAGTCAAGATTTCGACCAACCAAGAAAGAATTTAGACGCGTGACCACCGAAAAATGAATGAGGGGATCCCGATCTTCAAGGTGTCAGTGTCCGATTATCACCGGTGAGATTCCGGCGACCCTCCGGTGATCGGTTCGGTGAACAAATTATTAAGAAAATCGAAACGAATTCGACCGTTAAGGTATGTGGCTACGAAATCTTTTAATTTTCCTTGAATTGTTGAATTTTTCCTTTAAATTTATTAAGGAAAAATATTGAATTATTGATTAATATTGAAATTAATGTTATTATTGTTCAATTAAATTTTAATTAAGCCTAATATAGTGTATAAATTGAGTTAAGGAGATTTATTAAGAAATTTTCTTTGTGAATCAAAAATTCCCTTGTTAAAGAAATGAATTATTGTGTTATAAATTAATGAAATTAAGTCCTAATTGATAGAAGATGAAATAATATATATCCATGAATTGTTATGGAATTTATAGAAATATATATGATTATTTTGGAATATGTATTGAATAATGTAATTGATAAAGTAGAGAATTTTTGTTGATTATGTTATATAATGATAATAAGCATAAAATAAATTGCCATGAATTTTTAATGAAATTTATGAAAATTTAGAGAAGTGTTAAGTGTATGGTATATGATGAATTATGTTAAAATACTTCATGAAATAAGAAAATATGACAATAATTGAAAAGCAATGTTCACATAAATTTTTACGAAATTTATGTGATATATGAATTAAGTTAGAAAATAAATAGGGAATATACTTAATTAAAATATTGAATTATTGCGAAATAATCTAATAAACAATTAAAAGATGATAATTTAATGTACATTTTGTATAAGGAAAAAAAGAGATTAAATGATAAATTTGCAGAGAATAAAAAGTATAGTGAATAAATTAGCCATAGTAAATGATTTGTGAATAGTAATCGTATGAGTGAATAGTAACCATATGAGTGAATAGTAACCGTATAAATGAACAGTACCTAAAGGATTACAAAATAATTCATAATTCGAATAAAATGGTGAATTATTATAAATAATTCACAACTTGTATAACGTATTGCAATTTTCAAATAATCGCAAATATAGACCGAAAAAGTAAGAGATTGACTAAGAGTCAAAAGTGAATAAAATGATTGTAAAAGTATATTTTTGAATTGTAAAGAAATAATCTAATAAGTGCCAAGAAAGAAAAGAGTGAATTATCCTGATATAATTCACAAAATATGAAAAAAAAATATTTATATATATATATATATATATCGAGAAAATAATTAATTAAATTATTTATAGTGAATTATTGTCAAATAATTCACGCAAAAGTGATTGGAAAGAAAAAGAAAACGAAAAGAAAAAGTTATTGTATAGTCGATAGCACTAAAAAGAGTGCGATTAACAAAATGCACTGTTTTAAGCAAAATAAAAGAAATTAAAATTATTGAAGTTTGAAAATCCTTCAGAAAGTTGTTAACTGTTTTTGCCCTTAGCAATAGTCAGGTAATGATATTCTTATTTAGGCTATAATTGGCTAGCCATAGGGACACCTTATACCGCGGTGCAAGTCATGGCGACTTACTTAGCTATGGGTATGATCTTTGATCTCCATAGCTTCAGTGTAAAGTGAAAGTGAAAGTGCATCTGTTTTCTGCTCTGTGAGACTTGATCTTCCGAGATCATTTCTCTATCTGTTTAGTGGGACCTTTGGGTCCATGTTCCGTATATCCTTTTTGAGAGTCCTATCATATTGCATTAGGGGCATATTGAAAAGAATAAATGGAAAGTGTGAAAGTAATTGAATGTAAATATTATAAATGAAAAAGAACTTGATTGAAAGAAAATGAAAACTTTGGGATAAAATTGAAATTGTTCCCAAATGTTGTAATTAATAAGCAATAATGAAAAGAAAATGGTTATAAAAATAAAATGTTTATGAAAAGACCCATGAGATTGAATTTGTAATTTGTGTACCAATTATTATTTTAAGAAAATAAAGAGTTCGAAAAATAGTGTTAATTATGTATTTAAAGTCAAACATGACAATACTGTATTTAAGTGTAAAAATATGACTAAATAATAAATTCTGGAAGTAAAGATTAAATGAAAAGTAAAATGATCAAATGACAAAATGATTGTTTAGTTAAAATGAAAAATGTTCATTTAAAAAAGAAAAGAAAATAAAAATTTGCATGCAGAGTGATCCAAAATACTTACATCACCTTGCAATAAAGATTATAAGCCTTGGAATTTCTCGTGCGAATTATGGAAAAGATTAAAGTGAATTAAAAGAATAGATAGTGAAAATTGTATTTGAATTACCTAATGGAATTAGGAACAGAAAACTTGCCATTAAAGACATGCATATCCATGTAACTCGTTAAATAAGACGACAACTACATCTAGTGATGCAAAAGTATAGGACAAAAGATAAGTAAAAGTAGAAGTAAAAAAAAAAACGTAAAAGTAAAAGTCAATTTGTAATCGAATCACAAGGAAAGTAGTGTAAAGTAAATTGAAAAGTATCAGATCAACGTAAAATGATTACCAAAAATGTTGGTAAACAATGAAAGTAGTGTGAAAGAAATTGAAAGTAAATTTCTAATAAATAAAAAAATAGAAGTTTGTATAATTTATGTAATTATGTTGAAATTGGAAAGTTCTAGGATTAGTAGTCACCACTGAGCATTTCTAGTGCTCAGCATGTAGTGTTTACTGCGTGCAGGTGTTGAAGTGTTGATAGAGCTTATACACGGAGAAGCAGAATGCGAAGATGAAGAAAGTTAGTTGTACTTTTATTTTTAGTATATGTGGCATGTATATACTTAGACAGTGAGAGTATAGAACTGAACGGTATTTAAGGTAATGTTTGTTAAATGATAAATATTGTTACTGTTCTGATAATTTCAGTTAATGAGTTATAAATGACTATCATTGATATATGATTTGTTGTGCCTCTGAGAGGCTGTGTGGATTGTTTGAATTTTTTTTCAGGAGGCTAGTAAGTTCTAGCCATTGTGCTGCCGAAATTTCGTAAAGTGAATAAAATATTAAATTGTATCAAAGTTGTTTGACAATGATTGAAGTTTGAAAAAAAAAATTTTACCGTTTACCGCTAAATTTCGCATCGAAAAATACCGTTCTTATAAGGGTGTTACATTTAGTGGTATCAGAGCAAAGGTTTAAGCGGTTCTAAGATCGGAGTGGGATAAGGTTAAGTGATAAGTTTGTCTGTATATACATTCCAGTTATAGGTGGATAAGTGTTAGGAATCTGACGTGTACGTGCTCCCCTCTTTGTTTTAAATATGAAAAGTTGATGTTTGACCGAGATTGTTTGATGTGAAAGGACTGATTCTGTATAGTAAAGACAGTAGTGGGTGAGAATGAAAGTATTGCTGCTTGAGGCTTCTTGGAGGTCAAAGCAGGAAAATGAAGTATTGACTGAACTGAATGTAAATGTGAGAATTTAAGTGCCTATATGGATGAGAAATAGTCCAAAAAAGGACAAAATAAAGAGTATGCCAGGAAGTTAAAAAGGAATTGTATATTGGGTTCAGATAAATTGTAAGGGACACAGAGATACCTTGATTGGATTGTTTTGATTTAAAATGCTATTAAGCAAATTGATAAAAAGTTGAAGTTGTTTAATATGCTCTATATACCTGTCAGTGATTCCTTTATAGATGTGGGGATTTGATTGTACATGACATAGTATCGGGATGGGTTGTAACATCTGCATTATATGAGAATACGTGACAGTATTCTATTGCATACATGAAATCATACATTCATTGCATAGCATTTCACCTTGTTTGACAGCATCTGATCTGCATCATACTGTGTGTATAGGCCCTACTTGATAGGATGAAACTGATAAGGGATATGATGAGCATAGGGACGACCTAAGAATGAGATAAGAACTTGTTTTGCAAGTATTGAAAGAAAAATAAATAATTGCACAGTTTAGTGAATGTAACCTGTGGTTAAATGTGGAATTCTGGGATTTAGCCGGGTACTGTAGAAAAGTTAACGAAGTAGCTGGAACCCTCAGCAAAGGAATCCGTATGTGATCAGGTGAATGTACTTAAATGCGAGTTGTGAATGTCAAATTAAGGTCGGTTCCAGATGAGGCATTATTAGCTAAATGATAAGTGAAACCGATATTGTATATCGAGTAGGAACAAAATGGTTCAGAAAGAGAATGTTTGTATGATAGTCATTGTGAATAAGTTGAAAGATTATTACTGAAGCCCATTGAGATAGTAATACTTTGTACCCTGACAATTATCAGATGTATCAAGAATACAAGTTTAGTATTGGAAGTCAGGTTGAAAGTGTAATGTGACAGGTATTATAAGTGAATGTTTGATGTGTCAGGAAATGAAAGCGAAGCATTAGATGCCTTCAGGACTTGCTTCGACTTATAATGATATCTGACTAGAAATGGGATAATGTGATCAGAGATTCTGATATTGGATTGTCTGTACTTTTAAGAGAGAAGATGCTAGATAAGAGATTCGCAATAATCTCAATATTAGCATAGTGATCCACTCTTGTACTGATGATCAGTCAGAGTATATAATTTAGATAATAAAAAAAATGATTGTGAAAAGTACTTACTCTTAGTAGAGTCTGTATACGACATGAATATCAAGTTCGATAAGAATTTGACTCTTATTAAGGCATTGTTAGAAAGAAAATATCGAGTTCTTTATGTCGAACTTAATTACATGTAAGGAAGTCAACAAGAGTTAATTTGATTTGAAATATCAAAGAAATCTGTACACAGGGTTATATGACATGTGTAAAAAGACTGATAAAGATTTTCGATAATGAGATTGTTTAGCTTAAACATAAGCGGGTTTCATTAGCAAAGATTCTTGCTTTGGAACTATTGAATGAAAAAGAAGTTTCGATACGATAACTGTATAGTATCCTCTACTTGTCGATATAAGTAAATTTCGAGGACGAAATTTTTTTTTTAGTAGGGGAGAATTGTAACGGCCTCAACACCGGATTAATCGTGAACAGTATTTTCCGACAGTGAATAGTATTTTTCGGACTGAAAAGTGCACCCGAAAGTGAAAAATATTTTATTGGATCATTGAAAAGTATTGGTCATGGGGAGTCTAGGGTTGAAATTTGAAGTGAAACCGAGGTCAAATGGATCACGAAAAGTCAAAAATATGAAAAATATAGCGAGTCAGTTTTTATTATCAGGGAATTGACTCAATATTGTATAAATATTTAAAAATAGTAAACGAACTCCAAAAATTACCAAAATTGCAGTTAAGCCTAAAATAATATATAGATTATTTTGGCTACAAAAAGTAAATTTTTCTATAACACTGGTATTTTTGGATTAGACTGATAAATTTAAATCGAACTGATAATGGGCTCCGATTGAGTTGAAAATTTATGTCCCACCTAATTTTGATGTGATAAAAATTATGGAATCGATTTTAATGTGAAGATGAGATTTGAAAGTAATAGAAAAAGTTTTAGGTACCAAAATAATAAAATTATGGATAAATAAATATATATAAATAAATATATGAAAAGAAAAAGAAAAAAAGAAAAAAGAAAATGAATGTCGGCAATTGTGGCCAGTGGCCACAATCTTACAAAATCAAAGAAAGAAAGAAACGTGGCACAAGAAAAGAAAAAAATAAAAAAAAAAAGGTAAAATGGAAGCAGTGGTCGTCGACCACAAAGAAAAGAAAGAAAGAAAAAGAGAAAGGGAAAGAAAAAGAAAAGGAAGGAGAGACCGGCAACCACCGGCCGCCCCTCACGCAGGCCACCACCGCGACGGCGACAAACGGCGTGCCCTCTCCCTCTCACCTGCGTCCGGCCTCCGTTGTGGTGGTCCGATCGTCGAGTTTTTCTATTTTTTTATTTTAAATGGATTTTTTGTTCGTTCCGGCGAATCAAAGCGTCGAATAGGGACACCACCACCACCGATCAACTCCCGGCGACGAGGCGAGTCTTTCAGTATATTCCATCGCTCCTCAAACGCCGGCGATCGGTAGATCGGAAATGGGTTTGGCGGGTGATTTAAGTCAAGATTTCGGCCAACCAAGAAAGAATTTAGACGCGTGACCACCGGATAATGAATGAGGGAATCCCGATCTTCAAGGTGTCAGTGTCGGATTATCACCGGTGAGATTCCAGCGATGCTCCGGTGACCGGTCCGGTGAACAAATTATTAAGAAAATCGAAACGAATTCGACCGTTAAGGTATGTGACTACGAAATCTTTTAATTTTCCTTAAATTATTGAATTTTTCCTTTAAATTTATTAAGGAAAAATATTGAATTATTGATTAATATTGAAATTAATGTTATTATTGTTCAATTAAATTTTAATTAAGCCTAATATAGTGTATAAATTGAGTTAAGGAGATTTATTAAGAAATTTTCTTTGTAAATCAAAAATTTCCTTGTTAAAGAAATGAATTATTGTGTTATAAATTAATGAAATTAAGTCCTAATTGATAGAAGATGAAATAATATATATCCATAAATTGTTATGGAATTTATAGAAATATATATGATTATTTTGGAATATGTATTGAATAATGTAATTGATAAAGTAGAGAATTTTTGTTCATTATGTTATATAATGATAATAAGCATAAAATAAATTGCCATGAATTTTTAATGAAATTTATGAAAATTTAGAGAATTGTTAAGTGTATGGTATATGATGAATTATGTTAAAATACTTCATGAAATAAGAAAATATGACAATAATTGAAAAGCAATGTTCACATAAATTTTTACGAAATTTATGTGATATATGAATTAAGTTAGAAAATAAATAGGGAATATGCTTAATTGAAATATTCAATTATTGCGAAATAATCTAATAAACAATTAAAAGCTGATAATTTAATGTAATTTAATGTATATTTTGTATAAGGAAAAAAAAGAGATTAAATGATAAATTTGCAGAAAATAAAAAGTATAGTGAATAAATTAGCCATAGTAAATGATTTGTGAATAGTAATCGTATGAGTGAATAGTAACCATATGAGTGAATAGTAACTGTATAAATGAACAGTACCTAAAGGTTTACAAAATAATTCATAATTCGAATAAAATGGTGAATTATTATAAATAATTCACAACTCGTATAATGTATTGCAATTTTCAAATAATCGCAAATTTAGACCGAAAAAGTAAGAGATTGACTAAGAGTCAAAAAGTGAATAAAATGACTGTAAAAGTATATTTTTGAATTGTAAAGAAATAATCTAATAAGTGCCAAGAAAGAAAAGAGTGAATTATCCTGATATAATTCACAAAATATGAATATATATATCGAGAAAATAATTAATTAAATTATTTATAGTGAATTATTGTCAAATAATTCACGCAAAAGTGATTGGAAAGAAAAAGAAAACGAAAAGAAAAAGTTATTGTATAGTCGATAGCACTAAAAAGAGTGCGATTAACAAAATGCACTGTTTTAAGCAAAATAAAAGAAATTAAAATTATTGAAGTTTGAAAATCCTTCAGAAAGTTGTTAACTGTTTTTGCCCTTAGCAATAGTCAGGTAATGATATTCTTATTTAGGCTATAATTGGCTAGCCATAGGGACACCTTATACCGCGGTGCAAGTCATGGCGACTTGCTTAGCTATGGGTATGATCTTTGATCTCCATAGCTTCAGTGTAAAGTGAAAGTGAAAGTGCATCTGTTTTCTGCTCTGTGAGACTTGATCTTCCGAGATCATTTCTCTATCTGTTTAGTGGGACCTTTGGGTCCATGTTTCGTATATCCTTTTTGAGAGTCCTGTCATATTGCATTAGGGGCATATTGAAAAGAATAAATGGGAAGTGTGAAAGTAATTGAATGTAAATATTATAAATGAAAAAGAACTTGATTGAAAGAAAATGAAAACTTTGGGATAAAATTGAAATTTTTCCCAAATGTTGTAATTAATAAGCAATAATGAAAAGAAAATGGTTATAAAAATAAAATGTTTATGAAAAGACCCATGAGATTGAATTTGTAATTTGTGTACCAATTATTATTTTAAGAAAATAAAGAGTTCGAAAAATAGTACTAATTATGTATTTAAAGTCAAACATGACAATACTGTATTTAAGTATAAAAATATGACTAAATAATAAATTCTGGAAGTAAAGATTAAATGAAAAGTAAAATGATCAAATGACAAAACGATTGTTTAGTTAAAATGAAAAATGTTCATTTAAAAAAGAAAAGAAAATAAAAATTTGTATGCAGAGTGATCCAAAATACTTACATCACCTTACAATAAAGATTATAAGCCTTGGAATTTCTCGTGGAATTATGGAAAAGATTAAAGTGAATTAAAAGAATAGATAGTGAAAATTGTATTTTAATTACCTAATGGAATTAGGAACAGAAAACTTGCCATTAAAGACATGAATATCCATGTAACTCGTCAAATAAGACGACAACTACATCTAGTGATGCAAAAGTATAGGACAAAAGATAAGTAAAAGTAGAAGTAAAAAAAAACGTAAAAGTAAAAGTCAATTTGTAATCGAATCACAAGGAAAGTAGTGTAAAGTAAATTGAAAAGTATCAGATCAAAGTAAAACGATTACCAAAAATATTGGTAAACAATGAAAGTAGTGTGAAAGAAATTGAAAGTAAATTTCTGATAAATAAAAAAAATAGAAGTTTGTATAATTTATGTAATTATGCTGAAATTGGAAAGTTCTAGGATTAGTAGTCACCACTGAGCATTTCTAGTGCTCAACATGTAGTGTTTACTGCGTGCAGGTTTTGAAGTGATGATGGAGCTTGATACACGGAGAAGCAGAATGCGAAGATGAAGAAAGTTAGTTGTACTTTTATTTTTAGTATATGTGGCATGTATATACTTAGACAGTGAGAGTATAGAACTGAACGGTATTTAAGGTAATGTTTGTTAAATGATAAATATTGTTACTGTTCTGATAATTTCAGTTAATGAGTTGTAAATGACTATAATTGATATATGATTTGTTGTGCCTCTGAGAGGCTGTGTGGATTGTTTGAATTTTTTTTCAGGAGGCTAGTAAGTTCTAGCCATTGTGCTGTCGAAATTTAGTAAATTGAATAAAATATTAAATTGTATCAAAGTTGTTTGACAATGATTGAATTTAAAAAAAAAAATTTACTGTTTACCGCTAAATTTTGCATCGAAAAATACCGTTCTTATAAGGATGTTACACCACATCACAAGCAAAGTATTATGGTGCATGCCCTCTAGTGAAAGTTTTTATGCCATTACATAGGCTTTAGTTCGGTGATACAACTTTAGGGCTACCCAAACATGGTCCCTGCTAATGGATCTAGCTCATCATGATCATAATGACCGATCGGGTCATGATTTAATATGCTAAAAAAGCATGAGGCTTGGGCTGGTGGTTCTCCATAACACTTTTCTACATTGAGTGAATGTAGGATCGTGCTTTGGGAATGTACCGAGGCTAAAAAAGGAATGCCTAACTTAATTCTAAGGCTCTAGTATGAATGCAATGTATTTTTTAAAAAGGCATAAAACATATTAATCATTAAACCCATTTATATTAAATTAACCGAAGGTACTTTCAGAGCAAAATCTCGTGGTCCCTCGTAGAGTTGCCATTATAATGTACGTCAAACCTCATAGGCATCCAACTTGCTCTTGAAAGTCCACGTTTAAGACTTCAGACCGAATGAGGTTCCTTTAATTCATGAAAGCTAGTCACTTCGCAATGAATAAGGTTTTTACGAACACGCAATGCACTCGGGCCTCTAAAAGGCATGAGACAGCACATTAGAGTAACCTTGCCCATTTACTAACGACCAACTTACGAGGCATCTATTGAGAATCATAAGGCATACGTTTATGAGTCGCTGCACAATAGAACATTACGAAAGTGATTTTTCTTAATACCTTGTGATACCAAAACCAAAGAGAGTGTAGATTCCACTCCTATTTATACCCTTGGTTAATGTTATATAAACAAGGTTTAGTGATTAATATATTTTGTCTCTTTTCTCACACGGGTTATTATCTTAGAAATAAAAGTGCACTTAAGCACGTTAGAAAGCTGTAAAACATGCATAGAAAAGCTGTAAAGCAAAGTATGGAAAGCATTTAAGAATAAAAGAATAGACGTAAAAGTAATAAATTCATACATAAATCCGAGAATTAATTGAGTTCATTTGGATGAGGACATTGGTCCTCACATGCAAATTTACAAAAAGATTGAATTTTGGGTGTGTTTTGGATAAAAATGGGATAATTGATCCCTCACGACTTTGGAAAAAAGAAAACGTGTTAATCAATTTTAAATAGAAAATATTTTGTATTTATAAAGAGAAATTTATTAATTTACATGTTATTTTGTGGATAAAAATCGAAACATTGGTCCATTTTATTATAGAAAAATCTCATTCAAACTTGTATAAAATCATTTAATGAATTTTTTGGTTATCATTCGAATAAAAACCTTTGTTTATAGCAAAAAGGATATTAAAATAATAATAAAAGGCAACATGCATAAATTTGGCTATTAGTTGAATTGAGAATATTGGTTCTCTCATGCATATTTATGAATTTGTTTTGTAGTTTTTTGGAGTAAATTGGGACATTGATCCATTTTATGAGAAAAAATTCCATTAATTAAGTATAAATATTTTAAGTGTTATTTTAATTAAGGCACGTAAAAAACTATTTTTTTAACTAACTATTACAACCTAATAAAATTTACTAAATAATATTACAGGCCCAAAAATAATAAGGAAATCCTAAGCTAACTCACTGTGGTTCTCCAGCCCGATCTGGGAGGGAATTATAAATATAAAAAATATGACAAGAAAAAAAATAATTAGTGCATAATAACAAAAATAACAATAAAAGTAAATAATAATATTAAAGATAATATTTATAAAATATAAATATTATTATTAAACAATAAAAAATTAATAATAATATCCACACTAATAAAATTAACACAAATTAATAATATCAAAATCATAATAATAATAATAATAATAATAATAATAATAATAATAATAATAATAATAATATCCAAATTACTAGCATCAATAATAAACAATAATATTAAACATAATATTAATAACAACAAAATGAAAATAATGAAATTAAAAATTATATTATCAATAAATATTCAAATAAACAACAATAAACATGGTAATGATAATAAAAACATTAACAAAATTAACAATAAAGACTAACATTAACAATAATTTTAATAATCCAAAAATAGCAATAATAATGGCAATATTAACAATAATACAAATTAAAATAATGAAATTGGTAAAAAAAAAAGATAATTAAATAATAAACAAACTAATAAATTAGTCTAATATATTAAACTAAGAATTTAAAAATTAATAATTAACAAGATTTATAAAATAAATAATAGAATTACACAAGAAAATATTTAACAAGTTAACATAATAACACAATTAATTTATTAACCAACATAATAAATTAATTGACAAAATTAATTAACAAAATACAATTAATTAGCAAATATATGAAATTAGGAACATATTACAATAGATCTACAAAATTAAGAAGAAAATAAACTAGAAAATATTATTTACACAACTAATTACAAAGTAGTTATTTTATTTTGCGGGTTTTAAGGCTCGAGAATATTACCTTCACTGTCGGTTCCGTCACAAGACAAAGATTTGGTGCTCTATGGATTTTTTTATTTTTGGTAATTTTTTTTATTTTTTAAAAGTTAAAAATGTGGATTTTTCATGGCAATGGAAGAGAGAAAAAGCAAGAAGAAGAGGAGGAAGAAGAAGCATCAACAGGAGAGAGAGAGAGAGCCATCATTAAGGCTTAACAAAGCCTTAAATATCCCAAAATGGGACAAGATTAAGTAAAGATTTTTTTCCCCTAAATCCAGGTGCATTTTTCCGTTTTGGAGTGAGTCACGGACTTAGTCCGTGAGTCAAACAAGGACCATTGACTTTGATTTTTTTCTTTTTTTTTCAGTTAACTGACCTCCAACTCAAAATATTTTGTCATTTTTAGACTTGAAGATGAAATGTTTTCGACAAAGTGTCGTCTATAAATTTCTTCCCCTATGTCTTATATTTTCAATGAATAAAAAATCACTCAATTTGGATATATATATTGGAATTTATGGCCAAAATACTGATGACTACTCCTAGACAATTTTTAGAGACAGAATTGGTGTTCTGACTTTAAAAATATTTTGGGAACAATGGATTTAGAATTAAGTCATTCTCTCTTCATAAAATTTTTCCCGAAATGAGTCTAGTTTCTATTAAAATTGGATTCATCTCAATATGAGCTCTATGGAGAGAGCTATTACCAAATTACTACAAACTAGTCTAGGTGTAGAGATAGATTCAGGTCATCTGTGTTCAAGCCTAATTTTAAGAATTATAAGGACTGAATTGGATTTAGTGTCTCTTCAAAGTTTTATATCTATATGTCAAGATTCAAATAGCTTTGGAATCACCTAATTTTGAGGTCGATAGGCTGATATAAAGTTGAAACACTCCAAACTGCTCAAAGTTTTAAAATCCAATTTTCTCATTTTGCACTGTTTGAAAGAGATAAAAGAGGAAAAGACCCCAAAAAACATTTTTTAAACATTTAAAATCCGTAAAAGAGATAAAAAAAAACATTTTGAAAATATGAAATCTGGGGAGAAGCCTGGCACCTTTGCTACTTTTCCATTTATGAGAAACCATTTTCTCATTAGCTAACTCTGATTAGGAGCCATCTTAGAACCCATTGTCTACAATTAGCTTGGTTTCTTCTTTAACAAATGTGAAATTTGGTTTTGCTAAAAAATTAGCGAATTTGGTTGCCCACAATTTAGCTAGAGGTTCGAATTCCCTGTCTGGACTTAAAATTTGGATGGATTTTCCACCAAATTTTTTGTATTAAGCTCTTTTGGTTGATTCCAATTAATGAAAGTTTATTTCAAAAAAACAAAATAAAAATAAAAAAAATAATTGCTTTGTATTATTAAATAATAAAAAAACAATTTAAAAGGTGCAGAAATGAAATGAAAATCGTTTTATGATAGAGAAGTGCAATTTTGTTAGTTCTATGCACATAGAGGGTATTTGATTTGTGATTTATGTTCACCTTTTATATTTTTATGATTTTTTTATGCCTGTAATTGATGCTCTTGAATCGTCGTACGATTGATACTCTTGAATTGGCATAAATATATTGCTTGAATATTTTTGTAGTCCTGTAGTTTGAGCATATCTTTTGAAAATTTTGTTGCACTTTAATATGTTATGTCTTTACTCTTCGTCGTCAAACAAAGAATGTAAAAATATTGCTCTCGTAAATGTTCTAAACCAAACAAACTGTCCTGTAATTGTAAATTGTTTGCAGGATTTTTGATTCAATTACATGTAGAAGGTAAAAGCATGACTTGGTCTTTCATGTTGTAATTGAAAAATAAGTGAATACTTAGTAGGATTTTTACTTGATTGTCATCTAAATTTGCTAATTCGGTAAAAGAAATTAATTTCAAATTCATTTATGTTTGGTAATTTCACTCCAATCCAATATATTTTAACTGCTATCATATATACTAATATCATAAACCATTTATACTTGTATCATAAACCATTACTTTAAATTCTTTACACCTACAAAATTTATAAATGAATGAATATGAAAAAATTAATTATTTGAATTGAATTCATTTATATAGAACAAATATGAGGAAAGTACTTGAGGGAAAAAGGAATTCACATAAAATCCAAGGATTTCTCAATGATAATGATGAACATATCAATTGGCAGAGTTAATTGTATGTTGAGTGTAGAAAATTTGTCGGAACATTCTACTTTTCTTTAAGTTGGTGGGATGAAATTGTAACTTCTTTTGGTTGTTTATTGGTGCAAAGTTATTTTTTTTTAAAAAAATTTTGGTTAAATATATTTGACCAATAAAATTATTTGTCTTCTGTGCATAAATTACCAATTTAATGACTTGTATTATACTGGAATAATAATGATGGTTTTTTTTTTTTGGATTTAATTGTTATAGAAATAAATGTAGAAAGTCGAAGTATTTCTTTGAAGGGTGAGAAAAAAAAAAACTAAAAAATTGTTTAGTTATAAAATTGGTTTGAAATCCAATTTGTTTTTTAAGTTAACCAATTTGATGGACCCAATTTTGATTTTGATTTTTAAAATTTTTACTTCATGGTTAACTGGTTAACTCTCTTTCACACACACATATATATTGTTTTTATACCTTAAAATTTTTTTATTTCTTTTTAAAACTTACGTAAAATAATATTTTAAAATATATTTAAATATATTTTTATTTCTTTATAAAATTTATATAATACTTTAAACTATATTTAAATTATATCATTTTTCTTAATTATATAGAATAATATTTATACGGAATAACCGGTTAACCTATATATATATATATAATTTTTTATTATATATATTAGTATCTATATTTTATTTGATAGTATTTCATTACATTTTCATATATTTTAAAATCTATGTTTTAAAATTCAATTTTATCCAATTTTTTAAACTTATCATTAAGCACACTAATTTTCAATCACATCAAATCCTCTGTATAATATTAGCTATTAATTTTTTAAACATAAAATTTGCCTAATTTATTACATTTGCTTTGTAATTTTTATTTTGAATTATTTTATATATTTAAAATTGAATTAAATTTTATCTGATTTTTTATAATTGTATATTATAATTTTTAGGGGTTAGCTGATAAATATTAATTAATCAAATTAAAAAAATCAAAATCATTGGATTAATTAATGAATATAACATACTAATTAATGATTAATGATTTTAAAAAATCGATGTTAATGAACTAATTAATTTTTTGTTAATAAACTGATTAACCGATATATACTTATTGTTAATTTTTTTTACTGCATAATCTTTTAAAATTCAATCTACGCTCTCATTTTTCCCCTCTCATTCTTCATAAATATTTAGCTTAAAAATGCATATGAAATAGAAATGATAATGCTCAATATTTTATAAACATATTGGCCAACAAAATACAAAAGCCCAATCAGTTAAAGAGGCCCGAATCACTGAAGGCCCAACACTATCTTGCCTCAGACACACTGCTAGAGGAATGCCAAAATCCAATTGACGGGATAGCCCGATCGCCCCTGATGGCTTTATCTTATCCGCATATGTGCCTGATACACGTTATCGTTGCTTGTCAACGGTCACATCACCTCCACTTACTCTAACTACGGAGAGTAGGCCTCTCAAGTGGACTTTTCACTCCTATAAATACCAAATTCATTTTTAAAAAAACATAAATAAGAGAACTCTATACGCTCTCACTCTCTCTTTAAAAATCTAGAGCTAACTTAAGTTTCGGAGAGTTCAAGCTCATATTGACTGAGCTAGCTTTCTTTTTTAAGGATTCTCATCTTAACGAGTCTAATCATTCTCACCCCCTAGCTACGTGTAAATCTAAACAACACCTCTATACCCCTCACATATGACTCCTCTCTTTCTAAAAATCCACAAATTGCTAAGCAAAAAGTGCCTAACTTCTATACTATTGGGAGAAACATAGACTTGCAGCTACAAAAAGAGAACCAAAATGCAAAAATCCATAAAAGTCTCCGAGACTATATGGAGAAACTTCAAAAAATGGTCGAAGTGTGTAAATCCATGAAAGTCTCCGAGACCACATGGAAAAACTCCAATTGGCGACAAAAAGGATAAATAAAATCAAAACTTCGAGGTTGAAAAAGAGCAAAATACTGTGCACCAGGTCTGAAAGAAAGAAAAACGTCATTCTTTCAAAACATTGCACAATAGATGCAAAAGACTCCCAAAACTAGCTTTTTGGGAAAAGGGTCGAGAAGGATGAGACAATTGCCCCTTTCTTTGTCCCCAAACAGACTAAAAAGGAAGGAAAAGCACAGTAAACGGAGTAACATCTTGTCCTTTCAAAGCACATCCTGAACCATTGCCTTGATATTCGAGAAAAAAGATAACGGGAGAAATCACAAAGCAACACACTCTCCCATCTGCTTTAAGAAAAAAGAAGTAATAAAAAACTCCGCTTCACATATTGACTAAAAGAGGAGCGATTGCTTCGCACCTAGATGAAATGAGCCACTACCAAAGCCTACTACTGATGGAACGAGCAAAACACCTAGGGAAAAAAGAAAAATAGTTATTCCTAATCAAAGGGAAAGCAATCGAGGATTAAAAGGTTTGAAGGAAAAAATTCAAAAAGGGCAATTGTAAAATAAGAGAAGCATAAAAAGTAGTATGCTTTATGATCTGGAATATACCCAATATAAGAATCAAAAAGGGCAACCCAGAAACCCCTTCCCCACAACAAAACTCATAAGCAGAAATGGAAAATAAACCAGGTCCCTTACCTCTAAGACATGACCAGGAATATTTAAGACATGGCAAAAGCCTCTTAAAGATTCGACGACAGTACTACTAAATCCCGATCGAAAGATTGATGAAGAAGTCATTGTAAATCCTGATTAAAAGATCAATGAAGAAGTCATTGTAAATCTCGATCGAAAGACTGATTTGTAACCCCGATCAAAAGATCCACAGAAGACCAAATAATTTATTACGATTCCAATCAAGAATATCCAAATAGATCAGTATCATTTCTCGTAATTAAAGATAAGGCAACATCAAGAAATCGACAAATTTCATTCCAAAATACAAATATACAACCAAAACACGACTACAAAAAAAACTGTCAATTGTCCGTCGCTAATTTGCAAAATTCCGTCGTTAAAACAAATTAGTGACGCCGCGACGACCAGTCGCTAAAAGGCCAGTCACGAATATATTAGCGACGGAATTTCAAATCAGTCGCTAATTTAAATTTCGTCGCTAATATATTTTTTTGTCGCTAATTTATATTCATAATTAGTCGCCTGTATTATAATAATAATATTTAGCGACTAAATTTTCCGTCGCTAATTTCGTCGCTAATTATTATTGTATCAATAACGACAGGCTAAATGTTGGGACGAAGTCGCTAAATCTGTCGCTAATTATTTGTGAAATTCTTATTTTTACATATTAGCGACAGATTTGTTGTCACGAATCCGTCGGTATATTTTGCTGCAGTATTTATTAATTTTCATTTTATACACACTATTGATCACACATACATACACATATATATTTATATATTTATTCCAAAACATAATGTATTAAAAAACACATATAAAAATAATTGAAATCGTACATAATGTTTGATAAAAGTAATTGAAATCATACATAATGTCATCAAATAATCTCTCTTAAAACAATACAACAAAATACTAATAATGTCCTCCTAAATAACAGCAACAATTGTTCCTTCTCCTGCTTCTCATCTTCACTTTCAATCAATTTTCAGACTTTCCTTTGTTTCATAGATGAGCTTATTTTCCCTCAAATTCATAATCCACAGGAGAATCTACATTAGCAATTGATAAAACAACTAAATCTATAAAAAATCATGAATAATATTTCAGTAGATATAATAAAACTCTACCTATTACTCAATATAACCTGAACTTCATAATTAAAGCTTAGCTAGTAACAATTATTACTTGAGCATGTACAAGTGTAGAAATCAACATAATAACCATTTCAAGAAAGATTGAGTTGAAAATTTGAGCACCAGATTATCAAAGCTACAGATAATGCTTTCACACAAAAAAGCTCACAGGGTCGGCCATAATTTATTGGATTTGCTGCTGGTACAAGTTCTTAGTCTACATAGTAAAATCTGAATAAACAAATACTGCCTAGGCAAAAATTACCATCAATGGCATAGCTCATCGATGATCACCATTTAAGTGTCACCTTACATTGCAGGATGTAAATCATAATAGCTCATCTTTGTTTTAAGGTGGATTCACTTACTCATTCTCAAAAGAGGTGTGTTCATCACAATTCTATTTGTGAGCTAGAAGATGATGAAAAGATAAAGAATTTTAACAATTCTGCTAAAGTTAACTATTTTACTTCACAATTAGCAATAGAAACCGAATTTGATATTTTTCTTAGCAATTAAATAAGGGGTTTGAGGACTCCATGACTACTTTTTTTTAAGAACATTTCTCAAAGATCGACAGCAAATAACAAGATATGATAATTAAGATGCAAAGAACATAATAACAAAAGAAAAATGGAAACTCACAGATCAAATTGGATGAGAAAAGCTCAAATTCATGGTTGGCTCAACCCGTGATGAGCTAAAGTTGGTTGAGATAAACAGCAGCAGCTGGAATTTATATACGCTTATTAAAAGTCACTTCTTTGGAAGCAATGCAAGGAAGAAGAATTTATATACGCTTATTTATAATTTTATAAATATAATATAACCCAATCCTATCCTTTAAATTTTACCTTGTTAAATTGAGTTTAACAAAGAAATTTCCATCACAGGAGACTAAGAACAATTCCAGTTTTCAATATGTAAATTTGCAGGTGAAGGCATAATTAAATAAACCAGAGTATAACAAATTAAACAAAAAATAGAACAAAACTAACAGTGCCCAAGCAATCTGAACATAAAACCTATGTAGAAGATAAAATTAAGATAGCTCCAAATCAAAAAGAACTTAAAAACATAACAAAACTGGAGAAAAACTAGAAAGGTTAGCCAAATAATGAGAGCCAGCAGAAGTTGCCTGTATAGAAACTGTGCAATCTGTATATCACACTGCATACAGTTGGTGACAAATTGTCATGGATACTCACAAATGCAAATTGTCAGCATCTAACCAGTCAATCAGTTCACCATAAATGTTAGATAAAATAACTTGAAACCCTCCAACAAGAAATCAATGCGAGAACTGAAAAGAGAAAATCGAAAAGAGGCCAATCAAATGGTTGTGGCAGTTAGATAGCTCTTTCTGCTTTTCTTATCCAACTAAGGAAACAAAGCATTAATAATGGCTATGGATACACATACATGTAATAATAATGATTCATGATTTGCTTTTTCAAACGTGGCTTTCAGGAGATGCATATGTCGGTTGAATGATAAGGTGCTGAAATGTACTCAACCAGCAATTTTTGCTATTTCTATTAAATTGTTGTTTTTAAAAAAAGAACATTTAGATGATATAATTGAATAGTTGACTAACCTTTTGTCATCTAAAAGAAAATTGTCCTCTTGCCCTGCACTAATAATAATCTGGTTCAATCAACTTACAGTAAGGCTGCAGTTTTGGGCTTCCTTGGAAGCTAGTGCAATTTTGATCTTGCTTAATTCCCTATCTAAATCATAATTGCTACTTTAACCTCAAATTATTCAACTACTCCACAATATTCAATAATAATGCCCTTTAAATCAGGTTTAATAAATAAAATCTCTAACTTATAAAAAATTTTAAAATCCCTAATTAAATTTTGATTATATTTAATTTGTCAGCTAAAATTTAATAATTATTATAAATAACTATCTATCAATCACAGTATATAAATGCTATAGTGATCTTTATCAAATCCTTATCAGTGGTAAATTAGAGATTATGAAATTATCCTTTTCTCATATCTTCTTACAATGAAATTAGTGTTATAGTACTTGTTTCTATTGGTTCTGAAACACCTATGTACATCCCAATGTAAAATCTTTTCAAATTTAATTTATTAAACTATGCTAAGCAATTATATGATAAAGTGCTCTTAGCAAATTTAGGGCAGCAGTTAAAAATTCTATAAATCAGGAAAGTTATGAAGTTGTGAGGATGTGAGGATGGATATTTTATTTAGTTCCTCATTACTTTATGCATTTTAATAGTTAGGAATCCTTAAGTCTATTGAATGACTAACTAACCCATAATTAAATTGAATTAAATTACAATTGGTTCATATTATGATTTTATATTAGATCAATCAGTTGAAGGTTCAATGTATAATTTATATTTAGAATCAAAAGCATAATTAAATCACAATGGTCAACGGTGTGTCAATTTAGTATATAAAAGCAATTTTGGGAACTAAGTGAGTGGAAACTACTATGTGAGGGACTATTAATGAAATTAGTTTTATATTTAGGGAGTTTTGGTGAAATTATTTTATGTTTGGAGACTTTCCATGGAATAATTTTATGTTTAGGAACTTTCAGTATATACGTTTTACGTATGGGTAAAATTTATTACATTAATATTTATATTCTAATGAAGTCCATTACATTGGTATATAACAATAAAGTTCATGACTAACTAAACCATAATTCAATTGAATTAAATTACAATTGGTTCATATTATAAAATTATATTATGATTTTTATATTGGATCAATCAGTTGAAAACTACAAATGTGAGGGACCATCAGCAAAATTGATTTCATGTTTAGAGATGTTTGGTGAAACATTTTATGTTTAAGAGACTTTTCTTGAAGTACATTTTACGTTTAGGAACTTTCAGTAAATTTTGAAGATCCTATGAGTATAAAAAATTATATTTTAGCTCCAAACTTCTTCAACCATCTTGGCAGCATTTTGTCGTGAATTATTTCCACACTAAAGACACAAATACACATCAGAGTAAATTAGACAAAACAGTAATATTTTAAGCAATTAAATATTGATAGATTTACCAATGTCAAACAAACATGAACAACCACTTTAACACAATTATTTTTTTTTGCCATTTTTAACTGAAAGGTGAAGAAAACAAACATACAATCAAAAGGATACCTTTATCAATAACGGCATCAAAAGAACCTGTTTGAAAAGCACTCATATCTCGAACATCCATTTGAATATCTGCATAGTTGTCCACGACATAAATTTAACGGTAACTACAAACATGGAAATTATAACCCATAATTTCTCCACTCTGACTTCTACTACTATGCTCAAGCCATACACATCAAGGTTAGGCTGTCATGAATCACTATAAATACACAGTAAGAAAATATCCTTAAATGCATCATGTGAAAATTATAACCTTTAGCAATATACCTGCCGTAGGTCTTGGAGTCATCCTTATCTTTAAACAAAAAACATTTACTAAGTGAACCTTTAAAAACAAAAAAGTAAATACTGACCTTGTTACCAGTCGTCGGAGAGTCGTCGTAGAATCACCGGAGACTCACCGGAGCTACACAGCCTATGTCAATTTAAAGCTTGGAACGCCAGGGACACGCCGTCGGTGGTAACGCGCCCTAAGGAACCACAGTTTTGCCAGGATCTATGTCAAAAGCTCTCGGCATACCCATTTTCGATCTCCCTGTTGCCGGCGTATGAGAGGGATTGGTGGGGATAGAGCAGAGCGCCTCACCTTCAGGAGTCGATCGGTGGTGTTCTTATCGCCATTCACCACTGGTGCTGGCCGGAAAAGGGAGGAAAGAGAAATTTCAAGCTAAAAGAAAAAAAGAAAGACGAAGAAGGAACGATAACTGACCGGAGGGGATAAGGCGACAGCGTGACTGGCTGGTGAGGTGAAAGACAGTGTCGGGCTGTCGCCGGCGCTAGTGGGCCGCTCGTCGCTCTCCGCTTCCCTCTTTCTTTTCCCTTTGTGATGGAATAATGGATAAGGAGGCCATGTGGGTTTGGAATTTAGCACCCATGTGAGTAGAAAGAGTTTGGATCCGGTGGAACTATGTAAAAACTACTTGCCATTTTCATGATAACCAAAAGGAGTAATTAATTATTAATTCGTTTAATAAATTGCCATGTGAAATAATGGCTGAAAATGAAATTTAATTTTTAATATTTGATAAAAAAGATAATATAGTTTTTAAAGTTTCAATTGGTGTAATGTTATGTTTAAAAATTTTAAAATTAAAGTAATTTAATTTTTAAAAGAATTGATTTAATATTTAAATAATATGTTTTAAGATCTAATTGTCATTTGAGGAGGTTAAATTATTTTAATTTTAAAATATTAAAAATGATATTACACCAAATAAAAATTTAAAAATTATATTACTTTTTTTATTAAATATTAGAGATCAATTTGCAACAAAAACCAAACTCATAGACCTTAAAAACTAATCTTCACCATTCAAAATTAACAACAAGGAGTTTTGAACGTACCCACCAAAAATTAAGCCGATCAAACGGCAAATGATTTTTTGATCTTCACATACAAAATTGATCATTATGTAAAAAATTCAGAAAATAACCTCTTGTTTGCAATAAAAACTGAACTTACAGATCGTAAAAATTAATCTTCATCGTCCAAAATTAACAATAAGGAGTTTCAAATGTACTCACCAAAAATCAAGCCAATCTAATGGCAAATGATTTTCCGATCGTCTTCGTATACAAAACCGATTATTAAGTAAAAAATCCAGAAAATAACCTCTTTTTTGCAACAAAAATTGAACTTACAGACCTTAAAAACTAATATTCACCGTTCAAAATTAACAACAAGGATTTTTTAATGTACTCACCAAAAATCAGGCCAATCTAACGGCAAATAATTTTTCGATCGTCTTTGTATACAAAACTGGTCATTACGTAAAAAATTCAAAAATAACCTTTTTCTTGCAACAAAAACCAAACTCACAGACCTTAAAAACTAATCTTCACCATTCAAAATTAACAACAAGGAGTTTTGAACGTACTCAACAAAAATTAGGCCGATCTAACGACAAATAATTTTTTGATTGTCTTCACATACAAAATTGATCATTATGTAAAAATTTCATAAAATAGCCTCTTTTTTGCAATAAAAACTGAACTTACAGATCTTAAAAACTAATCTTCACCGTCCAAAATTAACAACAAGGAGTTTTGAATGTACTCACCAAAAATCAGGCCAATCTAACGGCAAATGATTTTTCGATCATTTTCGTATACAAAACTGATCATTACGTAAAAAATTCATAAAACAACCTATTTTTTGCAACAAAAATTGAACTTACAGACCTTAAAAACTAATCTTTACCGTTCAAAATTAACAACAAGGAGTTTCAAACGTACTCACAAAAAATCAGGCCGATCTAACGGCAAATACTTAACCGTTGAAACTTTACTTACACTATTCCGTATAAAAGCTGTTCAATTTGTATTTGAAGATCCAACCAAACCGTAAACATACAGATTCAAATGGACTATATATTTGGATTTATCAGATAATATCTTAACTTATTTATTAATCTGACCATGTTTAGAATTTCAAAACCATTTCTCCATTTTGAAATCAGTATGTTTTCTCAGTCTTCCATACCACTCAATTAGGTAACCGCGGTAGTGAACTTAAATGGTAAGAATGAGTTTAGATGGAGCTTTGAATATTTATAAAAATAATAGAAATAAAATTTAAAAGTGTGTGTGTGTGTGTGTATATATATATATATATATATTAGAAAATTTATTCATTTAGAAAAATAATAGAAATTAAATTGAAGAAATTAAATTAGAAAATTTATTCATTTTGACTTGTATTAGTTTAAGTCTTGGATATAACTCTATTGTCTTATTCAACTAAATAATAAATTAAGCTTAAAATTATATACGCATTAAATTGAAACGGTGGAGAGATGTGAGGGAAGAGAAAATGTTATTTTTATATGTAGGGTAAATTTTTGAAATTACTAAAATGCCCCTACCAAATTTCATCATTTTATCCTTTTATTCAAGGATGAATTTATAAATATATATTTTAAATTTTTTTAATAATTTAAAATTTGCTCAAAAATTTAACAAAATAAAAGTAAATTATAAATTTTTCATAATCATTTTAAATGAAATAATAAGCTTTATATTATTATTATATAAATATTTATATTTATTATTTTTCATAATATGACTATATAATACTTACAACAATTGCTTTATTATTATTATTGAAATGTAATTTTTTTAAATAAATAAGTTTATATTTGGGGATAATTGATAAAGAAATCAATAGAATTCCTAATAATTTAATATTTGATTTAAATTTTATAAAATAAAAATTAATTACAAATTTTTTTATTATTATTTTGAATGAAATAATAAATTTTATATTACTGTTTTATAAATATTTATTTTTTAATCTTGAACACGCAAATATATAATAATCGTAACAATTAGTTTATTATTATTATTAAAAATATAAATTTTCTAAATAAATAACTTTAAATTTTGGTATAATTAATAAAAAATTATTATCAACTTATAAAATAATTTCTAATTTTCTGTTACAAAATAAAATATTTATTTCATATGGTCTATATTAAAATTACTTAAAACTATACATAAATCATGTGAGTGAAATTAAAAAAAAAATTTCTTAATTTATTTGCGACGGATTATTGACTAAATATTTTTGTCGCTAATTGTATTACTGAACAGATTACTATTAGCGACAAATATATTTTCGTCGCAAAACTGTCGCAAAAAAGGCGCTATATTTTTCCTCCAAAATTAGCTAAATTTTTTGGAACTAATTTCATGAATAAAAAATTATAAATTTAGCGACGGAAATATTCGTCGCTAATTACGTCGCAAAAAATGGTGCGTATACTTCCCGCTAATAATTAGCGACTGTTTATTCATTCCGTCGCTATTGCGTCGCAAAAAATTAGAAAATATCCTCCCCGCGATATAATTGTAAAACAGTCGCGAATTCGTCGCTAAATTTATGACGAAAATAATGTCGTCGCTAAATTTAGTCGCTAATTGACAGTTTTTTTGTAGTGCACCTTACAAAAAATATTTAAATATACAATAAACCTACAATATGCTCAGATTGACCTCTAGTAGCACCACAACCTTTTCTCTCGAACAACACACTAGAATCGAGAAAATGGAGAAAAAGTGTAGACTTGAAAATTCTCCACCACAATCCCAAGTGGTGTAGAATAGAAAGTAGAAAAGGGAAATTGAAAAACATAGGCCCCTCAACTTAACCTCGAGAGTGCAAAACAAAAGGCAAAGAGAAAGGTCCAAAAAATAAAAAGGAGCAAATTTCATTCATCTTTCTAAAATGGAAAGAGCCCAAAGATGTACAGGATTCGAAATTATCAGGTGGTTCCCTAAAAGGAGTAGGGAAAAAAGAAAGAGATAAAGGCTTCTAAAGGAAACATTTCTAGAAAGGTAGGAGTTTTAGAAAAGGCAGGTGCATCTCACAAGGAAAAGAGGATACTCTTATTTATCCTTAAGAAAAATTGCTTTAAGGGCGTTAATAGAGGTTGCCACGTGGTAGTCCTTAATAAATATGGAGCCCAAATCAAAGCATTAAAAGAAGAAAATAAAGTCATCATAATAAAGGCATAGTGAATGAAGTGACAACTTTTAAAAATGGCTGACTATTCATGCCCCACTCAACAACACCACTCAAAAGCAAAGGAAATTCGAAGCAAATGCTTAGTCTAATCGAACGAATCCTAGTCACATGATTAAAGCCAATCTTCAATGCGATAGAATGGATCGAAGGCCCATACGACTTTCAAAAAAATAATGCCACCTCTTTAGTAAAAAAAACCATAAAAGCTCACCAACAAAAGGTGAGTTGATCGAAAAAGCAATCGCACTAAGTAGGAAAATGGATAACCCCTTTTGCAAAGGCCAATTGTTCTAAAGAGCACCAAAGAGAAAAGCTAAGGTGTGGATTAAAAACCCAATTGGTTTGACCAAACTCGAAAATCTGCCCGATTGAAAAAGCTCATAACTGGGGGTGCCCTCAAAAAAGGAAGAAAAGACAAAAGTAAGAAGATGCAAATAGATGATTGGAAAAACAATAAAGTCAGATCTTAAAGCCTTGAAATAAATCAGTAGGGCATCAAAACCTAGTCCTATCTTACACAATGAGAAAAAACCGGAATAAAGTGAAAGATAGGTGCTGTATAGCCAACTAGAAAAGGCAATGAGCCTACAAAGATGGTCTCATAAAGGCCAAATCAGAACAAAAGGATGAGAAAGACTTTCATCCCATACAGTGATTCAGTTTCAGAAAGTACGATTATCTATGAACTGCCTAACTTTTTTGAAAAAGGAGCCTTCATGATAACCAAAAAAGCCTAAATAAAGCCGTGAAGCATCGATAATGAAGGTAAAAGGCCAATGAAGCCCTATGATCAAAGAAATCGGCCTAGACTTACCCTCTCGAAACTTCAACACTATCCTGAATAAAGAAAAACTTTGTCCAAAGAAACAACCAAGTGGGATATGAGGGCAATCATGATAGGTTAATTTGGAGTAGAAAAAACTCAAATTCACTTAAGAAGAAGCGAAAGACGAAAAAGTAGAATAGCACGAACTGAACGCACAAAGCTCTCGAAGTATTAGAAATTCGATTTCAGCAAGAAAAAATCAAAGGAAAGCTATGGTCCAAGAAGAATGATCCTCTATGATTGGCTCCACAAAGAAGTGCCAAAGGTATTGTAAAGGTAGAAAAGTTGAAGTGGTCTACGATTAAAGCGCTTGGCCTAAAATTGAGATATATTCCATGCAAATTTATTAAATCCCAGAGGAAAAGAAATTGAAGAATCTGATCGGGACATAAAAAGACAATTGGTTTGACAAAAGCAAAAGCCGAAGGTAGAAAAATTAAAACAATACAATTCGAAGCCCATTTAAAGTACAAGTTGGTAAAAATCCATAAGAAAGCTTTGGAATAAGAAATGCTAGAGGAAGTAACTGAGCAAAAGCATTTGTGCTCCTAAAAAAGAAAATGGAACAGACCTATGTGTGGACAGACAAAAAAGGGTCCACCTCATCCAAACAAGATCCACACTAACAATTGAAAGTGGAAGAATGATAAAGACGAGCCAAGAAAAGCTTTAAATAAAGGCCAATAGCCCTTTAAGATGATGCCATGACATTAGAAACTCTCACTAAATCAAGGAGCAAATCGATCAATAAGTTTATAAAAAGGGTAACTTCCACCTGACAAAAGGCTAGGGCAGAAAGCAATAAAAGCAAGATCGATAAAAGAACCAGTCGACTACCTGCGGTTGGCTCCATCTCCTTAGAAGAAGCCTAGACAAGCGAAGCTAATGATAACAAAGGACAGAGTTCACGTTTGAGCCAAAGGCAAACAAAGGAATAAATAGGGGATAAGCCATTGACTAACAAAGAGCATACAAGGGCCCCGTAGCATTAAAAACACAAAATGCAACCTGACAGTGCATAAAAGAAAAGCTAGACCTGATCAAGCTACGCCATAAAGCTCAAAGAAATAAAAGGTAAACTCTACCCTTTCTTAAATTTACGGTAATGCATTTCTTTTAAGGAAAAGTGAGGACCATTGCAAATAGGAATGCAAGGTGAAAAGAAGCAATCGCATCATAAAATTGTGCTGCGTAAAAGGGAAACTTAAAGCGAGAAGCATAAGAGACGGTCGCAACCTAGAAAGCATAGGAAGCATGCTCAAGGAAATAAAAAATGCCCAAAGAAAATAGGAAATGTCTGTAATAGCAATCCTTCGAAAAACAGTTGAAATTTTTGGTTATATAGATATGCACTCCCTCTTTTTCTTTTTTGCAGAAATATTTGGCAACAAGAACACGAAACATCCACAAAACACTGAAGAGGCACGAAAGCTCAAAAACCAAACGAAAAAAAGATAAAACTCGCTCGACGGGATACCACTAAAGCTTGAAAAAGCTAAAACGAACCCAACCTGCAAAGCAAGGGGAACATCGATTTCAATTAAAAGCTCAAAAGGCCATAAAGACCACCCTTGGAAGGGCACTAAATGAATCGAAATGAAGCAAAATGCAGAAAATTGGCCCTCAAAGATGGCACGTCTAAATGCCAACCAAACAATCCAAATGGATGGACAGAAAGATCATCCACTCAGGTATTAACAGAGATATCTCTCCTAAATAGGCTCTTACAAAGATGAAGTTGCCTCGCGAGAAAATGCATATCAATCTAAAACCTACCTATAGCCCGATCTACTGATCGGAGTATAGGAGGGGGGACAAATGATAATGCTCAATATTTGATAAACATATAGGCCAACAAAAAACAAAAGCCCAGCTAGTTAAAGAGCCCTGAATCACTGAAGGCCCAATGCTATCCCGCCTCGGACCCACTGCTAGTGGCATGCCAAAATCCAACTGACGGGACAGTCTGATTGCCTTTGATGACCTTATCTTGTTTGCAGATATGCATGACACACGTTATCGTCGCTTGTCAAAAGTCACATCACCTCTACCTACTTTGACTGCAAAGAGTAGGCCTCTCAAGTGGACTTCCCACTCCTATAAATACCAAGTTCATTTCTAAAAATACATACATAAGAGAACTCAATACTCTCTCACTCTCTATTTAAAAGTCTAAAACTGACTTAAGTTTCGGAGAGTTCAAGGCTGGATTGACTAAGCTAGCTTTCTTTTTGCAGGATTCTCATCTTGACGAGTCCGATCACTCTCATTCCCTAGCTACGCCCAAATCTAAACGACACCTCCATACCCCTCACATACAATTTCTCTCTTTCTGAAAATCCATGGATTATCGAAACACATCAACACTTCAATTATTGTCATTTTCTTAAAACTTGTCACGCCCATTTGCGAAAAATATCCCGTAATTTACACTTAATGTAGTAATAGATTTTAATTCAATTTTCCATTTTGAATTAATCGGGTGGTGTAACTTCTAGAATTTGTGCTCATCCTCTAATCAAATGCAACATTATACTTTTTGTCTAAGGGTGCCAAGATTTTAAAACCGCCAAGCTAATTTTGATTTTATGAATTGTGAAACCGGAACAAAAATTTAGATAGAGATTAAATGGTTTCAATTTAGAATATTTCTAATTTGGTTTGGTTTGAAACGATTTTTTTGTTTGCTTTAAAAATTATTTTTTAACTAATGAATAGGTGCATATTTTGAAAATTTTTTAGGTCTCATATTATTTGATTTACAAAATTTAAATTGTTTTTTCAAATTTTGTAGATGAAACTATAAACAAACATAAATACACATATTTATAATATAAATAATAACTATATTTTTATGGTTTGAAACTGAAATCGATCATTTAGTTTCAATCGATTCTAGTTTGAAATTGTGAACCATTGGCCATAGTTCAATTCCAGTTTTGACATATTTTGTTTCATTTCAACTTCCGGTTTGAACCATAACTTATTTTTAGCATCACCACCGAGGTTGAGGCGTCAAACATGCAACTCAGATTTATCTCAATAGTTAAATAATAAGTCTCTCATATTTTAAATGGGCCAATTTTACCTTTGAAAAATTAAAATTGGATCAAATAAGCCCTTATATAATTGTTTGTTTAGTTTTACCTACAAAATTTTCAATGGTGGGAGTTATACCAAATTAAAATCATGATATTGACATGGTAATGTGACAAAAATAAAATTTTAATCAAGGACTTATTAGTTCAATTTTAATTTTCTAAAGGTCTATTTGATCTTTTTTTAATTTTAAAAGTAAAATTAATTTAATCGAAATATTTAATTGAGTCTGACTAGAAACTTGACAAGCTTGTTTCCTCCTCAAGCCTCACCACCAATGGGATGTTATTAAATGATAATTTTGAATCTTTAAGAATTTGAATTTAAGTTCCACGTGCATATTAGCTCACTTCCATTGACTTAATTAATTTATTTGATTTAATTAAGAAAATCTCAAACCATAATTCTCTTAGCTAACAACTAGTTTGAATCATATATATCATTATCATACAGTTTTATTAACCTTACCAGTGCACAATTAATTGCTAATTGTACCTTAGATAATGCATGTCAATTCCTTTTTCACCATTGTCATGAACAAAGCACATGGTTTATCAAATATCAAATATATACCAATAATTTTGAATTTTGGTGTCGCCTCTACAATGAAAGCACTTTCCTCAACATTTCTTAGCCTTCTTCATATGTTTCCACGTACACACAAATTAGATATATCATTATGAAATATAAAATCCTATCACAAAGTTACACGTATGCTAGTTTCACTCGGTTGCTACCCAACCTAAATTATTAAATGATTAAAATATTATAAATCGGAGGCCACAAATACACATAAACCCACTAATTTAATTCATAAACCCAAAATTCCATCTACAGATGAGATGTGTCAATATTATGGAATGTTAGTGGGGCCTCTTTGTATTTGGCTTCTTTTCTTGAAATGTACTCTCAGAATGACAATTGGCCTCTTTCTTCTATTTTTGATGGGTTGAGTCCATTTCTCAATCATATAGCATGCATGCTTGCTTTCAATTATGGCAATGTCCCCATTTTCAGCTTTGTTATTCTCGCAGTGGCTGACTTTTCTGTTTGAATGTGTCACAGCTTTTAAGCACTTCAATTTGGAGGACATTATCTACGAGTAATTGTGGTGATTATAGTGTTCAGAAGTTTCTTTTGGATGTTTTAATTTGTATCCAATCACATAAGTATCATTTTATAAGCGATGCCACAACCACACATCCAATACATTTAGGTGGACGCCAACAAATTGAGAGCAGTGTTAATCATTTCATCAATTTTTTTTTTAATGTTTTAGTGGCAACTTACTAAACCAATTTATTTAATACAAAAACTTGATATAAATAAATGAAGTTAATAGAAAATCATCCATTTTTCAGGTAAAAATACAACTATATCCTCCATCCCCTTCTTTTCCTTCTCTCACCATAAGAGCAATTTTTTCTTTTTTAATTGATTATCAAACTGCAACAAAACCAAATGATTGAGTCTCAAATATTTTCATGGCCATTAAATTTTTTTTTTTAAATATTAGTAATATTAATCAAAATGCAAAAAATTTTAAATATCTTAATCAAAATATGCAATATCCTCAAATTAAAATGCCATAAAGTTATCCACCACAAAATATTCTTAATGAAAATGCAGAAAATTAGACGCTAAAATAAACTTAAACAAATTGAAATCCCGACATAACAAAATCACAAAAAAATGAAGCAAGATAAAAGAAAAAACAAACGGCTGCATTTGAGTTGGTAGCGTTAAAATCTTTAAAGAGAAAGAGCCAAGATGAAATATAAGAAAAGAAGATGATGATATGAGATGATGGCTAGTAATAATATCCATTATTATTTGAATCTGATTATACTGCCAATCTCAAAACTTAATTTATGATCAAGTTATAGAATCAGTTGACCACCATTTAATGAGCAGTCTGATCGAACTGACAGCGCCATGCTCTATTGGTCTACTAAAACACATAATTTGCCATATTGTTTCAAGCTACCTAACCTTAAAACTCAAGTATATGTATGAATAGACCTTAAATATATACTATAAATAGCTTAAACATGGATGAGCTAGATATTGAACTCCTAAGGCTCTTTCTCTAATTTCTCTAAGTCCATTAATTTAGGCTTTGTAGTACTCACTCCTGGTCTGACTAGGCCTCTTTTATTTGTAGATTCAGTTTGTCTTATGGATTTGATCATAATCTTTTATCCAGACTCTTACATTTCTAATCATTCAGGAATTATCACTTTGTGCTTTTAATGAGAGAACACCATAGGAGATTCTCCTAGACGATCCCAACGCTCATAACATTTGAAGGCAATTAACTCGTTAGATCCACTATTAGCAAAGAGAATTGTAGAAAACCTTTTGCTAACTTTCGATGATGAAGGTCTATTTGATGTTGTCGATTGGTTAGATGATTCCATCCATATAACCGTGAAAGACTTGAAATCTCTTATGAAGGGACTTAACCATAAGTTATATGGTAAGATCATGCATTCAATGAGGAAAGGCAAAAGGCCTTAATCGTTTGCTAGGGACTCTGAGGTAGAAAGCATGATGCAGAAAGAAGGAAGAATGAGACCATGAGCCAAAGGCATAGTAATTTAAAAAGGAAAAAATCGCTCTAGCACCTAATTAGATGCACATGAGTACATCTATAAGGGGCAGGTTAAAGAGAGAGCAATTCCTTTTTATTACCGCTATGACTTGTATGATACATACATCATGCTTACCAGCCATTGCGTTCCCCTTCGATTTCCATAGAAGACAACTTGTCAATCATATGCACACCAAAAGCAAAAATATAAAAAATAAAGGAACAATTGATCGAACCTAATTGCAAGCAAAGACAAAAAAATGGTCTTTTAAAAGCATTAAGAAGTTCAGATTTGGTCATCTTAAGAAATCCATGCTTAATGGGAATACCATTTCCCTTTTGTCTTTGGAAATTAGAGAAGCTGAACTTCCCAAAGGTTGAAAGAGATAAGGATGCCCAAGTATATTGGTAGATCGTATTCGAAATGCCCCTTATTAGAATACCTAACCCAAATAGATGTATTCTTTTGACGATCAGATTTTTTATAGGGTTTTCCCTACAACATTGGTGGGATCTACGCTAGATTGGTTCCATAACCTCCTTCTTGTGTCAATCTCCACCTTCAAGCATATTCAATATATGTTCATAACTAGATGCATAGTCCAAGTGAGAACACCAAAGACAGCAAACAATCTTTGTAACTTACTACAAAAACCAAACAAAAGTCCTTGAGACTATGTGGATAAGTTCATACATTGGCTTTTGAAATTAAAAATTTACACCTAGAGATCACAACATCAACTTTGGCAAGGAGTGTGAGAAACTTGCCATTAGTTAAGTCTTTGGCCACTCAACCCCTCATCGATTTTGCCAACCTGATGGATAGGACAAACCAGTATATTTGACTAGATGATTCTCTTATAACAAATTAGCAACATTTAAGTCCTTTAGATTGGTATGATGATGTCGAATGGGGAAGACACATGACTAGGAGTTCGAATGGACTGAGCACATTGAAAAGTATTGGGAAAAGAAAGGAATTTAAGTAAGGAAGATTTGATCACCATGTTAACATTCCAACTAAAATTTACACCATGCTCAAATTTTCTCCTTCCTAACGTATAATATGGATTAAAGAAAAGCACAATAAAGTCAATTGGCCAAAGAAATTATTAGATTAGACATTTGTATGAAGGAATAAGTCTAAGTTTCTTTTTTCACAAAGACATAGGCCATACAACAGACAAATGTAAAGCTTTGAAAGATGAGATAAAATGGCTTTTATAGAAAGGGTCAGTGAAAGGGTTTATCGGGCAGCCACCTAAGAGCCCATATAGTGATGGAATATGACATGGTATGAATGTGATGATAGCACAGCGGAAAAACAAAAAATTTTATCATACATGCCATACAATTCCATGACAAGAATCGAAACATGCAATTTTAGAGTTTTAAACTTACAACTTTAGATGCCTTTAAAACTTGATTTTGATGATGACCAGCAACCAAGAAGGATATGTCCACCTTAGATCTTCACCACCAATGCCAAGGAACAGCCTTTACGCCACTCCCTCTATTCTCACACACACACTTGCAAAGATGGCTTAAAATCAAGAGTGCTAGCTCTATGATTGTGTATTCGGCAATGGGAATGATTTGAAGCCACAAGATCTGATCTTGTTCTTCCTTTAGGTTACTGTTTCAGCCCGAGAATACAAGAGAACAAGAAAGATTTCTTTACCCTTGAGTATTTCGGCCAAGCGAGAAAAATAGCAAAACGGCATCCCCTTTTATTCATTTAATTCATTAATATATATCACTTAATTTAGGTCAAGTGTGAGTGCCAAAAATTAAGTGTTAATTTCAGCCTCCATCACTTCCTAATTAAGAGATATATCTTAATTTAAATTCTATTAGAATTTAAATTCAAATGGCATTAGTCATTTAATCAAAACAAACTTACTTATTTAAGGTGATAAGTTGCCGAATTCAACTAGTATTTTAGTTTGAATTTTGGCTACTTTAATTCCCTCTCAAGTATTATATTTTGATTAAATACAAATTAGGATTTAATACTCAATTAACTTAATTATACATAGATAATTAATCAATTGAAATTAAACCTAGCACATGCCAACAAATTTCTCTCGTGACCAACTGTTAACAGATTTGCCTAAAACAGCAAGCTGTTTTAGGCAAAAAGACAGTTCAATATATTTGCCTTTTCTATTAAAAGGACTCTTTGTCATTTTTCCATGCAAACATGGCTCGCATGTGTCATAAGCTGTTTTAGGCAAATCTGTAAAAAACAGTTTTTTTGCCTAAAACAGCTAGGCAAAACTGTCAAGGTGCTGTTTTAGGCAAATCTGTGAAACGAGTTTTTTTGCCAGTTTTTTTGTTTTTCCGCTGTGCTATCATCACATTCATACCATGTCATATTCCATCAGTGGTATCAGAGCCTAGACATGCTTATTTTAGTGCTTTAGATGCATGAAAAAATTAATTAAAAATCGTTATTTTGAAAACATGCAAATCTGAAATTTTCTGTTTTGAGTTTTTTGTATTGTTTTGGTGTAAAAACGATTTTAATTGATTAGATAGGTATTATAATTAATATGACATGTTAATATACTGTCCTAAGATGTTATTAGGGCTGGTAATGGTTGGATTTAATTATTTATACCTGATGGTACATGTTAATTATGAAACTAGGTGCTAGTTGGCATGTAAATTGCTAGTTTAACAACTAGTTTTCAAAATTAAATGTAAAACGTTTTTGGGATGTTTGTAAGTGATTTTTAAAGATTAAATAACAGGTCTGGACATGTTTTAAATTTGGTTTTAATTCTGGTCCATGACAATTTAATTGATTATTTTTAAAATCACTTAAAACTATGTCTAGTTTGTGTTTGTTACATGTTTAATCAACATTATTTGTTTTGTTTTGATTAAAATGGTAAATACACATTTAGATTAAAATGGTACAGAATATTAAATCAATGTTTATGGACTTATTTAGATTATTAAATGACTCATAAAATTGATTTAAATGTTTGTGCATTTTATGGCATTACATAAGCATTAAACAACTAGTTTTTGTTGTTTGTTTGTTTTTGCATGAATGCCGTATACTATATATGTGTTCTTCATGATTTTATTTTTAATTCATGTTAGCACATATTATATGCATTTTTAATGTTTATGGGCTGTATGACATAAAATTAAAAATGGCAAAATTGGAAATTATACTAGAGTTGATTTATAGCACAAATCTAACTAGTTAGTGTTTTGGGCTTTTAAGAGAACTTATTCAATAAGAGGATTTAGTCCATTGGGCTTTGGCCCAGTCCCGTCATGGGGTCTTCTCTTAAAGGTTCAAGTACACAATTTTCATTAATGGGCTTGGCTAAATTAATTAAAATTGGACTTTGTTTTATCCATGAATGCTATGTATATTTATCTGCTAATTTGGTGTGATGAATGGATATGCATGGTGCATTCATGGGCCCTGGGTTTTTGTAATTAAATATGGCCTGCGAGCCATTATGTTTTATTGTAAAAGTTTCATTTATTTCTTAGAATAGAATATACTTGAAGACTTTGTAAATCAAGACGAAGCCCACCGGAGTGGAGAAGCCCAACTCGAAGATTCTTATGTAATAGTATAGAATCTTAGTTGTAGGTTTTTGGGCCCATGTTTGTCACGCTTTACTTTATGCAATTATATATATATATGCATGCTATGTATGGATGACAAAGCGTATGCCATGTAAGCCGTAATAAAATGAATCCCTAAAATAGTAAGTCACAAAGTTGCCTTCCTAATTCGAAACATGTCAAGGCATCGATCATCGGTCACGTAGACTAGGAGTCCTAGATGCGCCCGATTATCTTTGTGAGGCATGGGTTGTGAATGTAGGTTGGACTTAACATGGAAAGGGATGCCCGGACCTAGGCAACTAATAAATGGGTTGTGCTATAACATCTTAAGATGTTAGCCCATTTGATCCAAGAGTCATGTACGAGACATGATTGGAGTTTTTCTACCTAAGTAACTTAACTTGTTAGGTGTACAAGCTCAGCTTGACTAATAAGTTGTTGTGAAAAGTGGATCTTGGCCCACATTAAATCACTAACGCGAATTATTTAAAGGGATATTAATTCGGTTTGTGGGATCATTAATAAGACCTCATTTAATCTTGCTAAATTTTATTGTAGATTGAAAATGGCATCTTCAAACAACAATTTCTCATTGCGGTCGGTCCTTGAAAAGGACAAATTGAATGGCACCAATTTCATAGACTGGTCTCGAAACTTAAGAATAGTTCTTAAGCAAGAGAATAAGTCGTATGTTTTGGATGCACCCTTGCCTGAAGAACTAGGAAGGAACGCCTCTGCGGTTCAAAAGGAAACTTTTGAGACCAAGAAGAGCGACTCCAATGATGTGACCTGTCTGATGCTGGCCACTATGGTGCCTGACTTGCAAAAGCAATTTATGGACCAAGAGGCTTATGCGATCATGGTGCACCTCAAGGAGATGTTCCAAGAGCAAGCTCGTCACGAGAGGTTCGTGACAACAAAGGCCTTAATTTCTTGCAAGATGGCTGAGGGTACTCCAGTTAGTACCCATATACTCAAGATGAAAGGGTATCTTGATACTCTTGAGAAGCTTGAGGTACTAGTGCCAAAGGAATTGACCACTGACTTGATCTTAGGATCATTGCCTGCTGCTTATGATCCATTTGTGATGAATTATAACATGCATGCAATGAACAAGTCAGTCACTGAGCTTCATGGGATGCTTAAGAATGCTGAAGAGAACATTCGAAAGACCAATCCCGTACTTATGGTTCAAAAGGGAATTAAGAAGGGAACTGCTAAGGGAAAGGGAAAGGGAAAAGGAAAACCCAAGTCAGTTGGGAGTGCACCTCAGGCCCAATCCAAGCCCAAGGCGCCAAAACTCAAAGAGAGTGAGAGCACTTGCTTCCATTGCAACAAGATAGGGCATTGGAGGAAGAATTGTGCTCTCTTCAAGGAAGAACAAAAGAAGAATGGAGCCAAGGCGTCCAGTTCTGGTATTTTTGTTGTTGAAATTAACCTTTCTATTTCTACCACTTGGTTATTTGATACCGGTTGTGGTTCTCACATTTGTTCAAATGTGCAGGGGCTAAGAAATAGGCGGTTACTTGGGAAGAATGAAGTGGACCTCCGTGTGGGGAATGGAGCACGAGTTGCTGCCATGGAGATAGGCGACTATCACCTCACTTTACCTTCCGGACTTTGTATTGTTTTGAATAATTGTTATTATGTGCCTGCTATGAGCAGAAACATTATTTCAGTTTCATGTTTGGATAATGATGAATTTGATTTTGTTATTAAAAATGGCAATGCTCATATTCGTCGCCAAGGCATTTCTTATGGCAATGCCATGTTGCAAAATGGCCTTTATATCCTTGATTTACAAAACAAAGAGTCCATATACAACATTAATACAAAGAGGGTTAAATCAAACGAAATAAACCCTACTTACTTCTGGCATTGTCGTTTAGGACATGCAAACGAAAAACGCATTTCAAGACTCTACAAAATTGGAGTGCTTGGGTCATTCGACTTAGAGTCTTATGACACATGCGAGCCATGTTTGCATGGAAAAATGACAAAGAGTCCTTTTAATAAAGAGGGCGAGAGGACTAATGGCTTATTGGAACTAATACATACCGATGTATGTGGACCTTTAAGTACACATGCTAGAGGTGGTTTTAGCTACTTCGTGACATTCACAGATGACTTCAGTAGATATGGCTATGTCTATCTAATGAAGTATAAGTCTGAAACTTTTGAGAAATTCAAAGAGTTTAAGAATGAAGTAGAAAACCAACTTGGCAAAAGTATAAAAGCCATTCGATCAGATCGAGGTGGCGAATACTTAAGCCAAGAGTTTGACAGTCATCTAAAGGAGTGTGGTATTATTTCATAGCTCACTCCTCCTGGAACACCTCAATGGAATGGTGTGTCCGAAAGGAGAAATCGAACTTTGTTGGACATGGTTCGATCTATGATGAGTCAAGCTAATCTTCCTATCTCTTTTTGGGGTTATGCATTAGAAACCGCTGCGTTTCTATTGAACCGTACTCCAACTAAAGCAGTTGAGAAGACACCATACGAGGTATGGACTGGGAAAGAACCCAATATGTCTTTTCTCAAGATTTGGGGCTGTGAAGCACATGTTAAGAAATTAACATCTGACAAACTAGAGTCCAAATCGACTGTCTGCTTGTTTGTGGGTTATCCCAAAGAAACAAAGGGATACTACTTTTACTCACAAGCCGAGAACAAAGTATTTGTTGCTCGCAAGGCTGTTTTCTTGGAAAAGGAGTTCCTTCTCAAGAAAGACAGTGGGAGTAAAGTAGAACTTGGAGAAATTCAAGTGCCACAAGCTTCTATAGAGGATGAGTTGGAAATGGGATCAAGTTCACAACCAGTTGTGGAACAAGAACCCATTACACAAGTACCTAGAAGGTCTGGTAGGGTACGTCAGGAGATTGAGAGATATGGATTTCTAATCACTGACAGTGACACTATTGAGTTAGTAGATCGTGAGGATCCTACTACCTACCGAGAAGCTATTGAAAGCCCAGACTCGAAAAATTGGCTTGAAGCCATGAAATCCGAGATGCAATCAATGTACGATAACCAGGTTTGGACCTTGGTTGATCCACCGGAAGGTGCTAAGGTAATTGAATGCAAGTGGCTATTCAAAATCAAAGCTGATAAGACCTACAAAGGTAGACTAGTAGCAAAAGGTTTTCGACAAACTCATGGTGTAGACTATGACGAGACCTTTTCGCCTGTAGTCATGCTCAAATCCATTAGGATCTTGCTTGCCATAGCTGCATATCATGATTATGAGATATGGCAAATGGATGTCAAAACTGCTTTCCTCAACGGAAATTTACTTGAGGATGTGTATATGACACAGCCTGAAGGTTTTGTCAATCCCAAGCATCCTAAGAAGGTTTGCAAGCTTCAAAAATCCATTTATGGATTAAAGCAAGCATCCCGAAGTTGGAATCTTCGTTTTGATGAGGCAGTCAAAGAATTCGACTTCATCAAGAATGAAGATGAGCCTTGTGTGTACAAGAAGGTTAGTGGGAGCATAGTAGTATTTCTAGTCCTATATGTGGACGACATCCTTCTCATTGGGAATGACATTCCAACATTGCAAAAGGTTAAGCAATGGTTGGGAAAATGTTTCTCAATGAAAGACTTAGGTGAAGCCGAGACAATACTTGGTATTCGAATCTATAGAGATAGATCGAATCGGCTTTTGGGACTAAGTCAAGAAAAGTACATTGACAAAGTACTAAAGCATTTTAGTATGGGAGACTCAAAGAAAGGGTACATACCTTTGGCTTTGGGAGTTCCTTTGACTAAAAAACAGTGCCCTAAAACCAAAGAGGAAAGGGACAACATGAGTAGAATCCCATATGCTATTGGATCTATCATGTACGCTATGTTATGTACTAGATTGGATGTTGCTCATGCACTGAGTATAACCAATAGGTTTCAGCAAGACCCTGGTGAGAAGCACTGGTCTGCTGTAAAAGGGATTCTGAAGTACCTGCGAAGGACTAAGGATCACTTCTTAGTGTATGGTGGTCAAGAAGAGCTCGTCATACAAGGTTATGCCGATGCTGCTTTTCAGACCAGCACTCAGGATTCTAGATCGCAATCTGGGTTTGTTTTTGTTTTGAACGGTGGTGCTGTCAGCTGGAGAAGCTCAAAGCAAGAAACCATTGCCGACTCAACTACAGAATCTGAGTATATTGCAGCAAGTGAGGCTGCAAAAGAGGCTGTTTAGATTAAAAATTTCATTACTGGATTAGGAGTGGTCCCAAGCATCCTAGATTCATTAGAAATTTTCTGTGACAACAACGGGGCCATCGCACAGGCAAAGGAGCCCCGGTCACACCAGAAATCCAAACACATACTCAGGAGGTACCACTTGATCAGAGAAATCATTGATCGTGGGGACGTCAAGGTTAGCAAGATAGCAAGTGAAGACAATGTAGCAGATCCTTTGACGAAACAGTTACGTCCAAATCTGCACGAAGCTCATTTGAGAGCGTTCGGTCTTAGAGCTATGCCCAATTGGGACTAGTGCTAGTGGGAGATTGTTAGTGTAAGCCCTAGCCCCAATGCATTGTAACGAAACACTTGAAATTAATAAAATGAGGCATTTGTTTTATCTATTGTATTCCTGTGCATATCAATTGATAGAACTATCCAAGAATGTTGTTTCAGTTTAAGTTATCATGTGTGAGGCACATGGTTGTAAGACCTTGAAACAAATGAGACTTCATTCTAAATATCCCTAGTCAGTCATTGTTATGGGAATAACAAATGAATTAAGACTAGTATGCTCTCTCTGATAAGTTGAGTTCTGTCTTACGGATCATAAGGACAAGAGTGTCAATCAGAGATCATAGATACATGTTTAGAACACGGTATCTGGATTAGATCCACTCATGAGAACACTACATGGTACAAGTCATAAGTGTTTGTCATATGCAAGTTTTGTATCGGAGTTCTTAGACTTGAAATCTCTATGAAACTCTTTATGAATTATTGTATACTTTGACATACACCTAACGTGCTCGTAACAGAGTGACAAGTACGGGTATGATTGGGTATGCATTGATTCATGTTAGAGAGCATGAGAGAAGTGAAGGGATTACCCTCTCGATATGAGAGAAAATATCATCGGCCACTTGATCAGTGAACTGAGAAGTGTATGGCCATACCGAGATGAAATAATGAGTAATCATTATTTATCTGAGAGTTCAGTGTCACTGGAATATCAAGAAAGGAATTAATATATATAAGGATGACTGGTTCCATGCCTTATATTAATTCTGATATTTATGGGTAAGTGACTATGCAAAATTGCATTAGGTCACTAAATGCCATATGCATTTTCATTTAATTTGGAATGCTATAATATCTTGCTAGAGAATATATATAGCCTTTGAATTAATTTATTAATTCATTGCCACCATTAAATGGACCTATAGGATCGCACACAAAGCATTGGGCTTAAAATATTTAAATTGTGTATTGGGAATTAATTTGGACTTTTATTTAAAGTCAAATTAATGCATAAAATGGGTATATAGATTTTTGCCTAAAACAGCTAGCTGTTTTAGGCAAAACTGTCAAGGTGCGATTTTGCCTAAAACAGCAAATCTGTTAAGCCACGATTTTGCCTAAAACAGCTAGCTGTTTTAGGCAAATCTGTGAAACGAGTTTTTTGCCTAAAACAGCTAGCTGTTTTAGGCAAATATATTGAACTGTCTTTTTGCCTAAAACAGCTTGCTGTTTTAAGCAAATCTATTAACAGTTGGTCACGAGAGAAATTTGTTGGCATGTGCTAGGTTTAATTTCAATTGATTAATTATCTATGTATAATTAAGTTAATTGAGTATTAAATCCTAATTTGTATTTAATCAAAATATAATACTTGAGAGGGAATTAAAGTAGCCAAAATTCAAACTAAAATACTAGTTGAATTCGGCAACTTATCACCTTAAATAAGTAAGTTTGTTTTGATTAAATGACTAATGCCATTTGAATTTAAATTCTAATAGAATTTAAATTAAGATATATCTCTTAATTAGGAAGTGATGGAGGCTGAAATTAACACTTAATTTTTGGCACTCACACTTGACCTAAATTAAGTGATATATATTAATGAATTAAATGAATAAAAGTGGATGCCGTTTTGCTATTTTTCTCTCTTGGCCGAAATACTCAAGGGGAAAGAAATCTTTCTTGTTCTCTTATGTTCTCGGGCTGAAACAGTAACCTGAAGGAAGAACAAGATCAGATCTTGTGGCTTCAAGTCATTCCCATTGCCGAATACACAATCATAGAGCTAGCACTCTTGATTTTAAGCCATCTTTGCAAGTGTGTGTGTGAGAATAGAGGGAGTGGCGTAAAGGCTGTTCCTTGGCATTGGTGGTGAAGATCTAAGGTGGACATATCCTTCTTGGTTGTTGGTCATCATCAAAATCAAGTTTTAAAGGCATCTAAAGTTGTAAGTTTAAAACTCTAAAATTACATGTTTCGATTCTTGTCATGGAATTGTATGGCATGTATGATAAAAATTTTTTGTTTTTCCGCTATGCTATCATCACATTCATAACATGTCAAAAACAGCTAGCTATTTTAGGCAAAAATCTGTTTACCCTTTTTATGCATTAATTTGACTTTAAATAAAAGTCCAAATTAATTCCCAATACACAATTTAAATATTTTAAGCCCAATGCTTTGTGTGCGATCCTATAGGTCCATTTAATGTTGGCAATGAATTAATAAATTAATTCAAAGGCTATATATATTCTCTAGCAAGATATTATAGCATTCCAAATTAAATGAAAATGCATATGGCATTTAGTGACCTAATGCAATTTTGCATAGTCCCTTACCCATAAATATCAGAATTAATATAAGGCATGGAACCAGTCATCCTTATATATATTAATTCCTTTCTTGATATTCCAGTGACACTGAACTCTCAGATAAATAATGATTACTCATTATTTCATCTCGGTATGGCCATACACTTCTCAGTTTACTGATCAAGTGGCCGATGATATTTTCTCTCATATCGAGAGGGGTAATCCCTTCACTTCTCTCATGCTCTCTAACATGAATCAATGCATACCCAATCATACCCGTACTTGTCACTCTGTTACGAGCACGTTAGGTGTATGTCAAAGTACACAGTAATTCATAAAGAGTTTCATAGAGATTTCAGGTCTAAGAACTCCGATACAAAACTTGCATTTGAGAAACACTTATGACTTGTACCATGTAGTGTTCTCATGAGTGGATCTAATCTAGATACCGTGTTCTAAACATATATCTATGATCTCTGATTGACACTCTTGTCCTTATGATCCGTAAGACAGAACTCAACTTATCAGAGAGAGCATACTAGTCTTAATTCATTTGTTATTCCCATAACAATGACTGACTAGGGATATTTAGAATGAAGTCTCATTTGTTTCAAGGTCTTACAACCATGTGCCTCACACATGATAACTTAAACTGAAACAACATTCTTGGATAGTTCTATCAATTGATATGCACATGAATACAATAGATAAAACAAATGCCTCATTTTATTAATTTCAAGTGTTTCGTTACAATGCATTGGGGCTAGGGCTTACACTAACAATCTCCCACTAGCACTAGTCCCAATTGGGCATAGCCCTAAGTCCGAACGCTCTGA
The DNA here is from genome assembly GCA_037975025.1 of Excoecaria agallocha. Classification (NCBI taxonomy): domain Eukaryota; kingdom Viridiplantae; phylum Streptophyta; class Magnoliopsida; order Malpighiales; family Euphorbiaceae; genus Excoecaria; species Excoecaria agallocha. The sequence continues at coordinate 26,546,967 of CM075815.1, forward strand.
AATGAGCTTCGTGCAGATTTGGACGTAGCTATTTCGTCAAAGGATCTGCTACATTGTCTTCACTTGCTATCTTGCTAACCTTGACGTCCCCACGATCAATGATTTCTCTGATCAAGTGGTACCTCCTGAGTATGTGTTTGGATTTTTGGTGTGACCGGGGCTCCTTTGCCTGTGCGATGGCCCCGTTGTTGTCACAGAAAATTTCTAATGGATCTAGGATGCTTGGGACCACTCCTAATCCAGTAATGAAATTTTTAATCCAAACAGCCTCTTTTGCAGCCTCACTTGCTGCAATATACTCAGATTCTGTAGTTGAGTCGGCAACGGTTTCTTGCTTTGAGCTTCTCCAGCTGACAGCACCACCGTTCAAAACAAAAACAAACCCAGATTGCGATCTAGAATCCTGAGTGCTGGTCTGAAAAGCAGCATCGGCATAACCTTGTATGACGAGCTCTTCTTGACCACCATACACTAAGAAGTGATCCTTAGTCCTTCGCAGGTACTTCAGAATCCCTTTTACAGCAGACCAGTGCTTCTCACCAGGGTCTTGCTGAAACCTACTGGTTATACTCAGTGCATGAGCAACATCCAATCTAGTACATAACATAGCGTACATGATAGATCCAATAGCAGATGCATATGGGATTCTACTCATGTTGTCCCTTTCCTCTTTGGTTTTAGGGCACTGTTCTTTAGTCAAAGGAACTCCCAAAGCCAAAGGTATGTACCCTTTCTTTGAGTCTCCCATACTAAAACACTTTAGTACTTTGTCTATGTACTTTTCTTGACTTAGTCCCAAAAGCCGATTCGATCTATCTCTATAGATTCGAATACCAAGTATTGTCTCGGCTTCACCTAAGTCTTTCATTGAGAAACATTTTCCCAACCATTGCTTAACCTTTTGCAATGTTGGAATGTCATTCCCAATGAGAAGGATGTCGTCCACATATAGGACTAGAAATACTACTATGCTCCCACTAACCTTCTTGTACACACAAGGCTCATCTTCGTTCTTGATGAAGTCGAATTCTTTGACTGCCTCATCAAAACGAAGATTCCAACTTCGGGATGCTTGCTTTAATCCATAAATGGATTTTTGAAGCTTGCAAACCTTCTTAGGATGCTTGGGATTGACAAAACCTTCAGGCTGTGTCATATACACATCCTCAAGTAAATTTCCGTTGAGGAAAGCAGTTTTGACATCCATTTGCCATATCTCATAATCATGATATGCAGCTATGGCAAGCAAGATCCTAATGGATTTGAGCATGACTACAGGCGAAAAGGTCTCGTCATAGTCTACACCATGAGTTTGTCGAAAACCTTTTGCTACTAGTCTACCTTTGTAGGTCTTATCAGCTTTGATTTTGAATAGCCACTTGCATTCAATTACCTTAGCACCTTCCGGTGGATCAACCAAGGTCCAAAACTGGTTATCGTACATTGATTGCATCTCGGATTTAATGGCTTCAAGCCAATTTTTCGAGTCTGGGCTTTCAATAGCTTCTCGGTAGGTAGTAGGATCCTCACGATCTACTAACTCAATAGTGTCACTGTCAGTGATTAGAAATCCATATCTCTCAATCTCTTGACGTACCCTACCAGACCTTCTAGGTACTTGTGTAATGGGTTCTTGTTCCACAACTGGTTGTGAACTTGATCCCATTTCCAACTCATCCTCTATAGAAGCTTATGGCACTTGAATTTCTCCAAGTTCTACTTTACTCCCACTGTCTTTCTTGAGAAGGAACTCCTTTTCCAAGAAAACAGCCTTGCGAGCAACAAATACTTTGTTCTCGGCTTGTGAGTAAAAGTAGTATCCCTTTGTTTCTTTGGGATAACCCACAAACAAGCAGACAGTCGATTTGGACTCTAGTTTGTCAGATGTTAATTTCTTAACATGTGCTTCACAGCCCCAAATCTTGAGAAAAGACATATTGGGTTCTTTCCCAGTCCATACCTCGTATGGTGTCTTCTCAACTGCTTTAGTTGGAGTACGGTTCAATAGAAACGCAGCAATTTCTAATGCATAACCCCAAAAAGAGATAGGAAGATTAGCTTGACTCATCATAGATCGAACCATGTCCAACAAAGTTCGATTTCTCCTTTCGGACACACCATTCCATTGAGGTGTTCCAGGAGGAGTGAGCTGTGAAATAATACCACACTCCTTTAGATGACTGTCAAACTCTTGGCTTAAGTATTCGCCACCTCGATCTGATCGAATGGCTTTTATACTTTTGCCAAGTTGGTTTTCTACTTCATTCTTAAACTCTTTGAATTTCTCAAAAGTTTCAGACTTATACTTCATTAGATAGACATAGCCATATCTACTGAAGTCATCTGTGAATGTCACGAAGTAGCTAAAACCACCTCTAGCATGTGTACTTAAAGGTCCACATACATCGGTATGTATTAGTTCCAATAAGCCATTAGTCCTCTCGCCCTCTTTATTAAAAGGACTCATTGTCATTTTTCCATGCAAACATGGCTCGCATGTGTCATAAGACTCTAAGTCGAATGACCCAAGCACTCCAGTTTTGTAGAGTCTTGAAATGCGTTTTTCGTTTGCATGTCCTAAACGACAATGCCAGAAGTAAGTAGGGTTTATTTCGTTTGATTTAACCCTCTTTGTATTAATGTTGTATATGGACTCTTTGTTTTGTAAATCAAGGATATAAAGGCCATTTTGCAACATGGCATTGCCATAAGAAATGCCTTGGCGACGAATATGAGCATTGCCATTTTTAATAACAAAATCAAATTCATCATTATCCAAACATGAAACTGAAATAATGTTTCTGCTCATAGCAGGCACATAATAACAATTATTCAAAACAATACAAAGTCCGGAAGGTAAAGTGAGGTGATAGTCGCCTATCTCCATGGCAGCAACTCGTGCTCCATTCCCCACACGGAGGTCCACTTCATTCTTCCCAAGTAACCGCCTATTTCTTAGCCCCTGCACATTTGAACAAATGTGAGAACCACAACCGGTATCCAATACCCAAGTGGTAGAAATAGAAAGGTTAATTTCAACAACAAAAATACTAGAACTGGATGCCTTGGCTCCATTCTTCTTTTGTTCTTCCTTGAAGAGAGCGCAATTCTTCCTCCAATGCCCTATCTTGTTGCAATGGAAGCAAGTGCTCTCACTCTCTTTGAGTTTTGGCGCCTTGGGCTTGGATTGGGCCTGAGGTGCACTCCCAACTGACTTGGGTTTTCCTTTTCCCTTTCCCTTAGCAGTTCCCTTCTTAATTCCCTTTTGAACCATAAGTACGGGATTGGTCTTTCGAATGTTCTCTTCAGCATTCTTAAGCATCCCATGAAGCTCAGTGACTGACTTATTCATTGCATGCATGTTATAATTCATCACAAATGGATCATAAGCAGCAGGCAATGATCCTAAGATCAAGACAGTGGCCAATTCCTTTGGCACTAGTACCTCAAGCTTCTCAAGAGTATCAAGATACCCTTTCATCTTGAGTACATGGGTACTAACAGGAGTACCCTCAGCCATCTTGCAAGAAATTAAGGCCTTTGTTGTCACGAACCTCTCGTGACGAGCTTGCTCTTGGAACATCTCCTTGAGGTGCACCATGATCGCATAAGCCTCTTGGTCCATAAATTGCTTTTTCAAGTCAGGCACCATAGTGGCCAGCATCAGACAGGTCACATCATTGGAGTCGCTCTTCTTGGTCTCAAAAGTTTCCTTTTGAACCGCAGAGGCGTTCCTTCCTGGTTCTTCAGGCAAGGGTGCATCCAAAACATACGACTTCTTCTCTTGCTTAAGAACTATTCTTAAGTTTCGAGACCAGTCTATGAAATTGGTGCCATTCAATTTGTCCTTTTCAAGGACCGATCGCAATGAGAAATTGTTGTTTGAAGATGCCATTTTCAATCTACAATAAAATTTAGCAAGATTAAATGAGGTCTTATTAATGATCCCACAAACCGAATTAATATCCCTTTAAATAATTCCCGTTAGTGATTTAATGTGGGCCAAGATCCACTTTTCACAACAACTTATTAGTCAAGCTGAGCTTGTACACCTAACAAGTTAAGTTACTTAGGTAGGAAAACTCCAATCATGTCTCGTACATGACTCTTGGATCAAATGGGCTAACATCTTAAGATGTTATAGCACAACCCATTTATTAGTTGCCTAGGTCTTAAGATGTTAGCCCATTTGATCCAAGAGTCATGTACGAGACATGATTGGAGTTTTCCTACCTAAGTAACTTAACTTGTTAGGTGTACAAGCTCAGCTTGACTAATAAGTTGTTGTGAAAAGTGGATCTTGGCCCACATTAAATCACTAACGCGAATTACTTAAAGGGATATTAATTCGGTTTGTGGGATCATTAATAAGACCTCATTTAATCTTGCTAAATTTTATTGTAGATTGAAAATGGCATCTTCAAACAACAATTTCTCATTGCGATCGGTCCTTGAAAAGGACAAATTGAATGGCACCAATTTCATAGACTGGTCTCGAAACTTAACAATAGTTCTTAAGCAAGAGAAGAAGTCGTATGTTTTGGATGCACCCTTGCCTGAAGAACCAGGAAGGAATGCCTCTGCGGTTCAAAAGGAAACTTTTGAGACCAAGAAGAGCGACTCCAATGATGTGACCTGTCTGATGCTGGCCACTATGGTGCCTGACTTGAAAAAGCAATTTATGGACCAAGAGGCTTATGCGATCATGGTGCACCTCAAGGAGATGTTCCAAGAGCAAGCTCGTCACGAGAGGTTCGTGACAACAAAGGCCTTAATTTCTTGCAAGATGGCTGAGGGTACTCCTGTTAGTACCCATGTACTCAAGATGAAAGGGTATCTTGATACTCTTGAGAAGCTTGAGGTACTAGTGCCAAAGGAATTGGCCACTGACTTGATCTTAGGATCATTGCCTGCTGCTTATGATCCATTTGTGATGAATTATAACATGCATGCAATGAACAAGTCAGTCACTGAGCTTCATGGGATGCTTAAGAATGCTGAAGAGAACATTCGAAAGACCAAGCCTGTACTTATGGTTCAAAAGGGAATTAAGAAGGGAACTGCTAAGGGAAAGGGAAAGGGAAAAGGAAAACCCAAGTCAGTTGGGAGTGCACCTCAGGCCCAATCTAAGCCCAAGGCGCCAAAACTCAAAGAGAGTGAGAGCACTTGCTTCCATTGCAACAAGATAGGGCATTGGAGGAAGAATTGCGCTCTCTTCACGGAAGAACAAAAGAAGAATGGAGCCAAGGCGTCCAGTTCTGGTATTTTTGTTATTGAAATTAACCTTTTTATTTCTACCACTTGGGTATTGGATACCGGTTGTGGTTCTCACATTTGTTCAAATGTGCAGAGGCTAAGAAATAGGCGGTTACTTGGGAAGAATGAAGTGGACCTCCGTGTGGGGAATGGAGCACGAGTTGCTGCCATGGAGATAGGTGACTATCACCTCACTTTACCTTCCGGACTTTGTATTGTTTTGAATAATTGTTATTATGTGCCTGCTATGAGCAGAAACATTATTTCAGTTTCATGTTTGGATAATGATGAATTTGATTTTGTTATTAAAAATGGCAATGCTCATATTCGTCGCCAAGGCATTTCTTATGGCAATGCCATGTTGCAAAATGGCATTTATATCCTTGATTTACAAAACAAAGAGTCCATATACAACATTAATACAAAGAGGGTTAAATCAAACGAAATAAACCCTACTTACTTCTGGCATTGTCGTTTAGGACATGCAAACGAAAAACGCATTTCAAGACTCCACAAAACTGGAGTGCTTAGGTCATTCGACTTAGAGTCTTATGACACATGCGAGCCATGTTTGCATGGAAAAATGACAAAGAGTCCTTTTAATAAAGAGGGCGAGAGGACTAATGGCTTATTGGAACTAATACATACCGATGTATGTGGACCTTTAAGTACACATGCTAGAGGTAGTTTTAGCTACTTCGTGACATTCACAGATGACTTCAGTAGATATGGCTATGTCTATCTAATGAAGTATAAGTCTGAAACTTTTGAGAAATTCAAAGAGTTTAAGAATGAAGTAGAAAACCAACTTGGCAAAAGTATAAAAGCCATTCGATCAGATCGAGGTGGCGAATACTTAAGCCAAGAGTTTGACAGTCATCTAAAGGAGTGTGGTATTATTTCACAGCTCACTCCTCCTGGAACACCTCAATGGAATGGTGTGTCCGGAAGGAGAAATCGAACTCTGTTGGACATGGTTCAATCTATGATGAGTCAAGCTAATCTTCCTATCTCTTTTTGGGGTTATGCATTAGAAACTGCTGCGTTTCTATTGAACCGTAATCCAACTAAAGCAGTTGAGAAGACACCATACGAGGTATGGACTGGGAAAGAACCCAATATGTCTTTTCTCAAGATTTGGGGGTGTGAAGCACATGTTAAGAAATTAACATCTGACAAACTAGAGTCCAAATCGACTGTCTGCTTGTTTGTGGGTTATCCCAAAGAAACAAAGGGATACTACTTTTACTCACAAGCCGAGAACAAAGTATTTGTTGCTCGCAAGGCTGTTTTCTTGGAAAAGGAGTTCCTTCTCAAGAAAGACAGTGGGAGTAAAGTAGAACTTGGAGAAATTCAAGTGCCACAAGCTTCTATAGAGGATGAGTTGGAAATGGGATCAAGTTCACAACCAGTTGTGGAACAAGAACCCATTACACAAGTACCTAGAAGGTCTGGTAGGGTACGTCAGGAGATTGAGAGATATGGATTTCTAATCACTGACAGTGACACTATTGAGTTAGTAGATTGTGAGGATCCTACTACCTACCGAGAAGCTATTGAAAGCCCAGACTCGAAAAATTGGCTTGAAGCCATGAAATCCGAGATGCAATCAATGTACGATAACTAGGTTTGGACCTTGGTTGATCCACCGGAAGGTGCTAAGGTAATTGAATGCAAGTGGCTATTCAAACTCAAAGCTGATAAGACCTACAAAGGTAGACTAGTAGCAAAAGGTTTTCGACAAACTCATGGTGTAGACTATGACGAGACCTTTTCGCCTGTAGTCATGCTCAAATCCATTAGGATCTTGCTTGCCATAGCTGCATATCATGATTATGAGATATGGCAAATGGATGTCAAAACTGCTTTCCTCAACAGAAATTTACTTGAGGATGTGTATATGACACAGCCAGAAGGTTTTGTCAATCCCAAGCATCCTAAGAAGGTTTGCAAGCTTCAAAAATCCATTTATGGATTAAAGCAAGCATCCCGAAGTTGGAATCTTCGTTTTGATGAGGCAGTCAAAGAATTCGACTTCATCAAGAACGACGATGAGCCTTGTGTGTACAAGAAGGTTAGTGGGAGCATAGTAGTATTTCTAGTCCTATATGTGGACGACATCCTTCTCATTGGGAATGACATTCCAACATTGCAAAAGGTTAAGCAATGGTTGGGAAAATGTTTCTCAATGAAAGACTTAGGTGAAGCCGAGACAATACTTGGTATTCGAATCTATAGAGATAGATCGAATCGGCTTTTGGGACTAAGTCAAGAAAAGTACATAGACAAAGTACTAAAGCGTTTTAGTATGGGAGACTCAAAGAAAGGGTACATACCTTTGGCTTTGGGAGTTCCTTTGACTAAAGAACAGTGCCCTAAAACCAAAGAGGAAAGGGACAACATGAGTAGAATCCCATATGCATCTGCTATTGGATCTATCATGTACGCTATGTTATGTACTAGATTGGATGTTGCTCATGCACTGAGTATAACCAGTAGGTTTCAGCAAGACCCTGGTGAGAAGCACTGGTCTGCTGTAAAAGGGATTCTGAAGTACCTGCGAAGGACTAAGGATCACTTCTTAGTGTATGGTGGTCAAGAAGAGCTCGTCATACAAGGTTATGCCGATGCTGCTTTTCAGACCAGCACTCAGGATTCTAGATCGCAATCTGGGTTTGTTTTTGTTTTGAACGGTGGTGCTGTCAGCTGGAGAAGCTCAAAGCAAGAAACCGTTGCCGACTCAACTACAGAATCTGAGTATATTGCAGCAAGTGAGGCTGCAAAAGAGGCTGTTTGGATTAAAAATTTCATTACTGGATTAGGAGTGGTCCCAAGCATCCTAGATCCATTAGAAATTTTCTGTGACAACAACGGGGCCATCGCACAGGCAAAGGAGCCCTAGGCACACCAGAAATCCAAACACATACTCAGGAGGTACCACTTGATCAGAGAAATCATTGATCGTGGGGACGTCAAGGTTAGCAAGATAGCAAGTGAAGACAATGTAGCAGATCCTTTGATGAAACAGTTACGTCCAAATCTGCACGAAGCTCATTTGAGAGCGTTCGGTCTTAGGGCTATGCCCAATTGGGACTAGTGCTAGTGGGAGATTGTTAGTGTAAGCCCTAGCCCCAATGCATTGTAATGAAACACTTGAAATTAATAAAATGAGGCATTTGTTTTATCTATTGTATTCCTGTGCATATCAATTGATAGAACTATCCAAGAATGTTGTTTCAGTTTAAGTTATCATGTGTGAGGCACATGGTTGTAAGACCTTGAAACAAATGAGACTTCATTCTAAATATCCCTAGTCAGTCATTGTTATGGGAATAACAAATGAATTAAGACTAGTATGCTCTCTCTGATAAGTTGAGTTCTGTCTTACGGATCATAAGGACAAGAGTGTCAATCAGAGATCATAGATACATGTTTAGAACACGGTATCTGGATTAGATCCACTCATGAGAACACTACATGGTATAAGTCATAAGTGTTTCTCATATGCAAGTTTTGTATCGGAGTTCTTAGACCTGAAATCTCTATGAAACTCTTTATGAATTACTGTGTACTTTGACATACACCTAACGTGCTCGTAACAGAGTGACAAGTACGGGTATGATTGGGTATGCATTGATTCATGTTAGAGAGCATGAGAGAAGTGAAGGGATTACCCCTCTCGATATGAGAGAAAATATCATCAGCCACTTGATCAGTGAATTGAGAAGTGTATGGCCATACCGAGATGAAATAATGAGTAATCATTATTTATCTGAGAGTTCAGTGTCACTGGAATATCAAGAAAGGAATTAATATATATAAGGATGACTGGTTCCATGCCTTATATTAATTCTGATATTTATGGGTAAGGGACTATGCAAAATTGCATTAGGTCACTAAATGCCATATGCATTTTCATTTAATTTGGAATGCTATAATATCTTGCTAGAGAATATATATAGCCTTTGAATTAATTTATTAATTCATTGCCAATATTAAATGGACCTATAGGATCGCACACAAAGCATTGGGCTTAAAATATTTAAATTGTGTATTGGGAATTAATTTGGGCTTTTATTTAAAGTCAAATTAATGCATAAAATGGGTAAATAGATTTTTGCCTAAAACAGCTAGCTGTTTTAGGCAAATCTGTAAAAACAGTTTTTTTGCCTAAAACAGCTAGCTGTTTTAGGCAAAACTGTCAAGGTGCGATTTTGCCTAAAACAGCAAATCTGTTAAGCCACGATTTTGCCTAAAACAGCTAGCTGCTTTAGGCAAATCTGTGAAACGAGTTTTTTGCCTAAAATAGCTAGCTGTTTTAGGCAAATATATTGAACTGTCTTTTTGCTATTTTAGGCAAATCTGTTAACAGTTGGTCACGAGAGAAATTTGTTGGCATGTGCTAGGTTTAATTTCAATTGATTAATTATCTATGTATAATTAAGTTAATTGAGTATTAAATCCTAATTTGTATTTAATCAAAATATAATACTTGAGAGGGAATTAAAGTAGCCAAAATTCAAACTAAAATACTAGTTGAATTCGGCAACTTATCACCTTAAATAAGTAAGTTTGTTTTGATTAAATGACTAATGCCATTTGAATTTAAATTCTAATAGAATTTAAATTAAGATATATCTCTAAATTAGGAAGTGATGGAGGCTGAAATTAACACTTAATTTTTGGCACTCACACTTGACCTAAATTAAGTGATATATATTAATGAATTAAATGAATAAAATTGGATGCCGTTTTGCTATTTTTCTCTCTTGGCCGAAATACTCAAGGGGAAAGAAATTTTCTTGTTCTCTTGTGTTCTGGGGCTGAAACAGTAACCTAAAGGAAGAACAAGATCAGATCTTGTGGCTTCAAATCATTCCCATTGCTGAATACACAATCATAGAGCTAGCACTCTTGATTTTAAGCCATCTTTGCAAGTGTGTGTGTGAGAATAGAGGGAGTGGCGTAAAGGCTGTTCCTTGGCATTGGTGGTGAAGATCTAAGGTGGACATATCCTTCTTGGTTGCTGGTCATCATCAAAATCAAGTTTTAAAGGCATCTAAAGTTGTAAGTTTAAAACTCTAAAATTGCATGTTTCGATTCTTGTCATGGAATTGTATGGCATGTATGATAAAAATTTTTGTTTTTCCGCTGTGCTATCATCACATTCATACCATGTCATATTCCATCAGTGGTATCAGAGCCTAAACATGCTTATTTTAGTGCTTTAGATGCATGAAAAAATTAATTAAAAATCGTCATTATGAAAACATGCAAATCTGAAATTTTCTGTTTTGAGTTTTTTGCATTGTTTTGGTGTAAAAACGATTTTAATTCCATGACAAGAATCGAAACATGCAATTTTAGAGTTTTAAACTTACAACTTCAGATGCCTTTAAAACTTGATTTTAATGATGACCAGCAACCAAGAAGGATATGTCCACCTTAGATCTTCACCACCAATGCCAAGGAACAGCCTTTACGCCACTCCCTCTATTCTCACACACACACTTGTAAAGATGGCTTAAAATCAAGAGTGCTAGCTCTATGATTATTTATTCGGAAATGGGAATGATTTGAAGCCACAAGATCTGATCTTGTTCTTCCTTTAGGTTACTGTTTCAGCCCCAGAACACAAGAGAACAAGAAAGATTTCTTTCCCCTTGAGTATTTCGGCCAAGAGAGAAAAATAGCAAAACGGCATTCCTTTTATTCATTTAATTCATTAATATATATCACTTAATTTAGGTCAAGTGTGAGTAGGGATGATCACGGGGCGGGGAATCCCCGTCCCCGGTGGGGACCCGCCGCGAATGGGGCGGGGAATCCCCGAAAAATTTCCCCGTGGGGACGGGGATGGGGGAAAAGTATTCCCCGACTTATAATTCGGGGCGGGGACGGGGATTGTGGTCCCCGCCCCGAAATTTCCCCGCCCCCGAAATTTAATTACTAAATTTAATTATATTTATATAATTTGGTTTTATTTTATATTTAATTTTAGTTTTATCAATTGTTAAAATTTATATTAGTTTGATTTGTAATTGAATTTATATTTTTAATTATTAAATATTATATTTTCAATTATAATTAATTATTAAATATAATAATTTTATTATAATTAAATTTTTTTAAAAAATAAAAATATTTTTTATGTGGGGACGGGGATCCCCGCGGGGATGGGGATCCCCGCGGGGACGGGGACGGGGGGAATTTTTTTCCCGAAATATTTTAGATCCCCGCCCCGCCCCGCCCTTGCGTGGGGCAGTAGGTGGGGAGGCACTCCCCGCCCCCGCCCCGCCCCGCGATCATCCCTAAGTGTGAGTGCCAAAAATTAAGTGTTAATTTCAGCCTCCATCACTTCCTAATTTAGAGATATATCTTAATTTAAATTCTATTAGAATTTAAATTCAAATGGCATTAGTCATTTAATCAAAACAAACTTACTTATTTAAGGTGATAAGTTGCCGAATTCAACTAGTATTTTAGTTTGAATTTTGGCTACTTTAATTCCCTCTCAAGTATTATATTTTGATTAAATACAAATTAGGATTTAATACTCAATTAACTTAATTATACATAGATAATTAATCAATTGAAATTAAACCTAGCACATGCCAACAAATTTCTCTCGTGACCAACTGTTAACAGATTTGCCTAAAACAGCAAGCTGTTTTAGGCAAAAAAACAGTTCAATATATCTAGCTGTTTTAGGCAAAAAACTCGTTTCACAGATTTGCCTAAAACAGTTCTGTTTTAGGCAAAATCGCACCTTGACAGTAGCTGTTTTAGGCAAAAAAACTTTTTTTACAGATTTGCCTAAAACAGCTAGCTGTTTTAGGCAAAAATCTGTTTACCCATTCTATGCATTAATTTGACTTTAAATAAAAGTCCAAATTAATTTCTAATACACAATTTAAATATTTTAAGCCCAATGCTTTGTGTGCGATCCTATAGGTCCATTTAATGTTGGCAATGAATTAATAAATTAATACAAAGGCTATATATATTCTCTAGCAAGATATTATAGCATTCCAAATTAAATGAAAATGCATATGGCATTTAGTGACCTAATGCAATTTTGCATAGTCCCTTACCCATAAATATCAGAATTAATATAAGGCATGGAACCAGTGATCCTTATATATATTAATTCCTTTCTTGATATTCCAGTAACACTGAACTCTCAGATAAATAATGATTACTCATTATTTCATCTCGGTATGGCCATACACTTCTCAGTTCACTGATCAAGTGGCCGATGATATTTTCTCTCATATCGAGAGGGGTAATCCCTTCACTTCTCTCATGCTCTCTAACATGAATCAATGCATACCCAATCATACCCGTACTTGTCACTCTGTTACGAGCACGTTAGGTGTATGTCAAAGTACACAGTAATTCATAAAGAGTTTCATAGAGATTTCAGGTCTAAGAACTCCGATACAAAACTTGCATATGAGAAACACTTATGACTTGTACCATGTAGTGTTCTCATGAGTGGATCTAATCCAGATACCGTGTTCTAAACATGTATCTATGATCTCTGATTGACACTCTTGTCCTTATGATCCGTAAGACAGAACTCAACTTATCAGAGAGAGCATACTAGTCTTAATTCATTTGTTATTCCCATAACAATGACTGACTAGGGATATTTAGAATGAAGTCTCATTTGTTTCAAGGTCTTACAACCATGTGCCTCACACATGATAACTTAAACTGAAACAACATTCTTGGATAGTTCTATCAATTGATATGCACAGGAATACAATAGATAAAACAAATGCCTCATTTTATTAATTTCAAGTGTTTCGTTACAATGCATTGGGGCTAGGGCTTACACTAACATATAGATCCTAGGATAATTGAGGTCGATCAATTTTTAATGAGGAGGAAAAAGAAATCCAAGAGATATCGACCAATAATGACATCAGGTAGGTGTGATTAATATGATTGTAGGAGGATCATTTTATAGGGAAGATTCTTTAAGAAGAAAAAAAGGGCAGAAAGGGGTTTGCTTCTCAACTCAATCCGGTAAGTTACCTTCGATCATTATATCATCGAAAGATGTAGAAGATATTAAATTCCCTCATAAAGATGCTCTAAAAGTGCAGGCAATGATTAATGACTTCTTGGTAAAAAAAAGGTTGGTGAAAAATGGTAGTGTCGCTAATGTGTTGACCTTAAAGACATATGGGAAAATAGGCTGACTGATCAATGAGCTAAAACCTTATAACATTCCTTTGATTGGATTAGGCAATACAATCATTATTATGGCAATTTTTATTGATCTCTTTGCGTATTTGAGAGATGAAACCATTATGTATACCTACAAATGCACTTTTATGGTCATAGATATGTATTTTGCATAAAATGATATCTTTGTCAGACCTATGCTTTTCTAAATCAGAGTTGCTACAAGCATATATACATGGTAATGAAGGTACTAATAGAGCAGGGAATAATCATACTTTAAGGCAATCAAAAAGCCTCAAAGGAAGCATATATGTGATTATGATTAAGGAAGGAAATCAACCGTACATAGTAGAACCAAAATAGAAAAAAAAAGAGGCTGAAAGGCCAAAGATGAATCTCGAGGGAGACTAATCACAAAGGAGATTTCCAGAAGAAAAGAAGTCAAAATAGGATCAAGTTTGTAAGAGAAAGTTTAGAATGAGTTTGACTAGAGCTTAGCAAGTGTACTGAATTAGCAAAGTAATATAGAGGAATATATTCAAAACCTCAAAAATATTATAACCTAGAGATTGTGTTTGTGAGAGAAAATTGATTGATTACTAATATATGTAAAGAATTTCCCAATTCTTTTAATGATTAGAATTATAACTACTCGAATTAACTAAAAAAATAAAGTAAATTAACTCGAAAATGTAATCTAATCAAGAACAATGAAAATATAGTATAGAAATTAAAATGAAACAATTACTAAAGATGCTACTCAAGGCTCTAATCCTCCCCATACCCACTGCAAAATTATATTTTTAACATAAAACTAATATGATCTAGATGTGGATGACCTAATAATACCCAAGTTTCCCATTCTGGAGCTAACTACTCTAACTATTCGATTTTCAATTTCAGAGCTAATCAAATATCTAGCTTAATCATGGGTATAATAAATCCTAGATATGGATTGATTTTCCATTTTGGAGCCAATCAACTTAATACCTATTCATTCCTTACCTATTTTTGAATTTACAATGCAATAACTATAGATCTAATAGCCTCTCTTCCATAATCACTATCAAACATACAACTATAGCTTGCAAAAATAGAGTATTCAACCATCCTTTCAAAACAAGCACAAACCCATTCATCTAAAGTAAGATAATGATAAAATACTTGAATCAAGTGAACATTGAGATAATCATAAGGAGGAATAAAACATCTGATTATATATATATATATATATATATATATATATATATATATATATATATATATATTGCTCAAAGTTTACTACTCACTAAACATTGAATAAAATAAAGAGACAAGAGAGAAAGAAACTATTAAACCCATTAGATAAATTTGGATCTGAAATTTGAACAAGCTTCTATTCTCTAATCATAGCAAGTCTTTATTGAAAATAAACTAAAACTATGATCAATTAAAAAAAATATAGTGTTTAGTCTATTAAATTATGGAAATCAATAAAAGAAAAGTGTTTACAGCTAAAGAGAATGCTAAAACCCTAAAAAATACTAAATAAAACATAGAGAAAATGCAAATCTTCAACTCCTCCTTTCTTTCCTTGCCAAATAGACTCTGCCTTTATATCCTAAGTGAGTCATGGCTGAGACTAATTTGTCTCTACTATGACTCAGCAGTTACAAGTGTATTTTTGATGGGTCATGGTTGAGACTGATTTGTCTCAGCCGTAGCTAATGCTTTTGGATTGAATTCTTTGAAAAATGTCTTGGTCATGCCTACAACTGATTCCTCTTAGCTGTGACCTTTAATGAAATAGTGAGTTTTGGAATTCTTCAGGATTCACGGCTGAGACTAATTACTCTTAGTCGTGACCAAAGTTAAACTTCTGCACAAAAGTAAAAAAATTCACCAATAAGCACACTAACACTCAATAATTATCAAAATAATCCAATTTTGGAAAAAAGATGGATATTTAACACAGAAGCACTAGAAATACGCAAAATGAGGCACAAAAATAGATAAAAACACACTGAACATAAACATTAAATTGGAGTTATCAAATACCCCACGCTTAGCTTTTGTTCACCCTTGAGCAACTAAATAGACCACATTCTCACCTATCTAAACTTCAAGATAGAGAAAAAACAAGTTCAAAATAATTTAAACAACACTTAGTAGAAGTCACTAAATGAAATTTTAAATTGAAAAGATTGAAACTAAACCATACTAGCTCATTTTCTTCTGAGTGTGTGCTAGGCCAAAACAATTTACTAAAGTTAAAAATTAAAATTCCAGTGCAATCTAAAAATTGAAAAAGGAATTTATATACAAAAGATTGCACACGCAGTTTCATACTTGAAACTCAAGAGATGCCATAGGCCTCTTCTTTAACATCGAAACCCATAGGTCATCTTCGCAAATAACTCTAAATAAGACAAGACCCTTAGGACTTAAATAGGTTGTAATGTTGCTAATGTATGGCTAAATAAAGTTGGATTAGGATACATAAATCCAGAACAACTATTTTCAAATTCAATTCACCACTCTTTCCTAAAAATAAAACTTTAACTCCACCTGTAAAAATGTCATCATCGTTGCCAAATCTCAATTCTCCAGAATGCAAAACAACTATTCTAAGAATGAGTACAAAGGAGAAAAAAATTCTCTGAAATTTCTTACTTTAAAGATTTTACTCAATTAAAAATTTTAAGAGCTTAGAACTCTTCTCATCTGCAAAGAAAGTGTTAGTGTAAGCCCTAGCCCCAATACATTGTAATAAAACACTTAGTTAATAAAATGAGGCATTTGTTTTATCTTTTGTATTCCTGTGCATGTCAATTGATAAAACTATCCAAGAATGTTGTTTCGGTTTAAGTTATCATGTGTGAGGCACATGGATTGTAAGACCTTGAAACAAATGGGACTTCATTCTAAATATCCCTAGTCAGTCATTGTTATGGGAATAACAAATGAATTAAGACTAGTATGCTCTCTCTGATATTATGAGTTCTGTCTTACGGATCATTAGGACAAGAGTGTCAATCAGAGATCATAGATACATGTTAAAGAACATGGTATCTGGATTCGATCCGCTCATGAGAACACTACATGGTACAAGTCATAAGTGTTTCTCATATGCAAGTTTTGTATCGAAGTTCTTAGACCTGAAATCTCTATGAAACTCTTTATGAATTACTATGTACTTTGACATACACCTAAAGTGCTCGTAACAGAGTGACAAGAACGGGTATTATTGGGTATGCATTGATTCATGTTAGAGAGCATGAGAGAAGTGAAGGGATTACCCCTCTCGATAAGAGAGAAAATATCACCGGCCACTTGATCAGTGAACTGAGAAGTGTATGGCCATACCGAGATGAAATAATGAGTAATCATTATTTATCTGAGAGTTCATTGTCACTGGAATATCAAGAAAGGAATTCATATATATAAGGATGACTAGTTCCATGCCTTATATTAATTCTGATATTTAAGGGTAAGGGACTATGCAAAATTGCATTAGGTCACCAAATGCCATATGCATTTTCATTTAATTTGGAATGCTATAATATCTTGTAGAGAATATATATAGCCTTTGAATTAATTTATTAATTCATTGCCAACATTAAATGGACCTATAGGATCGCACACAAAGCATTGGGCTTAAAATATTTAAATTAAGTATTGGACATTAATTTGGGCTTTTAATTAAAGTCAAATTAGTGTATGTAATGGGTTATAAAATTGCTATTGGGCTTTGGTCCATGAGAGAGAAAAATTCAGCCCACAAGGTTTAATTTCAATTAATTAATTATGTTACATTAATTAAGTTAATTGAGTATTAAAGCCTAAAGGAATTTAAATTAAATTAAATAACTTATTTATTTAATGAAGTAGCCGAAATTCCAAGAGATAATTCAAGGAATTTCGGCACATGGCATTTATTTAAATTAAGTGATTTCATTTATTTAAATGTCTTATGATTTATTTCAAATTTGAATTTAAATTCAAAGGAGTTTAATTCAAGATATATTACTTATCTTTAGGAAGTGAAAGAGTTTGAATTAATTATCTTAGGATAGTTGAATTCAAATCAAAGACTTGCCAAAGGATAAGCATATATATTAAATGAAATAAAACCCTAATAAAGAGAAGGAGTTGGCGTGCAAACAAATCCTACACACCTTGTTTTTGCGTGAAGATCATCTCACTCTCTCTTAATTTTTTGTTCAATTTTTCACAAGGAGAAAGGATTGTTCCTCATTCTCTTGTGTTATTGAGCAGTAATAGCAATCTAAAGAAGTACAAAATCAAGTTTTGTAGCTTCAAACTATAACCATTACACAATACCAAAAAGAGAGCTAGCAATCTCGATTTTAAGCCGACGGTGCAATTGTGTGTGTGAAAATAGAGGGATTGGCGAAAAAGGCTATTCCTTGGCATTGGTGATTGAGATCTAAGGTGGATAAAGGCATCTTGGTTGCTGGACATCACAAAATCAAAGAATAAAAAGGCATCATCTATTGTAAGTTTCAAAACCCTAAAATTGCATGTTTTCGTTCCTAGTTTTGGATATGTATGGTATGTATGAAAAATTTTTATTTTTCCGCTGTGCTATCATGATTATCATACCATGTCATATTCCATCAGAAAGTACCCCATATTTAGATGTTACCATGATTGCTAGCTTTGAACTTGATTTTTTTTTAAAATAAAGAAAAGCTAGATCAATCATTTTTGAAATGATAAGTTGGGACTTACAATAATTCCACTAAGAAGGAGCTATAATTTGGAATTTCAAAAGAATACTAATCTTGGCAATGTATCCCATTTCTATAATTGCAAAAATTTGAAGTCCACCCCTACACTCATTTGAATAACCCTTGAAAAATTCATCCAACCTACTCCTAGAATGGCCAGTTCTTAGAAAGGTAAGATAAATGCTTTTTAGGCTAAAAGGGCATTGATAATAGTGTAAAAAAAATTTACCTAGCGTGCATTTAGCATGCTCAAATAGGCTCAAAAGGGCTTACAAAAGGATAATAAACATAAAGGTAGGCTAAGAGTCTTTTTCAATGTTTGAACAATAAAAATTTGCCTAAATCATTTCCTCATCTCACTTTCGAGTTGTTAAATCACTTTGAAGGGTGATGAGGAAGGTTCTAACGCTCTAAAATTCCTACTCAATCACCTTCATGCACTGGCTTTTCTAAATTTTTAAAAATAGGCCTACAGTGTACAATTATTAGGAAACTTACTAGTATTGATCTAATCAAAACTAAATGAAGAAGAAAATTCATTCAAGCAAACTACTATTCTTTTCTTATTTAAAAGATTCTAAATAAGCTCTTCTAACTCTAAGTTCAAATTTATTCATAGCAGGAACAACAAACGAGAGTTTGCTTGAATGAATTTAGTTCAAATCTAAATAAACTAAAATACAAAATAATAACAACAATAGACAGAAACAAAATAAAAAAATAACAACCAAACTAAATTAAAACAAAAGCTTAAAAATTAACTTAAAGCAACGAAATAACAAAATAAACTACAAATTAAAACTGAAAACAATAATAATAAAATAAGAGAAGAAATTAAAACTAAACAAACATAACATTAAGAAAGTAAAATGTTTTAAACAACAACAAAACTGCTAACAAAGGAAAACAACAGAAATTGCTAAACTATGGTGAGTGCTTAAGCACAAAAACAAACATTCCATAAAACTTTTGTAAAAATTCTTAAAGTCTTAATTCAAGATATCCTTACTCTAAACTTAGAATTTTTCTATCCTCAGCAAAATGACAAAATAAATTCTCAAAAATAAGGGGGTTAGGGAATCCCTAAATTCATTCTTGTGGTGGCAGTAATGGGAAATGCATGTCAAATCTAGACTGCATCAGTACCATTGTGGTAATTAGTTGATTCCTATTTGATGTTAGCTTAACTTGGCTCTCCTTTAACTCCACCTGACCAGGTGTTAAGGTGTCAAATTGTGACATGATTGCAACATATTAATGATAGTTATCCATTGCCTAACATTGATCAACTTATGGATGCCATAACTTGCCATATGATATATCCTTACTTGATCCGTATGATAACTATAATTAGATCTTAATGTAGTTATTTGACCAAGAAAAATGGTGGTACCTTTTTTTATAAGGTAATACTGTTTGGATTCAAGAATGATGAAGAGATATATTAGCAATTTATGAATAAGATCTTCAAGGATCATATCAATAATAATTGAAAGTTTACATTGACGATATGATAGTCAAAAACAAAAGCCAAAAAGAGCATGCATCTAATATGGTCAAAGTACTTGGCACCCTGAATCAATTTTAAATGAAGCTAACCAAAGAAATGCAACTTTAATTGAAGCCAACCCGAAGAAGATAAAGGCAATAATTAACATGCAACCCACAAGTAGCGTGAAAGATATCAAGAAGTTGAACAAAAGAATTATAGCTTATAGGAAATGTACATCCTCTTCAACAAAATGTTGTAAACCTTTCTTTAAGAAACTTAGAGAAAAATGATTTCTTTACTTAGGAAGAGGTCTACTAGAAAGCCTTTGAAAAGTCAAAGCAGTTCCTCACTAATCCACCATTACTGAGCTAATCGGTTCTTAGTGAAAAGCTTTTCCTTCATCTATCTACCTTAAAAGAAGTAGAAGTAGTAGTTATATTTTAAGGAAAAAGAACCCAATAATTGCTAATTTATTATGTCATCCAAGTGCTAAAAGGACCAAAATTGAGGAAAAGCCCAATAGAATAGTTGATCATTGTGCTTATTATATGCAGTAAGAAATTAAGGCAATTGTTAAATGCATCACTTGCACCTTTTACGCTCTGAAAAGCCCACTTTTAGGGCTCCATTTGGATCATTTGGGCTTTAATTACCCTAGATAGCCAGTCGCTTCCAATGTTTAATAGATTCGACCAATTTATTGAGTTTGAAGCTTTAAAAGGGCATGAGACAATGTTTTTGTGACACCCCTAATAAGGCCCTAAGAGAATGTACATACATTTTAAAGATAATAGTAGTGATATTTGTTGAGTTAATCAATGAATTATAGGTTGAGGACATAAAGGTAATTGCTTAAAATGATGAAGGGTAAAATGGTCATTTTATATTATGTATATGATTAATTTTGAGAAAATATAAGTTAAGGGATCCAATTGAAAAGTATAAGAGAGAGTTTAGGGGAAAAAACATAAATTTGAGGGAAATAAAAGAGTCAAATGCAATTTTTGGTAAAGCTAACAAGTGGAGCAATAGGAATAAGACACTTAGACTTCTAGAAATGTCTTGAGAAAGGAGAAAAATCATAGATTTTGAAGGAGTTAGCCGACCACTTCATTTTAAAGGACTTTAAGCCACCATTTTTCTCTTAGGCTCAAATCTCTAACCCCTAAATAAACCTTAAATCCAATTCTAGCTTTTGAAAGGAGAGAGATTTTAGAGGTTAGTCTTTTTAAGGTAAGAACAATCTCTTTTCTACTTCCTCCAGTTTTTATTATTAGATATTAAAATAAAGGGTTATATGAATCATTAAGCATAAAAATCTATGATTTATTATGAAGAAAGAGAGAGAAGCAAAGGTAAGGAGCAAGAGATATGGGTAGCTTGAAGAATTAGCTATCAAGAGGTATGGGAACTCATTGTGAATTTGTTGTTTTGCTTTATTGTGATGATTTGAGTTGTTAGAATGAAGTTTTTATTGAAGGGGTACCTAAATAGGATGGGTAAATTGGCATGGGAACTAGAATTCTTGATATGTCTTCTTTTTGGAAAAAATCTATGTTTAGGCTTAATAAACCAATTCAGAAATTTTTGCCCATATCTAGAGTTTGAGAGATCCAAATTAAGTAATTTCTATTGTGTTATAAAATAGATTCATAAGCCTAAATTTCATTAGGAGAGACCCATGTTTGATTCTTGCCTTATGATGGTCAAAATTGAGCTTGAAATCTGGCTTTATCTGCTGCCCTATCATTGGGAACAATTTATTTTGTTTACTAAATATCTTGAGATTTATAAGGCCAAGTGGAATGATTTTTAATGTTCCAGAAAATATAAATGTAGAGGAACAACTTTGTAGAAGATAACCTTTCTAGGAAAAGTTGTTTAGTGTGTCTAAATTGCGATTCAAGTTGAGTTGTTAAACCAGTTGGCAAGATTTTGATGAACAGGGGAAACTCGTAATTGGCCAGCGCCCACTATTGCACTCGTGGCACTTGTTACACTCGTACAGTAGGCTTTTATCCCCTAATTTAGCTTTTTCTTCCCCTTTTCTACCACATTGGACTACCCCCATGTGTTGTGCCAATAATGGGACGCATTATGCCTTAAAATATGATCATATGAAGCCTATAAATGCATATGTATATGAATTTATATCAAGGTATGTATATATATGTATACATGGTTTATAATGTTCCCATTAGATAGTACCTACCAAAATATATATGTGTATATATATATGGGATTGTAATAGTAGTCTACATGTTGATAGTAATATTTCATTACCATGATACTTATGAACATGCATATGTATAGTTATGGATTATGATGCAATATAATGAATTGAATAAAATTGATAGAATAATATATTAAAAATTGTCTAATGCCAGAATATAAAACTGGGTGGTGGATAGATAGGCATGCTTATAAGGGTATTTTGCAGCTGCTATAGTACAGATTTGGCCCTATTGGGTCTATAGTAAAGATTTAGCCCTGTTGGGTCTATAGTATAGATTAGGTCCTGTTTGGATCATTAACAACCTCGTTTGGGTTGTAGCCAATCCCATTTGGGTCCATTTGATCGGTTAGACAGTAAAGTTTCGTACCTTCAGGTACTACAGTTAACCTGTTATCCACACTCTCAGCAAAAAGTATAGGCTTATTAAAGGATATAAGTAAAGTAACATGAAAAATAATTTAATCATAATAGTATGATACATCATGATCTGATCTAGACAATTACTTTATTTAACCCATGTATAGCATATATAGAGTATGAAATCTATAATATTATAGTAACTCCTGCATATAATAAAAATGACTGTGATTACCTTATGTTTGCTTCACTCAAGAGTGTTGTTTTTACATGCATGTTTATATACATAGGTGAGCATATATAATTTAGATAATTATTGTTATTGATTACAGTCTACTTTTGCAACCTTAATAATAAGTCTGGTAGTGTTGTATGGAAAATTTTATACTGTGGTTTCAAATTGTATTTTGACTAACATTATGCCTATATGTGTAAGTCATTGGTGACTACGGTAAGAGGTTATTTTTAAATATGTTCTTCTTTGTTCCCTACTAAGCTAGTAGGCTTAACATGAGTGTTTATTTGTGCAGGTAATTGGAGCTATAATTTATCCTGGTGGGACAAGATCTACTGCAGCAAGGCCAATACTAGGGATAGAAAGAGTCTAAGTATGTAATTATATTTTTGTTGTCCTTGTAATTATTCTATTGTATTAAATAGAATGTAATATGAAGAACAGGTTAAGAGCCAGTGTAATGTAACCTAAAACTACCTTAGTAAATCTTCTCTATGTTTTGATGCATGCTATTCAAGATAGTGTGTATATATATGTATGATGTCAGGTAATAAGAGAGACTAAGATAGTCCTTATAGTTTTAGGTTATCTTTATTCCATTGTTGGCAATCGATTATTGGGAGGCTTTAGTTGGGTACCACAAGGCATGAATAAAGAGTTACCACCTAATAGAACATTGAGAATTGGTGTTCCGACCTTATGAGACCAAAACTTAGAGAGAGTTTTGAACCTTACTCTTATTTATACCTTTGATATATGTGACATAATGGCTTTTAAGCTAATTATTTTATCCCCTTTCTTACATGCATAATCATGGTAAAATTAATTAAAATTGCATCCAATCACATAAGAAAACGGTAAATCATGGCATAAATATTCATAAAATACTAAATAAACACCCATAAATTGGATAGTTCATTGCTTGTCCATTTAGTGAGGACTTTGGTCCTCGCATGCAAATAATGAAGAGGCATTTCATTGCGAGTTTTAAAGATAGGGACAACACATCCAAATTTTATTAGTGAAAGTCTTGTATTATTTAATTATATACAAATTCTTTTATATTAATAAAGCTTAATATTTACAAATGATCTTTTGGAATTTAAATTAGGATATTATCCTATTTTATTAATGAAAAGTACAAATTATTTAATATAAACATTTCACATGACATTTTGTTTCAAACGGTCAAAATCATTTTATTTATAGTAGTAAATATTCCAAGTGCAGGGGAATAAATGGTTACTATTTCACTCGCCATCCTGTACTCACAAACAAGGTTATATATGGAGACAATATATAATAAAGATAACATTAAAATGAAAATAAAATGAAACAAAAATTAATATAAATAATAGAAATTTAAAATAAAAATATTTTGACACATGTTTCTTGTGACACCCTATATTGGAATATAAGTCCATAGTGAATTAGCACTGGTGACATTGCATGGTTACTTAAGTTATTTGCTTCCTTGTTGATGATGACTTATCATTTAATGTAGCATTCAAAATGAAAACTCTCTTTAGTGTTGAAATGTTACTATTCATTTGGTGAAAATTTGGGCAGCATAATGGCTATAAAATCATGCTATCCAAACCAGTAAATAGTCAAAATTACACTCCCAATAAACAACATTCACCTCTAACACTCCAGCAACAACACAACACCTCTAATATCAGGTCATAATCCAACACATAACTATTACTCAAGTAATCATATAGCATACATAACCATAAATTTACTATTATTAAACATTCATTACATATTACATCGTACTAATTTCTCAAAAAGACTAATACATAATACATATAAGTTTTAAATCTGCATCCTTGGTGCACATGTACATGCCATTAGAATTCCTTCTTCTTTGTCTTCCATTATCTATCCTTGCACATAGTGAAACAAACCACACACTAAGCAATGTATAACCTACACAAAATTTCATTGACATAAACCATATTATATAAAATTATCATTTTACCCCTTTATTGTTATTTGTTACCATTTGACTTAGAATTTATTCCCTTAATGCTTTAAATTATCAATTAGTCCTTCATCTTCTTATTCTCCTATGTTCCTCACATATTTCTTACTTAAGTGAAAAATTTATGATTTAGTCCTTAAACTTCCCTTTTTACATTTGTTACATTATTTTTTCATTAATTTTGGTTCTTTTTGTTTTTTGTTTTTACTTTTATTCCATTTTAAGACTAAAATTTACATTTTAATCCTTATACTTACTCATGTAGTGGTAAACTATAGTTTGGTGCCTAAAACATTTCCTTCATTACGATTTTACCTTTCTTTACTTATTTGATCATTTTAACTCATTTAACCGCATTTTTACCCTTTTTTAATCTATTAACTACATTTTTCATTTTATTTACTATTTAATCACATATGTGACATCTTTTATGCATAATTTACCATTTAGTACTTATTTTCTTGCATAATTATATTTTTGCCTCTATTAGTGCCTAGTAGAACCCTCAAATTGGATATATAGGATGAGGACTCCAATGATACCAAATGAGCTAGAGCGATCACTTGACATGATTAACTACTCCAGAATGAGTTGAGGTGACCACTTGACGTGACCAATGCCTCAACTACCAATATAGTGTGTGCAAGTCAATTGTCAATTTTCTCATGGTGCTACCGTGGTATGTATCCCTATGTCTAGGCATTTTATCCTAGAATCTTAGATTAACCACCATACACCAAGGGTAATTACTTTTGTTTATTTCATGTCATAATTTCACATAACCTTTCATGTCATTCACATTATGGAACAAGTTATATTTTCTCATTTCTTATCCACTCACATTCATCATGTATGTTTTCATAAGAAACATGGATAATATCATCCAAAATTAATGAGGTCATGCCATTTTCATGATGTGTACCATTCGACCACCATATGTTCATATGCATACATTATGTTTTTCCATACTTTATCATTCCTTACATATTCCCATCATTATGTTGAGTTTTCATATAATGATATATACTCAAATTACACTAAAAGCTATTTAATACATAAGTGAACATCATTATGTCCATTTACATTACATTATGTATAAATCAAATCTTGAGTTCCAACCATTTATACTAATTTTATTCTTCATTATAACATTCTTTTTATGCTAAATATTCAATTAATCATCAATTTATCACATGGTATGCCTTATGATACAATTCGACCACATTATATCCTACCATATTTTAATTATTTGCTTCATCAATTATAGTTTATTTCATGATATTTCATCATTTTATCATGATATCTTAAATTATTCAACAATTATACAAGAAATTCCACAGTTACATAATGTGAAATTAGGAAAATTTCAAAAGAAATAAATGAAATTTAGTTTAAATGTAAATATTACTCTAATTTTCCTTATTTCCTATCACCATACATACTATATTACAAATAAATACACATATTAGAGTCCTTTGCACAAGTATTACGATGATATTGAACCATTTATATACACTATCATAATTAAAAGGATTGTAAATAATAACTTCTATAAATTACAATTTATATTATATTTTAAATTTTACATCTCAATTCACTTAGTATGAAATAGTAGTTACCAGGAAAAAAGCTAAAGATATCATCTTCATACATTGAATTTTCCTAATCCTAATGTTGGCGACCATGTCCCTATTGAAAGGTCCTAGCTTGGGTACCTACACAGATGAACACCTATGATAACCTATGTAGCTTAGTGGGAACATAAAACTATAAAGATGACCTATCACCGAAGTTGTCAATAATGCACACATGTATGAGTATGAAATTTGACATGTAATAAAATAATACCCATAGCAGATAATATGTTCATAAAACTGCAGAGTATTATGCAACTTAATTTACCCTACTCAGTTATTATATCATCATTAAAATAATAATCCATTGATTAGTGGTATGCATGTTAAATTAAATCACCTTTCAAAATAAGTAGTTCTGTATGCAAATTCATATGAGCTACCTATTTGTGTGCATTTACACTTTTCTCTTGCATTGTCACCAGTAATACTTATATTCAAATTTATCATCTACCACCAATTTGCTTACTTATTTAATTCCTTATTGCTTTTGGAAACATTAATGTAACTCTTGAATGTATATACACTTATTTGATTCACTTGGTTCATATTTGCTATTTTAGTTAGTCTTAGTGACTCATGTGACTTTTATGTGTATAAACAAAGTCAAATTTATAGTTAAATCTTAATAGTTGCTCTTAATTTGTTAAGCTAGTTAATTGGATCTATATACACCTATTCCGGCTAACAATTTCCATAACATATAAATCTTTACATTACTTTACTATCTCATTTATCATATGCATTTATTAATTATCATGTCATTCTTTTATTTCTTATATACAATTCTTATTTATTAACACATTAGAATAGTAGCTTGTATTTAACCCATCAATCAACCTAAATTATATACATAAGTTGTAAGTTCATATTACAAAAGTCCAACCATGTAATGAGTGTTTCAATCTCAAATTAGGCATAATTCACACATCATTTATTGATATTGAGTATGTAACATATAACTACAAAGAATATGTATTTGAGACATAATTAATGACAAACCATCAATAATCATAGTGTTCATATATATAACTTATGACCTTAAGTGTAGAGGGCATTATGGGATTATAACATCAATTACTTATTTATGATATTATATTATTATAAAACTATAGGCTTAAAATATGACTTCATCTAATTTCATGTTTCCTTTTACTATGCATAGATTCATATAAGATTACTATGTAAGTTAAGTCATAAAATATCATAAGATCTCTGTCACACTGTTTTCATAATGTTTTACTTATATCCTATATTATGCCTGCACCTTTCTAAGGGTGTGGATATCGGGCGGTACTATGGTACCCGAAGGTACAATAAAGATACCCGAAGGTATCAGTCATAGGGACCCAACTGGTGTTAGCTCAATATTATGGACTAATCAAGTTGACCCAAATGAGGTTGGCTATGTGACCCAAATAGGGCCAATACTATATTACGACCCAAATAGGGTGGAAACTATCACAATTGCAATATACCCTTATAGGCATGCCTATCTATCTGTAACCTAAGCATAGATGTAGGCAACTATAACCTTTTTCTTTAATCTTCTTTGCCTTTCTCCTTTAAATAGTATATATCTTTAGCGAACTCATACATACAATTCTATGAGAAAAAATCATATACACGTTCATATAAACACATTATGTACTTATAATCAAGATAAAAGCCTAAAATTTTCACTTGTATATAAATGAGACAATTATTCTCATACTATCATTTGCTTCACTATTCTAACAATATGCACATACTGATGGAATATGACATGGTATGATAATCATGATAGCACAGCGGAAAAACAAAAATTTTATCATGCATACCATACATATCCAAAACTAGGAACGAAAACATGCAATTTTAGGGTTTTGAAACTTACAATAGATGATGCCTTTTATTCTTTGATTTTGTGATGTCCAGCAACCAAGATGCCTTTATCCACCTTAGTTCTCGATCACCAATGCCAAGGAACAGCCTTTTGCGCCACTCCCTCTATTCTCACACACACACTTGCAAAGATGGCTTCAAATCAAGAGTGCTAGCTCTATGATTGTGTATTCGGCAATGGGAATGATTTGAAGCCACAAGATCTGATCTTGTTCTTCCTTTAGGTTACTGTTTCAGCCCGAGAACACAAGAGAACAAGAAAGATTTCTTTCCCCTTGAGTATTTCGGCCAAGAGAGAAAAATAGCAAAAACGGCATCCATGTTATTCATTTAATTCATTAATATATATCACTAATTTAGGTCAAGTGTGAGTGCCGTAAATTAAGTGTTAATTTCAGTCTCCATCACTTCCTAATTAAGAGATATATCCTAATTTAAATTCCATTAGAATTTAAATTCAAATGGCATTAGTCATTTAATCAAAACAAACTTACTTATTTAAGGTAAAATAAGTTGCCGAATTCAACTAGTATTTTAGTTTGAATTTTGGCTACTTTAATTTCCTCTCAAGTATTATATTTTGATTAAATACAAATTAGGATTTAATACTCAATTAACTTAATTATACATAGATAATTAATCAATTGAAATTAAACCTAGCACATGCCAACAAATTTCTCTCGTGACCAACATATTTGCCTAAAACAGCTAGCTGTTTTAGGCAAAAAACTCGTTTCACATATTTGCCTAAAACAGCTAGCTGTTTTAGGCAAAATCGTGGCTTAACAGTTTTGCCTAAAACAGCTAGCTGTTTTAGGCAAAATTGCACCTTGACAGTTTTGCTGTTTTAGGCAAAAAAACTGTTTTTACAGATTTGCCTAAAACAGCTGTTTACCCATTTTATGCATTAATTTGACTTTAAATAAAAGTCCAAATTAATTCCCAATACACAATTTAAATATTTTAAGCCCAATGCTTTGTGTGCGATCCTATAGGTCCATTTAATGTTGGCAATGAATTAATAAATTAATTCAAAGGCTATATATATTCTCTAGCAAGATATTATAGCATTCCAAATTAAATGAAAATGCATATGGCATTTAGTGACCTAATGCAATTTTGCATAGTCCCTTACCCATAAATATCAGAATTAATATAAGGCATGGAACCAGTCATCCTTATATATATTAATTCCTTTCTTGATATTCCAGTGACACTGAACTCTCAGATAAATAATGATTACTCATTATTTCATCTCGGTATGGCCATACACTTCTCAGTTCACTGATCAAGTGGCCGATGATATTTTCTCTCATATCGAGAGGGGTAATCCCTTCACTTCTCTCATGCTCTCTAACATGAATCAATGCATACCCAATCATACCCGTACTTGTCACTCTGTTACGAGCACGTTAGGTGTATGTCAAAGTACACAGTAATTCATAAAGAGTTTCATAGAGATTTCAGGTCTAAGAACTCCAATACAAAACTTGCATATGAGAAACACTTATGACTTGTACCATGTAGTGTTCTCATGAGTGGATCTAATCCAGATACCGTGTTCTAAACATGTATCTATGATCTCTGATTGACACTCTTGTCCTTATGATCCGTAAGACAGAACTCAACTTATCAGAGAGAGCATACTAGTCTTAATTCATTTGTTATTCCCATAACAATGACTAACTAGGGATATTTAGAATGAAGTCTCATTTGTTTCAAGGTCTTACAACCATGTGCCTCACACATGATAACTTAAACTGAAACAACATTCTTGGATAGTTCTATCAATTGATATGCACAGGAATACAATAGATAAAATAAATGCCTCATTTTATTAATTTCAAGTGTTTCGTTACAATGCATTGGGGCTAGGGCTTACACTAACAATCTCCCACTAGCACTAGTCCCAATTGGGCATAGCCCTAAGACCGAACGCTCTCAAATGAGCCTCGTGCAGATTTGGACGTAACTGTTTCGTCAAAGGATCTGCTACATTGTCTTCACTTGCTATCTTGCTA